>OU426979.1:96818018-97325518 GCA_911387785.2 Aelia acuminata
AGCATAAAATAAGCCCATTTATTTTCTTTATTACATATGTTATAGTCAGTTAGACATACAGAGGGAGTTGGCTTAATCTGTATGAAATAAAATGAAAAATATATTTACAATATTGATGTATGTACATTTCCCTTCTTACCATTTTGTTTTTTTTATGTTCTCTTTTTTTGTTTTGTTTTTTATCTACAAAATAAACAAAAGAGAAAAAACAAAAGAAATATTTATAAATATAATCACAAATGGTCAATTGTACTGCTCACTATATAAAAATAAGAAAATAATAAAATAACAATGATAGTAGTTTTTCAACTGTAGAATTCTATAAAGGCCCAAGAGGTACACTTACTAACAAAAGTCTCTGCACACCCTCAAGCTTTTTTTTTATTTTACCTAAAGATAGCTTATGAGCCAGATATGGGCAACGAAACTCACATATTTTTTACATAATTTTATCTATTTTAATGACCAACAATTACATTTAATATAATTTATTTATCTTATAAATTATGAGGAAAATTACATAAAATGTCAAAATATTGATGCGCCCAAAGTCTCTGCACGCAGTGGAATTAGCCAAGATACTGATATGTATACAGTTTGCACAATATCCCATTCATCCTCCGGCTAAACCTAACTTGCCAGTGTTAATTTGGGCCCAAACAGTTAAGACTGTGATAAAAAATGGAGGTTCCAACACCGATTCCCGACCAAATTGTAAATTTGAGGAAACTCATACAGGTAAATAGGACAAATCGTCAACAGAGGCTATAATACGGTAAGCTATGTCCTAAAACGGTATGAAAAACTGGGTACAATGGAAAGTAGATACCGTTCTGGCCGCCCCCCGTACTCCAAGCTCACCACAAGAGGGCTATCATAAGGACTTTGGCCGAAGAACCCCACACAAGTGCTCTAAATTTAACAGGTATGGTGTAAGAAAATTACAAGATTGGGGTAACTGCACAAATGATTAGAAGGACCCTAAAGAAAGCTGGCTATAATGTGCGTAAGCCTAGGTGTAGCCATACATTAGTAAACGAACTTGATGTTGAAACTGCAGTTCGCAAAGAAACATGTAAACAAGCCCTTATAGTTCTGGGAACGTGTTTTATTTATTGACAAGAGAAAATTTAACATTCATGGATCAAATGGAAGGGGGAAAGTTTTGAGAAACCCTAACAAAGAGCCCCTGGAAAAAAACATAGTTGGTACTGTGAAACATGGTGGAGGGAGTGTTTTGGTTTGGGGGTGTATGTGGGCTGCTGGAGTTGGTAATTTGAAATTTATCGACGGAATAATGGACCAAACGTTTATATAAATATTTTGTGGAGTAATTTACCGGAAAGTTTAATGAAGTTTGATCTCCAGGAAGAATTCATTTTTCAACAAGATAACGACAGCGCGGAAAGTTCAAGAATAGTTGCTCTACAATGCTCCACAGCAACTTAAAAACCTCCCCAATCTCCTAATCTTAATCCAATACAACATCTGTGGGATCAACTAGGCCGTCAGAAAGTAAAAATTAAAATAAAGAACAAAGACCCCTTAAAAAGAGTACTAAAGGAATTGTGGGGTAAAATTACTCCAGAAACTACAAAAAACTAGTTCACACCATGCCAAATAGATTATGAGAAGTGATAAACTAGTACTAATAAACTAGATGGTTTTCCATAATTTCTTTTTTAAATATTACTTTTTCTTAATCGTTTGTAATAGAAAAATATTTTATTTTTTTTATTTATTCGTTTATAATATTTTAGGGCGCTAGCTACATATTTAAATACATCAGTTGAAAACGGATTAGTTATTTAGCCAAATTCGAACATCAAAGATCGGTAATTTTTACCAGTTTGGTGGAAACTCATGTTCCAACGCCTACAACTCGACAATGTGTACTCTAAATGAAAAATGTCACAGATAACTAACTATTGAACAATGTTAAAGATAAAAGTTATAGACCAATTAATTTAGCATAAAATAAGCCCACCTAAATAGTTAGTTCTGTGAATATTTTAATCATATGAAGCCTAAGGGGCTTCACAAAAAGACGGACTTAAGCGCTAGGAATACTTTCACGTTTTCATTTCT
This sequence comes from Aelia acuminata, assembly GCA_911387785.2. NCBI lineage: Eukaryota > Metazoa > Arthropoda > Insecta > Hemiptera > Pentatomidae > Aelia > Aelia acuminata. The sequence goes on from OU426979.1 coordinate 96,820,107, forward strand.
ATCTCTACGCAGGAATAAGTTAATTTTAAAATAAATGGGCTTATTTTATGCTAAATTTAATGTCCTAAAACTTTTATCTGTGACATTTTTCATTTAGAGTACACATTGTCGAGTTGTAGGCGTTGGAACATGAGTTTCCACCAAACTGGTAAAAATTACCGATCTTTGATGTTCGAATTTGGCTAAATAACTAATCCGTTTTCAACTTCAAATATTTCATTTTATTTGTATTAGTATACCCTTTTTTCGAAAAAAAGAGAAAGTAAACTTTTTGATGTGTAGTTATATGCCAGAAACCGAAAAAGGCCACAACTTCGTGTATTATAGACCATCAGATGAATGAACACTTACATGTTTTAATTGGTTTTCCTCTCCAGTAGTGGTTTAATTTTAAATTAATCATATATATACAACACATCGTGTAGCTGTTAATTCATTAATTGTTGTGAGCTATTAAATTGTGTTAGGTATATACTTCCTAAATTTTATTACGAATAATTTATACATATCAACGAACGAACAGAACTTTTTATTTATCTTTTTTATTTTGATTGTTTTTAAATCTGTAAATAATCAATACTTTGCAAAAATGCATTTATTTCAAATTTCACGAATAATCAGAAGCCAGTGTCTGTAACCCAACTACTACTATGAGAACATTATTATTTAATTTCAAGATAACCAGTTTATATCAATATAAGTGAGGTATAGATAATGTGCAATCTGCGACTAATTCATTATTATTTATCAGATTTATATCCTTTATTTATCTGATTAATTAAAAAAAAAAAAAAAAAAAAAAAAAAAAAAAAAAAAAAAATTAAAAAAAAAATCTATATTAATTATTTCTTTAAATTAAAAACTTGCAGTTACGTAGGCTCAATTATACATTCAAAATAATATCCTAAATCTGCGGTAATTATATCGTGTATGAGAACTGAACGATGTGGCAGAGGACTGGATGCGCCTGAGTCACTGGCGCCTTTTCGCCGTTTAGGTGCGTTTTCTATAAAACTAGTTGATATATTTTGAAATGTGACCACTGATTTTTAAAGAAGAATAATTTCTCCAGATGTTTTATTTCAGAGTGTTTTTCGTTAACGGTGGCCGTTTAATCACAAATTAACTTGGAATTTTAACTTTTACGCGAGTGACTTGAAAAAATTGACTTTAAAGGTATTTTATTTTGTCAAGACTAATTATTTTAGAACATTTGTTTATTTATTCTGAATCTAGAACTATCTAGCTTTAATAAAAGACCAGTTATGGCAAAATTAAGCATAATGGTGAATCTCAGTAATCAAAAAACTAACTACAATCAAATTCGTCATTCCGCCATGTTTGAACGCCATTGTCGTTTAGTGCGGCCACTTTTTTTTCTGGGAACATTGGCTTTTTCTTAATCTTTTATCACAAGGAACACAACGATATGCAATTTATAGGGATGTGGGGGGGGGGTGCACAGTAGGGGGGTCTGGCCCACGTACTATTGTTGTTTTATATAACTTCTGGATCTTGGGATCCTTAAGGCTAGCTGTATTGAATTTAACTCTATTGTGCCATGGCATCGGTGGATTAATAGCAATCTTTGGTGTTACATGGGCAATACTCAAGTGGTAGTCGGAATCAACAGTGGCTCCTCAGAATACTCTTACGTCAGTGATACTGCAAACGTGTCCATCAGTCACTAGTATATGATCAATTTGATTTACTGTGGGTCTATCCGGTATTGTCCATCGGTGCCCTTGTATATATCTTTATGAGGGAATAATGTAATGTACTTGCAATTTTGAGATTTTTTGACGCAGCAAAGTTTATAAGTCGCTGGCCATTATCATTGCTTACATCGTGTAATCTGAGCTTGTCAATGGTTGGGATGTAAAAATCTTCCCGTCAAACTTTAGCATTTAAGTCGCCAGCAACGATCTTCATGTCATGGCGAGGAAGAGAATCCATAGTAGCATCAAGCAGATCATAAAACTCGTCCTTTTCATCTTCATTTGTTTCTTCAGTTGGAGGGTTTACGTACACTCAGGATAGAGAAGTTGTAGAATCTTCCACGAATCCTCAATATGGCCATTCTTGAGTTTACTGCTTTAAATCCGATCACTAGTTTTCTGAATTATCTCCTGACAACAAAGCCTGTTCCAAAGGCGTGGAGCCGATTGTCGCAACTATAATAGACTGTGTGGTTTCTTTTTTCCAATGTGCCCTTACCGATCCATCGAATCTCCTGGATGGCAGCTATGTCCAGTTTATATCGTTCTATTTCATTCAGGAGTACATTGAGTGCTCCAGGTCTATATAATGAAAGTGTGTTCCAATATCCAATTTTGAACCTGTGAGGTTCGCCATATTTTTTCCGTGAAAACAATCCATTTCCGAGGCTTCTGCATGTGGTTTCCTCATATTTTATTTTCGGGGTTTCCAAAATTTAGTCAAGGCAAGTGTAAAACAGTTTTCGGATTAGTCTTCCTTATGTCATTACTACCTAGGTAGATATTATATGATCATACATCAGTACTTGCGTACACCTTAATAATTACAATATTACTACATATTGACTACACTGCTATACTACATATTGACATAAATAATCGATCAATAAATAATAATCTTGATGTAGTGGACACAAGTTTTACGTGAATTATAGTGATGTGAATCACACAGAAGTACCATACAGATGGGTGGCTAATGTAAACAAACCTCTCTGTCTCAATATGATCTCTCTCTTCAATCCGTAATACATTTACACCCCTAATAAAGGCTTAATTAACCCAAATGTTCGATACCGACACCACAACTAGCTCCTTACTCACATTCTTCTTCGGCCTGTCCCTCAAATGTTTTCCAGGGGGCCCTGCGCTTATTAATCTTTTAGGGATTCATTCACCATCGAGTTTCACAATTTTATATGCCCATTTTATTCGCCACGCTACACCACTACAATATTTACTGGATAAAGTTCACTCAATTCGGCGTTGTGTGAACGTCTAAATTCTCCAGTTGAATAGTCTCTCTTTATCCAAATATTCTTCACTGTATCTTATTTTTAAAAACCCTCAGCATTTGCATGCAGTATTTCTGTATGCATGTTTCACATCCGTAAAGAATAATAGTTTTGGAAATCCCAATTTTAAATTTCAGGGCAGAAGGCAGAAGCTGTCCAATCCAGCAATTTTGCTTCTGACAAGTACCAAGAATTTCTGGCTTAATAAAACTTCATATATAAAAACCGGCATTATATATAAAAACAAAATCAATGAGAACATCAAGGCTAGATGAAAATTCACTCTTATGTCCAACTAAACATAATATTAATACATATCATACAGTACATATGATGCAAATGTAAAAATAAATCATGCACTTTGGCAAAAAAGAAAAGAAAAAAAGAAAATAATAAAAGAGAAAAAATAAAAAAAGCTAATGTTAAAGAATTTAATGTAAATGTAGTAAAGTTTGAAGTTGATAATACCATTTTTATTATGTACAATTCATTATGATGTCCATGCCTCACCAAAGGGGAAATAAGGGGCAAGAGAAGAAACCACCCTCATCAAGAGGTTTCTACTAGGCGCCATCGCGATTGGTTAGTCAGGATCAGTTCAGAAGATTCAGGAAGTAAAATTATGGGAGCGCCAATAAGGAAGTCGCCTGGGGTGAGGAATTCAAATGTATTCACTACATTTTTGGAAATATTGGACAAAGAATGTGAATTCAGCAACCCTTCTATCTTATTGAGAGTAGTGGAGAGTTCTTGAAGCGTTTGCAGATGACCTCCAATGTAGCGCACTAACAGTCTCTTAACTTGCTTCTCAATTTCCTCCCAAAATGCGGTGCTTGTGGCAGAATGAACTTCCATTCGATTCAATTTGGGGGGAGGTGCTCCGTTACCTTGTCTTCTATGCTCCAATGGAAACCAAAGAGGTCCTTTAAAAATCACGAAGAGGCACAGGTGTCCCTTGCCTGATGCTGAGTTTCTGCGGTTGGACTCCTTGACCTGAAAAGGCCCAGCTTGATCCATTCAGGCTGAACTAAATGCTCAAAATTAATGGGACCTATCTGGTGGAAGAACGCCCATGAAGAGGTTTGAGGACATTATCGTTCTCAGCCTGCAAGATATGCAGCGAAATATCAAGCCCTTAAAGACTTTTGGAGCGAAATATCAAGCCCTTAAAGACTTTTGGAGCGAAATATCAAGCCCTTAAAGACTTTTGGCGAATTGGGTATCCAAAATTTGGTCGCATAAGAGCCAAAGTGAGCGTCGGTTCAGTACGGAAATACTGATCATGACTATGATTTATATTCAGCTGTGTGATTTCGGACTTTGTAGGGAGAAGCACTGGATGTTAAGTGGAGCATGGTGCAAATGGCTGCCCACCCGGATGATTCCCACTTCATCCCTGAAAGGATCTAATCCTGAGTATGCCTTGGGAACAATTGCGTCATCCTGGAACAACTCTTTTGGAAAATGTGCCCATTCTTCCATCATAATAATATGTGCCTCTGCGTGAGCGACTCCGGAAATGTTTTTCTTTAAGATCCGAGATATATTTCTTATGGGAGAGTTGTACAAAGAGAACCGGGATAAACACTCGTGATCCGATGCTTCCTTCTTAGGTACAGGCTGCACCAAGCTGCTCATGGCTACCAAGGTGCTAACTTCTGCGTCAAGGCATTTCAGGTCAATCACAGGAGACTTCAATTTGGCAGGCCCGTTTTACCACAGGTTGTCCTTAGTAAGGTCGTCCGGAGTATACCTGCAGGAGGCCAAGTCTACTGGATTACCGCTGATTTTGCATAATGCTATAGAGATTTGGGAAGGGTGTTCTCAATTTGAGCCACCCTTGGCTCCAAAGGTGCGTATTTGGTGCATGGGAGAGCGTAGCCAGCTTAGTATTTCTCGTTTTAACATATAATGCTGCTGGTAAGAGAAAGGGGAAGCGATGACACCAAACAAGCAAGTAAAAGCGCTCAGCATAGTTGTAGGCATGAAATAAAAAGACATTTAAGTGAAGCCACCTTTGTTTTAGCTTTGATGAGAGTGACCTTTGTTTTTTCCACTGGAATTTTTACTTTCACTTACCTATATATGAAATATATAGTAAGTGGAAGTATTGCGATCGTGAAAAATTTCGACTTCCGGTTTTCAACGGAAATACATGTTTTGGGACCCCCTGAGTCGAAATAACCAAGTCCCGCGAAATGGTGTGTGTGTGTGTGTGTGCGTGTGTGAGTGTGTGCGTGTGTGTGTGTGAACAGACTAGCTCAAAAACCATAAACCGTGGGGACCTGAAATTGGGTATTTAGTGTAGGTATATGCCCGCGATGTGACAGCAAAAATTTCATCAAAATTGCTCAAAGGGAGGGGGTACTTTATTTAATAACTTTTTACGTTTTTTTCGATTTTCTCAAAAACGGCTCTAACGATTTTGATTAAACTGAGTATTTGATCTATTTATATGCCCGAGATATGACTGTAAAAATTTCATCAAAATTGATTAACCGGAGGGGGGACTTTACTTAATAAGTTTTGTATCATTTTCACGTGTTTTTTTTATTCGCTCAAAAACGGTTTTAACGATTTTGATCAAACTGGGTATATCATGTATGTATATGCCCAAGATACGACTGTAAAAATTTCATGAAAATTGATCAACCGGAGGGGGGACTTTACTTAAAGAATTTTATCTAATGTTTACGTTTTTTTTTTATTTTCTCAAAAACGGCTTTGATGATTTTGATGAAACTGGGTATTTGATGTATGTATATGCCCGCGATGCGACAGCCGAAATTTCATTAAAATTGGTGAAAAGGAGGGGGTACTTCATTTAATAAACTTTGTATCATTTCACGGGTTTTTTTATTTACTCAAAAACGGCTTTAACGATTAACAAAAATAAGACATGATTGTAGAAAAATGTGTGACTTTGGGAAATGATATTAGCAAAACACGTCAATTTCTAATTTAAGTAAGTTGGTAAGTGAAAGTTGTGTGTTGCGCGCACGCACCAGATTTTTGTATATAGATTAATGACAGACGTATAGCTTCAAGATGGGGCATCGCGATACCCTACTATGATATGAATGGCCCTGATGAATGTATACATAATATCGGGGAATGGATGTTTGGGACAGCTGCTTCCAATTCTCAGTTAACTTGCCCCATTCCTGATCGATGAACAACGTATGCTGACGGTTCATCCCACCCTGCCTTCCATACCTCCTGTCACATTTCATGGTGGGGGATCAAATAATCCATCAAGGTCTGAGAAGGAGACATGTGTCCCATATCGATGTACACTTTCATGAAACTTGAATAATGATGAGAGAGCAAGATGTCCTTTCTCAATTTGCCCTCTAGTAATTGGAGACAGACACTGCGGTCCTTTTGCCACCCAGGGGATTTGCTTGGATTTAAAAGGGAGTCTGAATACATATCTGCCCTCTGGATTCCTCAAATTTGTAAGAGTCAAGTGTTCCTCACAATAAACTTTTTCCGGATCGCTTCTGTTGGCTGGAATAGGTTCCTCGATGTCCCAGAAACTTTTCAGCTGGGATTCGGCCTTGGACTGAGACTTGAATGAATGCATCGATGCCCTTGTTGGGATTTGGCTGAGTCTTCCTGATACAACCAGGCCAAAAGATGTAGGCAGAAGATAGAGATCATTAACGACAGAATGCTTTAGAGTACCTGTGATAATTTGATAACTTAAGGACAATAATCAGAGACTATATGATTTTTAAACAATAATCGATAGTTATTTATTTGAGCTCCAATGGGTGATATTATAGTAAAATAATTTGTTATTTCCTCTTAAATTGATTTGTAAAACACTGTAATACCATTGCTCTTAAGTTGAGGATATCAACCAACCCAGAAATTTTTGATGACTTCCACTTCTTTCAATTGTTAGTATTTTTCTTCACAACCTATACGACTGACGGTAGTTTTATCCTGGAATAACTAATCCAAGCGTTGGGTTCTAGGAAATTAGAGGTGTGTATTTATTTATGTAATTTCCCTTCATTTTTTTTCAACTACCCATTCACATTTCATTTCCAAAAACTTTACTGATGTGTATTAAAGAAACTTAAAATGTCCAATAATTTTTTCAAAGTGACAAATAATGCATCTTAGTGAAACATACAATAAACCTCAAAAGTTGCAATTCCGTACAGTATAAAGGCCTATTTACACTCATCAGTAATCGACACGTGCTCCAACGTTGGATAATACTGCTCGCATATATGATAAGTTTATACCCTTGGCACCCAATGACCCGAGAAATGCATAAATATAGTCTTTGCAGCCCCAGTGTCTATCAGCATGTATACAGTGTCTGTCAGCACCTAAACTTCATGCCATTGACAGTGCCATCCACATATGCGCTGTCAGCTCTGTATCCCAAGGAGGCTACCATCATTCGAGAAGGATCTTGTTGACTGCCCCAGGACGATTTCATCCTCCAAGTCTTATTTTTCCTTCATGAGCTACCTTTCCTTTGCAGGAAATCCTGATCTGTCTGAGCGCCCCCTCAGCTCCAGCAACGTACTGATCTCCTTTTCTAGAGCATTTACCACTTTTAAAACAAGGTTTTTCAGGTTGTTATGTATTACTAGCTCCTGAATGTTCCTACAGCGGACTGTTCTCCTTTTCAGGGTGGTTAAAGCCTCCAAAACATTTGAGATCACACCTCGAGTCACTATGGTTCACTCCCCTGCTTTCGGTATTGTTCGTGGTCCATGAGAAGCATGGGTAGCTGCCTTGAACTCCATTAAATTAATTCACAGTTTTTCAATATCTTCTTTTTATTCCATCGGCTTTACGATGGCAGACGTTTACTTTTCACATCAGGGGATTGGATTTATTCATTTATATGCGCTCATGTGCGTGTGTGTGTGTGTGAATATATATATACATACATACATGCGTATAGGTATATAATTCGTAAGGAATTCAATGTTACTACGTCCTTTGGAAACCTGATTTACTAATCTTCTAAACCAGATCAACAATTTTCAGATTATATGCCTATATAAGGAACACATTAAAAAAAACTCTTCAAACTGCTCCTTTTACTTTCCCAAGTCGCTAGTAACATGAAAGGGGTTTACCCAGTAGCAAATCCTCCACCTTGAACAGTTAACACTTCTTGGTTCTACTTGAGCTGTTGCTTTTTTGTTTTTTTTTAAATCTTGTAAATAAACTTGTATACTTTCTTTTTCTTTTTTTTTTTTTTTTTTTTACAAGCATTAATATTTTGCTGTTATACTTTACTTATTTTAGGAACTGCATTCCAGGATTGAAAATAGTTTACTTAGTAGTGAAGAAAAACAAAAAGCTAGTAAATCCTTAAAAAATCTTTACCCAGAAGGAATACCTGAATGTGGTGTTGATGCTTTGCGTTTGACTCTACTCTCTAATAATGTTAAAAGTTTGTTATTTTTTATTAAATTATTTATTATATTATTGTAATTTTTATTGAAATTTTTAATTATTTTTTTTTACTTCCAGGCCATCATATTAATTTTGACCTGAAGAAATGTATTGCAAACAAACATTTTTGCAATAAAATGTGGCAAGCCTGTTATTTTGCTAGTTTGTGGCTAAAAAAATTGAACTTAACTACTGAATTTCTCAGGCTTGATTTGAATGAGAATCATCAAACCTGTACATTAATGGAAAACTGGATTTTGGCAAAGTTGAATTTCATGATTCATGTTGTGAATAAAGGGATTGAAGATGGCGATTTTCATATTTCTACATCTTTCCTGAGAAATTTTATTCACTTAGAATTATGTGATACTTACATTGTAAGCACCTCCATTATTTCAGGGAAAGCATGAAGTGCCCCGTATGCATTGTTGGGTTTTCCCCTAAATTTAGGTGTTTTTTTTTTTGCGGGAAGAAAAGTTTGTAGAGATTGCTGATGGGGTTCAACAACAAACAAGATACCATATGTCAGTCGGTCTTGTTTGCCTCTATGATCTTCCTATAACAAAATCTATAGACACATCTGGGATCCTCTCCTTGTAAGCTTAATAAATTAAAGCCTTATTTAATCTAAGGTTATTAATTTTTTTAGGTTTAACTTGGTTGGGTTCTTTAATATCCAATCAAATTTCAAATATCTTGCTATGCCTGTTTCAGAGATTTGTTATGCACAATTATTTTATTTGACTAATAAATAGTTAAAAATTCAATAATATGATAACAATGTAATTGTTTTTTGTTTTTTCATTCACAAGTTATTTTATAGTATTTATTTATTTTCAGGAATACATTAAACCAACTCTTCAAAAAGGTTCGAGTGTTGAATCTAAAAGTGCCATGCAGACGCTCGTTTACAGTTTAGTTACCAGTTTGAAGTGTTTGTCACCGTTTATGCCATTTTTGACTGAACATCTTTACCAAAGTTTACCAATTAAAAGAAATGGCTTTCTTATGGAAACCTCATTTCCTACATATAATGAAAATGTAATCCAATTTATTTTTAACAGTTTATAATGTTTTTTAACCTTCCCTCTGTAAAAAGATACACAGGGGACTCTTCAATTGCTGTTATCGTTGATAATTATAATGCTTTAGTTTACAGCAGGGTCTCTAAACTTTTTGGATTACATGCCAATTACAAATCTATCAAATACCATAGGCTTGAAAAACTTATTATAAAATACTTTTAAAATAGTTGGATTTGATTTAGTTATTGGAAACAATTGTTAATATTTTAGAATGTAGGTACCCAAAATGTTGATTTGGACCCTTGAATATAACATTCCAATTAATAATTTAAATGAATTTTTTACTTTCTTAGGGGCGCAAGGAATTACAATAAAATAAAGTTTCACCAGAATAATTATTGTTGCCTTTGCCAAATATCACTGCTCATTTTGGCATTCCAATTAGTTAACAGAACAAGAATTGACTGTGTTTGATTCATTTGAAATTTTTGAAGTATACTCAGAAGATTTGAAAGGAATTTTTGTATTCTGTATTATTTATAAATTCGTGTCCTCTTGCGCATTAAACCTTTTTAAAAAATAGTTTCAATTTGAAAATCTGAGAAACATTGTGAACAAAGTGGCTTGCATAATTTTCTCTATAAAAAATAAAAATTGAATCTCTATGGTGATATTGAGAGTGAAAAATCTCTCTTCTGACTTCGGTGTAATAGAGGAAAAATATACCAAGTACAGTAAAAAACTTGCACCTTCTTGAAACTTTGGTCATAACTTTATATGACTGGGCTTCAAGATACGCAAAGTCTACCTAAATTAAAGAAAGACAACTGCCCTTCGAGGGTAGGGGGTTGAAATGGCTGGGAGGTCTGCAAAATAATTTTACAGTAGTTTTGAAAAGTAGGCCAAGTGATGCATTAATTGTAGTAATAGCTATGCTTCTTACCCAATTGGACCAATAACCTGACGATACAGTTTACAGGTCAAAAAGTAACTGATTGTAGGTGGAAAAAAAAAACAGAAAATTTTTTTTTTTGTGGTTGAATGATGTATAAACTAACAAAGTGATTTTTAAAGTACATATCGTCATCACCATGCTAAAGTAACGAATATGCATAGGTTTTTAGTTGCATATAGGTTACTTTAGCATGGTGACAACGATATATAACCAGAAATAAGAGATCACATTTTATGTTTAAAAAGGTTCAAACATGTAGGTAAGTATAATTCCAAAAATGTAGAGCTAAATATGACTGATTTTTTTTTTCTAATAATAAAATAATCACAATCTAACAAGAAAATTAATAAATTCATCAATACAAATATATACAAAAATATCTGGTGTGATGCGGGCAACACACAACTTTCACTTACCAACTTACTTTGATTAGAAATTGACGTGTTTTGTTAAGTGCTATTTCTCAAAGTCACACAATATTCCACATTCATTTGCTTATTTCTGTTTGTATTTGCTCTTTAAAATTCACTAATTTTTTTTTTTATTATTAAATAAAAGTTTTACTTGTGATAATTCGGCAATGCAAGCATAATACTCCAAATCGTCTGATTTTATAATTCTCTATGAAGTTGTTGAAAACTTCATATTGGTGCCATGAAAAAAATAATTTCGATTAAATGAACAGAAAATCTTTAATTATAAAGCATTTGTCTGTCATTAAAGGCGATTTAAAAGGTCATTTAAAAAGCCGGAAGTCGAAATTTTTCAAGATCGCAATACTTTCCCTTATTATATATTTCATATATAGTTAAGTGAAAGTAATAATCAATGTGATAGTGTCCCCAATGTACATTTATTCTGCAAAATGTGATTTTCCATTTATAATCAGTGATAAATTTTAAACTACTGACTTCAAGGAGTAGAGGGAGGTAGCACCTTCTTCAGGGTTGACCTGTAGATTGGTCCTCCTTTTGCATCAGGGGAGTAGCTGAGAGGCCTGCAAACCAAAATGGGGAGGTCTTAAGGACGCTATAAATCCAAGACCGTCTGTGCGTGTTGAAGAACCTGCTAGAGGTGGCCCTGCTTTAACAGAACATGGCGGAACTAGACTGGTGGGTCAATAAACATTCTGGTGAGGTAACAGTAGCACCAGTAATGACATGGAGCCGAAAACGGTAGGAGTCGGTTGGGTCTATAGCTGGGCATCACCAGGCTGAGCTGGAAACCAGCAGAACAGATGAACTGCAAGGGGCAGATGGGACTCCACAGCCATAGTGAAGGCAACCTATCTAGGGACCCTGGCTCCTGATTGATGCTAGGAACCTGTTGTCCCGAGGTAACGGGGCCTCTTGGGCTGGGCCAAATACGCCTAGGAGTAAAGCTGATTCAAAAAAACATAGCAAATAGCCTCAAAATTGGACAGTTTAGAAGGAAACGACATGACATGGATAAGGACATACCTTTGGTAATCTGGAACGTGAGATCACTCACTGGCAAGGAGGTTGAGGTCAACAAGGAAATAGAGATGTATAGGTTGGATATCTTGGAATTAAGTGAGGTAAAGAAGAAAGGAGTTGGAGAGTTTGATAAAATGGAAAAAGGACACACTTCAATTTGCTCTGCAGTACCAGCAGGAACAGAGCTGTAGAGGGAGTGGACTTTATAATGAAGGATGAATTGTACAAGAAATTTGTGGAATGGGAGGCCGTAAGCTCTCTCATAATCGTAGACTATATAAAGCTGAGAAATGCAAACTGGGCCCTAATATAAGTTTATGCCCCAACAAATGAGTGAACCTTCATCAAGGCAAGGATCACTTAAGAGCGCATGGCTTGGATAGGACCACATGATGAAGAACAAATAAGAAATGAAAGCGGACAAAGACTTATTGAGTTCTACATTGATTTGCTGCTTGGAAATTCCTCCTTTCCGCATGAATCAGTACATAAAATTACATTCTCGGCCACTGTGAGAAATGCTAACGTTATTATAGACTACTTCATCTATAGCTGGGATAGGAGATATTTTAAAGATATAAAGGTAATTTGAGGTGCGGAAATCGGAAGTGACCACAAGCTCTTATTTGCGGATACGTGGGTGCTTAAAGAACAAAAGCAAAAGGTAAAAACTTATGAGAGGCTTGAAGTAAAGATGCTACAGGACCCTCATAAGTGAACTGAGTATTAAGTGGGACTGAGGAATAGATTTCAGGAAATAGATGTGAATGCAAGCCTAAACAATTTATGGAGACAGATAAAGAATAGCATTCTGCAAGTAGCTATTTCAGTATGTAGAGTGAAGAAGGTCTAAACAAAAGATGAGCGAAGAACTAAGATTGCAGGTCAAGGAAAAGAAAATAGCTTGGAAAGAATACTGGTAGAACAGAATTCCAGACATATATGCTCGCTTGAAATAAGACAAAGGGGGCAGTGAGAAAGGCAAAACAGAGGTCCTGGGAAAAATTTGGAAAGAAGTTGGATCAGGATCATTGGGAATACATCAAACTCTTCTGGACGAAAATTAAAGCACTAAAAGAGCGTAAAAGTAAAGCAACGAGAAGCGTGAAGAGTGGACAGAGAGAAGTCTTCACTGAAGAAAGAGCTATCCTGGAGACTTGGAATGAGCATTACATGAAGAAATTTAGCTATGAAGATTGCCGTTAATAAAATGAAAACAGGTAAAGCGCCAGGTCGGGATAATATAATGGCAAAATTCATAAAGTATGGTGGCCCTCATCTAGAACTAGTTCTACAAGTCCTTTTTCAGAAATCCTGGGATGATAAGAGGTTGCCAATGGATTGGGAATGTGCTATAATTACAATTCACAAGAAAGAATGCCAGGTGGAATGCTCTAAGTAACGACCCATAAGCCTCTCTCTGGTTTTATACAAAATGTACACATCCATTCTCGAAAGCGACTGAGACCACTTGTGGAGCACCTAAGGAGAAAAGCAGACGAGGGCGCCAAAACTAGGACCATATTTTCTCAATCAGAAACGTACTCCAGAAATCGTGAGGCTGAGATAAGAGTATATACCTGGCATTTCTTGAACTGAAATCTGCTTTCGACTCGGTTCCATGACATGAAATATGGGAGGCTCTTAGAGTGAAGATTTTGGCAGAGGCCATTTCAACGGAACCCACATACCCCGAGCCTAAAGGAATTGTCAGGCTGTATAGGCTTGAATCGAATTACTTCAAGATTGCAAAGGGGTTCAACAAGGAGATAGTTTAAGCCCTTTAGTATTACTGTTGTTTATGGACGAAGGGGCATTTATTCGTAGGAGAAGAACAGACAGGACATTTTTGAGACATAGGAACTTGACCCAGTAGTAATGCAGATGATATTGTATTAATTAGACTCAGTGGAAAAGTTGCAGCAGGCAGTGACAGAATGGTACCAAAAGCTCTGCAGAAAAAGTATGCTTATTAATACCAAAAAAAGTGAGATCCTACAAGTGAGAAGGCAGCAAGAAGATATCCGCATATATTGCAATGGAGAGGAAATGGAGATTGTGACTGACTTCACGTACCTCGGTACAGTGATTGACAGGTCTGGGAAAGTAGGAGTGGAAATGTTAAATAGGATTAACAAGGTGAATGCAGTCTATTACCAGATATGGGACACTATTGTGGGAAAAAGAGAACTAAGCAATGATGTCAAGATCAACATATTTAAGACTGTCTACCTCCCCATTCTCTTGTATGGAGCTGAGAGTTGGGTCCTGACGGACCAACAGGAGAGCATATCACTGCTGTTGGGATGAAGTTCCTATGAAGAATTGCCAGAAAAACAAGGAGAGACCACATCCTCAGTTAGAGGATTCGTCATGAGCTTGAAGAGGCAACATTTAAATAGCCATTGAAGACCACAGAGATCCTCTTGAAACCATTGAATATGTCCCAAATGCTAGAAGACTTCGAGGGCGTCCAAGGATGATGTATCTTGATTATGTCGATCGGCTTTGCAGAGTAAGGGGAAGGATCTCCGAAAAGCCTGAAGAATACCTAGCGAGAAGTAGGGAGAAATGGAAATCCTGGCTACAAGCTACCCTAAGCTGAAATGCACCAAAAGGGGAAACAAAAGAAGAAGGAGAATTTAGGTGAAAATTCACTTTTCGGGGTAGAGATTACTTTGGAAACAATCCTAAAATTTGTTTTATATTATTTGAGGATCTGTACTCCAAGCAGTGGCAAAATTGCCTAAATGCTCGTACAGTAGGGTTCCGATTAACCGAGGTCCGGTCAACTGAGGTCCCGATTAACCGAGGTGCCAAGTCTGAGGGGGGGGGGTTATGTTAATTTAAACAAACTACAATAAAAGATTTCTTTTAAAAAATAGTTTAGTAATTTCTGTTATTATTAATGTTATTATGCATTATTATTATTATTAAGTATTTATTAGGTTTTTAAGCATAAAGGTAGTTTTTATTTAAAAATAACCTATGTTTTTAGTTGCTATTGGAATGGTTCCGATTAACCGATTATTTCGATTAACCGAGGTGACGTTGGTCCCCATCAACTCGGAATCGGTACCCTACTGTATAAATAAAAACTCATATCTATCTGCTGCAAAATTAATTTGCAGATCTCCTCCGAAAGGATGGTTGTCACGCTTTGAATTTTGGTAGAATCAGTGCAGTTCTCTTACTTCATATTATCTACTATTAAAATGTTAAAACCAAAGGTTCATCAATCAAGGTACAAAAGTTGTTTCTAATTGTGGACATTTTATTAGAACATTAAGGTTGGGAAGATTTGGTGGCTAGGTAGGGATGGGAAGAAAGAAAAAACAGTCCTAGACGAAATCAGATGCAACTGTAAAAAAAAATTATTACTTGGATTAGAAAACTCTCTCACCAATGAATTGTGACTTCCTCTGGGAATGGACTGGCTTATGTATTAAAATAGCATCTGAATATGAATCTCAAAATATAGTTTTTTGTTTCCTATTCATTTTATATTTTTAATTGTAGATTGTATGTTGTTTAAATCAAATATGATGTTTTGGAATATATTCGTAGTGTATATCTTTGATCCTTCGCTAAAACAGCTTTGATAAAATATAGGGCCTTTAGTTTCAGAAATCCCATGAGGAATTTGTTAAAAAAGTATCTTCCATTTTGATTGCTATAAATGAAATTCGAAGAATCAAGCATAGGATAGGAATAAATCATCAACTAGTATCTGGTATTTATTATAAGTAGTTTTTGGTATTAAAATATAAAGAATTAAAATAACTTAATGCATTTATTTGTGTTTCTAACTTAAATTATATTTTGCAGTATTGATAGCTGAACATTCTATTGAACTCCAAAATTTTAAAGATGTAATAGAAACATTAGCTAAATGTAAAATCAGTTTTGGCATACCGAACTCAGAAATAAATAACTGGATTAAAGAGTTTGTACCTGGTTTTGCAATATATTTCCATCAGGTTGAGTAGAATAATCTGTATTTTAGTAACCTTATTAATTTAAAAACTATATATATATATATATATATATATATATATATTGTCACCCCTATTCTTAAAATTTACCAGTCCAATGTGACACAGGGATCTTTGGGCAAGGGTTGTGAGGTAGTTAAGCAACTAAGTACAAATTACACTATTTATTATTTACAATAATCTCTTTACAAGTCCCAACAACACAAGTGGGGGGGGGGTTACCACGACTCATAAATTACTTGGGGGTACTTTACTACTCCTGATCCCACTATGCCCCAGGCTCAATATGCCTGTCCCAGACTTCAGCAGCCCATCTCAGACCCAGCCTCCGCTCCAGACTGCTCCCCGACTACCTGCCTGTGTCTGACTGTCTCCTCCCAGACTGCCCCACTCTCTCCTGGGCCAGCCTCTTCTAGGAGTTCCCCCTCTCTCTCAGGGTCTCCTAGGTTCAATGGCCAATTTAGCTTTTCCACATGACAACTCCCCCCTCCCCTGAATACCAACGTCCTCGTTGGTAAGTTGGGACCTGTAACAAAAAAAAAAAAAACCAAGCGGCAGAGCACTCGTTTTTTACCATAATTTACTTAACTGTAAAGTTACAAACAAAAGTACCAAGTACTGAGTGTTATAAACCAAATTCGAAACAACAAAAAAAAGTGATAAACCAAATAAAATCTCAAAATCGAGGAACCTCACTGCATCATTTTCTCTTTTGAATTCGACAATCATCAGCTCACCCCTTTATCATTCATTCTTTGATATACCGTGCTTTTGACTAGCACATCCCCAAATATTACCTCAGTTTTACTCCGAGAAACTTGTTGCATACTTAAGCCTTCTACGTTTGACTCGTAGGATTCCACAACAAATTCAAAAACTTTACTCTCGAAGTACTTTACTACTCTCTTCAAGCACTTTACTATGCCCTTTAAGTACTTTACTACCCTCTTCAAGTACTTTACTCTCTTTGAACCTCAAAGGGGTGTGGGATGCCGCCAGTCTCATTTAATTTAATTTTCCCCTTAAGAACCATAATAACCTCTACAATATGCAGTGAAATTCCTTTACAATTATTTCTTGACTTAATAAAAAACAAAACAAAAATAAATTCCATTGTTCTGCTACTCCAAATTTAATCTTTAACCATAATTGATACAAATTTAATCAATAGTACCCTCTTTTTTTTTTTTTTTTTTTTAGACTTTTACTTACGAATCATACTTTTACTTACATATTCTATTTTTTCCTACACATTTCCAATTTGTACTACTAAAGAACTAGAAAAATATAAGTCATTAAACTAAAAAGAATAAACAATAAAAAATCTTAATTACTCTCGATAAAGGGATTTAAAAGAACGTTTGTTTTGCCTATTCTGCATAACATCTCACCCACTGACGTATTTTTATTGCTGACTATGCAACTAGATTCTCTTACTCTTTTGTGCCTCCCTTCTTGGAATTCGTCGCTGTGAGGCCTGCTTCCGTGCCCGTGACTAGGCCTTCGCGATAGCGATACGATTCTTTTAACTGACTTCTTTATGTAATAAAAAAAATCAGAATTATAAACGCCGTCATCGATTCAATCCCAATAACCGAAACCGAGTAATGAGCTATTTCCCCCGAAATAAACCCATTTACCGGTCTTACACTCGTCTTATCAAAACCAGATAACGAAATAAAATAACAGTGAACATCGGAAAGGAGACGATACTAAAAACCCATGCCAAATTATTGACTAACATTAGGCGGTATTCATTTTCATGAATCATCAAAAGATCATTTTTTTTTTTCATTCAAATTCATCGGGCTCAAATTTATAAATGGTACCTTGAGATTCGACAAATCGGAAAATTTAAATTTCAAGTTCAATCATTGCTGGAATATTTCATGAATCGAGTTTTGTAAACATCGCAGGGAGTATCCGCATTATTTCAATAATTCATACTGAGATTTGGTTGTATGGATAAGACGTCTATACTAGATTCCCAAACCTAAACGCCGTTTAGAAAACCACGATAGCGATTGAAATCTTTGGCTCCGATAAATTTTTGCTTAAGGCCTTTAAAAATCAAAGATGGGATAAACATAATGACTGCAACCCAAAACCGTAATCCTTGTCTTGCAACCGATCTGATGTTTCCTTAACGTTGCAGGCTTTTCAATTTCAATGGGGAGGTGCGCATTGTTACCTAGACTCCTTAGCTTGCAATCGAATTTAATATTTCCTGTTGCAGGAATCCTCCAGGATCCTCAATTGTTTGTTAGTTATGACAGTTGTTAATTGTCAGCATTTTGCTAACAATTAGCTATGCCCAATTTTGTTTTCGTTGTTCTCGGGTACCGCTTGCTCCATGCTCTATTTTTTCCTGGCAGACGCAAATTTAGCATTCCTATTCTTTAACCTTTAGATTCCACTATTTTCCCCAAAGCAAAAAGAATATTCCACAATTTAATTGAAATCTTATAATTTTTTTTTTTTTTTTTTTTTTTTTTTTATAATCTACGGATCTATTTTCTCATTTATTATTTTTTTCTTCCTGTTTCAACGATCAAAAAATCGTTTTATTCGCCCTACGTGTATCGTCTCAACCTTAGATTTTCTACCCTTCTTTATTCGGATTTCATAATTTAATGGTCCTATTTGTCTGATAATTTCGGAGGTCCTATCCATCGATGTAGAAATTTACTGCTAAGACCCTTCTTTCTAAGCGGAGTGAAAACAAGTACTTTATCCCCTGGTTGGAATTTAACGTTTTTTCTTTTTCGATCGTGAATCCGTTTTTGTTTCACTTGAGCCTTATCTATTCTTTTTCGGGCGTTTTCTCGCGTTTCCGATAGCATTTCCAAAAAATTTCTAGATGTTTCTTCCTTACCATCGAAAGGTTTCAATGATGTATCAGCTGGTAAAATCGGGTCTCGTCCATAAATTATTTAAAAGGGCGTTTCTTTTATTGTGTCTTGTACTGATGAGTTGTAGGCAAATGTACATAGAGGTAGATAATCGTCCCAGTCCATTTGATTTTTATTAACGTAATGGCTCAACATTCCCGCTAGCGTTGCATTTCGTCTTTCTGTGAGGCCGTTACATCGAGGGTTGTAACTAGTCGTATGTGAAGGGAAACTACCTAATCCGATTATTAGTTCCTGTACCATTTTTGACATGAAGCATTTCCCTCTATCGCTTAAAATTTGATTAGGGCATCCGTGACGACATACTATCTGTGTTAATAAAAAATCCGCAACTGTTTTGGCAGACACGTCAGGGGTTGCTCTAGTTTCAACCCATTTACTTAAATACTCTGTTGCAACCAAAATGTGACGGTTACCCGATCTAGTTTATGGAAAAGGACCCATAAAATCTATGCCTATTCTTTCGAATAAATGTTTTACGGGGATAGGTTGAAGCATACCCGCCTTTTTACCCACCGGGTTCTTTTTCGTTTGACAATCGAGACACCCTTTCACATATCTTTCTATGTCTTTTGTCATCGATTCCCACCAGTAACGCGTCCTAATTTTCTCTAAGGTTTTCGCCAGTCCGACGTGGCCTGAGAGGGGGTCGTCGTGAAAATTTCGCATTATTTCATCAACTAAAATTTTGGGTAAAGCCAAAATTGGGGTAGAGGTTCCCTTTGAAAAATATTTTTTATAAAGGCGTCCGTCCTTCATTATAAAACTTCGTGTCTTTTTACTATATTTTTGGTCGGCCCTGAAGGGTTCTCTATAGCCAAAATTATTTTTCCTAACTCTTCGTCTTCCCTTTGCAACTTTGCAATGTCCACTTCGACCTCGCTTATGGTCATAACCAGCCCATCGAAATTGTCTACCTCTACTGGTGCCTCTCCTACGGGGTAACGCGATAAGCAATCGGCGTCACAATTGTTCTTTCCCTTCTTATGACATATTTGAAATGAATATTCTGCCATGGCTATTGACCATCTGGCCAAACGGCTATTCAAATCTTTGTTTTTATGTAACCAACATAGCGCGTGGTGGTCCGACGTTACTTGAAACTGTTTTCTCCACAAAAAAGGTCTAAAATTAGTAAGAGCCCATTTTAATGCACAGACACTCTTTTTCAGTGGTAGTGTAACGGGTTTCTGCGTCGTTGAGCCGTCTCGAAATGAAGGAAACTGGTCGTGAGAGCCCGTCCGCGCCCTTTTGCAATAAAATCGCCCCCAGACCTACCTGGCTCGCGTCGCACCTAACTTCTGTGGGTAGTGTTTCATCGAAATGTCGCAAAACCGGATAATTAGTCAAGGCTTTTTTTCAATTGATCAAACGCATTTTGTTCATTCTGGCCCCATTCAAACCGAGAGCTTTTCCTCGTCAATAAGGTCAACGGCCTGGCTATTTGAGCGAAGTTTTCAACGAATCTCCTACAATAATTTGCAAGCCCCAAAAAGGATTGAACACCTTTTACGTTTTTCGGTCTTTCGAATTCTTTCACCGCAGCTATCTTTTCCGGTTCTGGACTCAGCCCTTCACTGCTGACTACATGACTAAAACCTTGATTTCCGGATAACCAAATTTACATTTTGGGGGGTTCAATTTGAAATTCTTTTCCTTTAAGCATTCTAAAACTTCTTCCAAATTTCGTAGGTGGTTTCCAAAATCATTTTTTGACATTACTAAAATGTCGTTGATGTAGACTACACACGATTTGAATTTAAGCCTGGCCAAAACTGAGTCGATAGTCCTCTGAAAACAACTTGGGGCTGTTGCGATACCGAACGGGAGCCTATTCCATTCGAACAGACCGTGACAGGTTGTGAAGGCTGTTTTACGCCGATCATCCTCTGCGATCGGAATTTGCCAAAACCCACTTCGTAAGTCTAGACTAGAGAACATGTTGCACCCTTCTCAACACCCCCAACGGGTCATCAATTCTCGGAAGAGGATAGCGATCTAAAATAACTTTCGCATTTAATTTTCGATAATCTACACAAAACATATAAGATTCCTCCCTTCTCTTAATTAAAACCACCGGACTCACGTAATTTGACCGACTTGGCCTAATTACCTTTGCAGCCAACATTTCTTTTAACTGTCCCTTTATTTTTTCCCTTTCTTTTGGCGACACCCTATATGGCGGTTGGTGGACCGGGATTTCATCTGTCGTTTCGATTTTCATTCCCCCTTCCGAACTCATGCCTAAATTTCTTATGTCATTGACGAAAAGGTCTTGATATTTCGTTAACAGATCAATAAGACATTTCTTTTGAACGTGAGAAAGGTCCGGATTGACGTTAAAAGGCAGGTGGTCAGTGGGAGAACAATTGTCTTCTAAGCTGAGTACTTTAACCGGTAATAAGAGCCTGTCGTGGCTATTTCCGTCCCCTTCCTCGTCTGTCTCTACTCCATTCAATCCCGCGATTACGATTAAGGGTCTGGCCACACATGTCCGCACCGGATCCGCACCTAGCAATAATACAGGTTATGTTCAGAATATTATTAATAAAACTTACATATTACCTTTAGTTATGCCTAAAGTGGCCTGTGTTTGACATGTGTGGCTTGAACTTTACGCATAACTAAAGGTAATATGTAAGTTAAATTAAAAATATTCTGAACATAACCTGTATTATTGCTAAGGTGCGGACATGTGTGGCCAGACCTTAAAGGGTCAAAATAAAATTTTTCTTCCGACCTGGGAGTTTTTATCAATAAAGTCCTCTCTTCTAAGTTAATGTTCGACTTATATTTTTTCTAAAAAATCTAAACCTAAAATACCCTGTACACACAGATTATTTACAACAATAAACTCATGGTTAAGAATTACATTATCTAATTGAAACATTGTAGAAAGAACCCCTTTAACATACAAATTTTTTCCATCAGCTCCTCTTAATCTTATAAACTCAAATTTTTTAATTTCCTCCTCCAAGTCGTCAACTATTGACGAGTTCAAAATACTTCGGGTAGCCCCCGTATCTACTAAAAGCTTCATCTTCTTTTTATCAAAGTAGCCTGATTGAACCAAAGAATTTAAATTAATGTCCGAAACTTTATTCACAAAACAACTACTTTTCCTCTTACGTAATCGGTACTTAGGATTCTTTCTACAGTATTTCCTCTTATGGCCAAATTTTTTACACAAAAAACATATTACTTTCTTAATTGCAGTAGCGAACTTGGCCTGGATCGCTACTGCAATTAGTTTGGGCAATTTCTGGCGAAATGGCCCGGTTTGGAGCATTTAAAACAAATAACTGTACCATCATGATTTCTAGATGTTAAATTCCTATTTTTTGATTCAGATTTAATGTAAGGTTTTTTGTAATTATTATGTTTAGTATAAAAGTTAGATCTGTTAGGCTCACCTCTTTTTACCTGCTCTCCGAGTCGGGTCCTGATTTCCTCAATGTCTCGGCTAAGGTCCGAGGTGCTGCTTCGGCTCCTCTCCCCTACCTTCCGCCCCTCCACCAGGAATGTAGCGGCTTCTGCCCTTCTGATGTTCTCCCGCAGTTCCTCCATCGTTCAGTTGGTTTTTTCGGCGACCCTTGAAAGAATTTCGGATGAAAGACCGGTCAGGCATTTTGGGATTCTTTCTATCTACGTCGTAGCAAAGTTTCCAGACGCTATGGTAGTAGTCCCAAACAGCTTCGTTCGGCTTTTGTTTTTTCTTGATGAGTTCATAATACGCCGAATCTCCCTGAGTGCTTTGAGAAAATACCTCTGTTATTTCGTTTTTGGCCTCTTCATAATCCGTCCATCGACGTCCATGTCGAACCAGTCCAAAGCGGCTTTTCTCAAGTAGCAAGGAAGTAACTGGAAAAACGTTTCGGTGTCCCAACCATTCGCCTTCGCCCCCCTTTCAAAGTGTGGGAAAAATCTTTTAGGGTCCTCTCCAATACGGCCGCTAAAAGTGGGGACCGGAACTTTAACTCTTACGGACCTCGACCCGCATTCCGACTTCGTATCCTTCTCGTCCGACGCCATAGTGGTTCTTGAATAGTCCTTACTTTGCGTCTTTACCATCAATCAAAGATTGTCACACCCCTTGCCATGCGCCTCCACCAATTGATTGTGTCACCCCTATTCTTAAAATTTACCAGTCCAATGTGACACAGGGATCTTTGGGCAAGGGTTGTGAGGTAGTTAAGCAACTAAGTACAAATTCCACTATTTATTATTTATATTAGTTACAATAATCTCTTTACAAGTCCCAACTACACAAGGAGAGGGGGTACCATGACTCATAAATTACTTGGGGGTACTTTACTACTCCTGATCCCACTATGCCCCAGGCTCACTCTGCCTGTCCCAGACTTCGGCAGCCCATCTCAGACCCAGCCTCCGCTCCAGACTGCTCCCCGACTGCCTGCTTGTGTCTGACTGTCTCCTCCCAGACTGCCCCACTCTCTCCTGGGCCAGCCTCTTCTAGGAGTTCCCCCTCTCTCTCAGGGTCTCCTAGGTTTAATGGCCAATTTAGCTTTTCCACGTGACAATATAAATATTTATATATGTGTAAATATTTGTGCATAAAAAATATTTTCATCAGGTTGAGTAGAATACTCGGTATTTAAGTGGACCATATTAATTTTAAAACTATTTATATATATTTGTGGGGCTTGCCACAATTGGTCATTCTTTTTTTGTTTTGTTTATAAAAAAACCTACCTAAAACTAAAGTGCTCCTGGCATCTATGCTCCTTTTTACAAATCTACAGTAATATCCTTCTTTTTTACTCTTTCCTCCCCTTCTTAGCCTTTTCAGCTGTATGGAGGATTTTTCTGAGATATGGGTGAGGGTGATGCTGAGTTGCTAAAAGACCTGGGACTATTGTTGATATCACATTAGGATCACAAGCATTTGGTAGGCAAATAATGAACTGGCATGTCTCCATCCAATGAGGAAACGTGCCCAGACCATAAATAATTAGATATGACCCCTTGGAAATATGCGAATACATTGTGGAGAGGAGACAACCCAGGTGGAAGCACATAAGGCTTGGCAACTTGATTGTTTCAACTCATCAGTCAGAAATGCTATGATTGAATCATATTACAAACCAAAAATAAACAAATCTAATAAGAAAATCCCCTGGTGGAACAATGAACTAAATATGCAAAGAACACTAACAAGGAAATTGTTCATTGCTGCTTAAAACTCTGACAGATGGAATATATACTAAGAATTACTAATAAAATATCATAAATATTTCAGAAGAGCCAAAAGTGAGGCTAGGAGGAATTTTCGAGCAGAACTGAACTGTCAGCAAGTTACTGAAAAATTCCGAACAGGGTAACTTGGGAACGCTAAAGTTGGAAGGGAAATCAACTAACAATGAGAAGGAAAACCTTAAAGCCATGGCAGTTAACCAATGCCTTAACTGTCAAAAAATGTTTTTCTCTCTAAATATCCCACATATATTGAATCTACAAACAGTGAAGTTATGTGTAGAAATGCTTAATACATTGTCACTACTAGTGCTTTGAATGGGCTGTAAATTCCATGAAGCCATTCAAATCTGCTGGTATCAATGGCATGCATCTAGCTCTAATACAAAAAGGACTTCATATAATTATACCAAACCTCCTGAAATCTGAGTATTTGGAGTGTGGCCATTCCATTCCAGACTAAACTTTATGATATTATGTTGTGACTAACCTGTATTACTTCTGGTGTTATGCTTTAGTGAACTTGGCATTTATTCATATATTTTATTACAAATATTAATCTAATTTTCAGGAACATTTTCATTGTATTTTTATATTTTTTAAATTTATTATTATAACAATCTGTAGTAATTATAAATCATAAATAATATTGCTGAAAACAGAACTACTCTTTATTGATTGTTGTAAAAAGAGTCTGTGACGCCATTACTGCTTGGGTTATTTACAAGTTTGGTTCTTTCCATTTATATGTATTCCGATAGTAACAATATACAGTGCTTTTAGTTCCTAATCATTGTGTTTATTAAACCTAAAGACAAAGATTTTAAGACATAGCAACAAAGGAATATTGGTGACTTCCCAACGACAGAAGCTAAGGTGTTTCAAACAACATTGCAAGCTTAATACAACTTTTTATTAAACCGTAAGTTTCTTTATAATTTTTGTATCTAAAAATCATTATGTCGAACCACAGTGAAGATGAGGATTCAACAAACTTGATGTTGAAGTTAACAAGGTTTCTGTGAAAATTGCTCCTTTTTCCAGAAACAAGCCAAAAATTTGGTTGTGGCAGTTAGAATCACAGTTTATTAATTGTAATGCTAAAACAGAGCACACAAAATATTATGTTGTTGGCTCTCTTGATGCTGATGTGGCTGAACAGATTTCAGATTTTATGGAGAAAAAATGATCAGCTACTCCTTATACTGACTGACCTGAAGAAACGCTTCATGGCAAATTTTGAGGAAACACAGGGGCGTAAAGCCAAGAAACTGTTAAATGAACTGCAGTTAGGAGACAAGAAACCATCCCACTTGTGCCAGGAAATGAGATCACTCGCAGGTAGTAGTGTACAGGATGTTTTTTCTCCCTCATGCAGCTAAATCGATTCTTACAGCCAACAATAAAGAAAACCTGGATGATTTAGCTACCATGGCTGATAGAATCTTGGAGGTAACTTCAAACAATGCCATCTATGCTTACACTGCCCATTCACCTACTCAAACTATTATTGGAGCACTATGGAATAGTTATTGATTTTAAAGGCAAACATTTGATCGTAGCTGGCAAAACCACTAATTCATCCCAACCTTCTGTCCTGCTTGTATCCCCGAGCCAAAAGTATTCAGAGCTACTTAAAATATATCCGAAGTAATGTATATATGTTACTCATACTATCGAGACTTCAGGACCACCCTTGTCAGCTCAACCTCAAAGACTGCCTCATAATAAGCTTGTACAGGCCAAATTTGAATTTGAACAAATGTGTGCCATGGGGATTTGTCATCCATCAAAGAGTAATTGAATCTTGGGCCAACCCTTTCCATATCATACTGAAGAAAGATAGATCTTGGAGGCCGTATGGTGATTATAGACGGTTAAACTCAGTTACCAAGCCTGACCGATACCCTGAATCTCACCTCCATGATTTTAATTCTCAATTACTTGGAAAAAGTGTTTTCAGTAAATTAGACTTGTACGTGTTTTTCATTGTAGCAGCAAGAGAGATAGGACATTCTTAATGTTGCCACTAGGCAGAGTGGGGGCGGCCAGCTGGTATATAAGCAGCGGCCGGCTCCTCTCAAGCCAGAGAAGGTACCTTACCTTCCCTCACCTTTTTACCTTGACCTTCCTCTCTCGCCTTCTCTCTTGCTTGATCTTCCTACTCCTTTTCCACTTTGAACTCCTTTTTATTAAACCACATATTTTCCAAATATTTTCTTATTATTAATAAGAATTATTATCAAGAATTATATTTATAATAGGAATATATATAATTATGAATATAAAAATTATATAATTTAATTATATTTATAATGATGATGATCGGAGGCTACCTTGGAAAGATATTTTATGAAAATTTGGTTCATCCGTTTTACCATTCCTTCAGACTGTGGATGAAGGGCCTTAGTCCTAGTTTTTTTAATCTCAAGTCTATTGGGTAAGGCAGACTTCATGGAATAATGTGCTTTTGAAGTTCCTCCCCTGATCTGAATGTAGTTCAAGTGGTACTTCGAAACGGGTAATGAACTCCTTCACTAGAACGTCAGCCAAGATAGCGGCCTCTTGATTGGGGACAGCATATGCTTCCACCCACTTCAAAAAGTAGTCCATGATGACAAATATGTACTTATTTTCTGCATCAGTTTCTGGGAAAGGTCCTATGAACAATGATAAATTATTTCTTTAACTTACATAACTTTTCTACACCCGTGCCATTTGATGAATTAGTATTGTGAGTAATTACATTAAATATGATTTACTAATTATTAATACTATAAAGTATTATCTCCTTGCTTTGAATATTTTGGTAACCTTGGAAGTGACAATATAACAGATTAGTGAAGCTATCTAATTGATTAAGCTAATTATTTTAAACTATTATATTTATAATTGTGGGGGATTGTTTGACTGTGGTTTTAATAGTAGAGAAATCGGTTCGGTTTAGTTCTTCAAGGTTCCTGTAAGAAGATGAAGACCCAAAACTTAGGTCAAAACATTTCTCAACTTCTTCCTTATTCAACTTTAATGGTGGAAAATAGTTAACCGTAGATAATATTAGATTCGGTGCTTTGACACCACCAGCGAGTGTCCTAATGAGAACCTAAAATTTGGGCAATTCTTACTTCGGAAAGTGGGCACTCTTACTTAGGTAAAACCTATGTCCAGGGCTAGTCTCTCGAAGGGACTTCCCACAATATACTGCTGCATCTGCGCATGGCGTTTGTGAGCCGGTCCATTGCTTGCAGAGCAGATTCTACATTTATGGCACGAATCCTTAACGTCGTCGGAGCAGTTCACCCAGTAGAACCTCTCATGGAGTGTTTTCGTCACAACCATGTCTCCTCCTGACAATTTATTAAAAACAAACCATTCATATATAATTTTTCTTTCTTATTAAAGTATTTATTGAATTTTTCGGTTAGACAGCATAGGTCAGACACTCCGTCATTGTCGAACAATTCATAAAT
This sequence comes from Aelia acuminata, assembly GCA_911387785.2. Lineage (NCBI taxonomy): Eukaryota > Metazoa > Arthropoda > Insecta > Hemiptera > Pentatomidae > Aelia > Aelia acuminata. Next base: position 96,847,578 of record OU426979.1, read on the forward strand.
GTTAATAGCGTCCTCGCCTATGACCTCTGTAAAAGTGGCGACCTGTTTTTCGCTACATTTATTTTAAAAATTGGTTGCTAAAGAGAACCATTTAAATTGTTTAAGTACATAATATTCATCGGTTCACCTTATCAAAATCATTAATAACGAGAGGTTTATGAGGCTTCAGACTTACTGAGCCATGGTCAGCAGCTACTGGAATGGTATTCTTTCCATCCAAAGGCTGAGCTGCTGCTTCTTCAGCTATTAGTGACTTCTGATGCCTATCACGAGTAGGTTTCGGCACCATGTCAAGTTAAATAACTAATTGAAATATTTCTTAAGAAATAACAATTATATTATCTTGAACAACTATTATATTTATTCTAATTTATCATTTGTGAATACCTGAAATGGCAGAGAACACTTGGTCCCTCTAAATAATCTGCTGAAGAAGGGAGCGAAATAAGTCATAACGTCCGAAATGGAGAACAACATCCAGAAGTGTATGGCGAAATTAAAGGCGGAGCCGATACTAGCATTCTCTGATTTTACTAAGATATTCACTATAACATCTGATGCCAGTGAAATGAGCTAGGGGCTGCGTTATCCCAAGATGGAGAGGGAGGAGAGCGCCCTGTGTATCATGCTAATAGGAGGTTAACGGACTGTGAGATTGGACTCCTGAGGGAGAAGGCGAAGAGGAGACTGCGGCGGAAGAGAGCTTCGGAGAAGGAAGACCCGTGAAGTTGGAGGTTATAACTAAAGACAAACGCCGTCAGATTATTTGGAAAACTACAACCTCTGGACCCACGAGTCGAATATGATAAGTAGAAACTGTAGAATAACCATAATATGGTCGGAACATGGGGTGAGTGAGGAGCTAATTTGTTGTGCATTGAAAGATGCGTCAAAGCCGGGGTTAACTCATCACATATATGTAAGAAACGCGACTGTGTGGGATAAAATCAGACGACCCTGGAGTTCCGAGAAAATTGGTTTAGACCAAACATTTGTCCGATGTACCATGATGGTAGAAACCATTAAGGAAGAAGAGCGGCAGCGAGAGGTGACATTCACATATCACCAAAGCAAAACTAATCACCATGGGATTAACGAGTCAAAAAAGTTTTCTTTATACCCAACCCAAAAGAAAGGATTTTGGGTTGGGTATAAAGAAAACTGTGAAAGAAGTCATCCGAACTTCTGATTTATGTCTAACCACCAAATAGGACAACCTCCCTCCAAAGTGTTACAAGAAGAAATACCTACTTCAGAGACACCATTAACAGACCTTCAAGTGGAGAAGAACTTTTACTTGGAGAAGATATAAGTGGGTCACCATAGTGGACCTGTTCAGTAAAATATCAATGGCACACCTGATACAAGACTGATAGTTAGAGGCGGTAATAGGAGTGCTAAGGACATTGGAATACAGTTTATAGGAAAAGAGGAACTAATAGCATTAAAGAGTTGATTAGGTATGAGGGCCCATTCAGGGTGATTGCTATAGGTGAGCACAATGATAGAGTGTGTGAAAGGACCACACAAACGAAGAATTTTCCATGTCGAACAACGAAAGCTTCCATTTGAACGGTCTTATTATTGAGAAGGTGTAAATTCACAATTTAAAAGTTTCTAAAAAGTGAAAAGGTATAGATTAAGTAAATATAATAAATACTCATGTGTATTGTATCAATCATGAAATTAGTGAAGGGTTATTCTGATGTTGATGTTATTCTGTTATATTTACCAATGTTGTAATCTAGTATGATAATTTTTTGATCGTTTGGATCTTTTATGTTGAGTATTACTATTTAATATCATGTTTGTAATATGATCCTGTTTCTGGGGAAGTTTTCTCTAATTTGGGATGCTATTTTGCTAAAAAAGCTTTATATCAGTTATTTTCCTTTCCCATTAGAAATTGATTGATTGATTGATTATTTATTGTTTTAGGGCCTTCGGCCCTTTCTTACAGACCAATATATGCATATGGCTAGAGCAATGAATGAAACATAATACATTTAATAAGATCAAGTAAGATATAAATCAAGATGAGAGCTTATAAATAAATCATAAACATAAAAATAAAGATTCATATAATTTTCACTCCCTTCTTCATTTCTCTTATTTTTTCTTTATACATATATATATTCTCATTATATATATATATATATATATATATATATATTCCCATTATATATATATATATATATATATATATATATATATATATATATATATATATAATGGAAAAAAGTAAAACTACACTTCTATGGAGAAAGCTTAGCTCACAACCAGAATGAAACATAATACATTTAATAAGATCAAGTAAGATATAAATCAAGATGAGAGCTTATAAATAAATCATAAACATAAAAATAAAGATTCATATAATCTTCACTCCCTTCTTCATTTCTCTTCTTTTTTCTTTATACATATATATATATATATATATATATATATATATATATATATAATGGAATAAAGTAAAACTACACTTCTATGGAGAAAGCTTAGCTCGCAGCCAGAATAACTCTTTTATGGACTGATGTGTTCATCTCTTTTAATACAGGAGATAATAGTATAGCCGTGTTGAGCATACTCTGTATTATGGCGTCTTCCGAGTTCACAATACCTAGGTAAAATGAGTCGCAGTACCAAGCAATGTGGAGTATCTGAGCTGAGATTATTTTCTTCTTCACTTTGGCAAGATGTATATACAATAAGTTAAATTTGTTTTTTTAATGGCCAGTGAATTCTATCATATATCTAGGTTTTGAAAAAAATTACACATTAGAAATTATGCTTTGCCCATGGCAACGTATGATTGGGAACCCGAAGATAGCGAGTTCAAAACCCGGAGGGGTTGGATGGCCAATTGAGTAAACACGTTAGGTAATACAACATCTGATTAGGAACCCGAAGAAGCAAGTTCAAAACCTGGATCCAGGGGACATTTAATAATACTCGGCATCAATCCCCCATCCTCCCCCCAGGTCCGAAAAAACCCGTACAGCCGAAGAATGGGAGGTATAAAAAAAAAGTTCAAAACCTGGAGCCAGGGGACATTTAATAATACTCGGCATCAATTCCCCACCCTCTTTCCTGGCCCGTTTTCAATGGTGTTTTAACTTAAGCTGTGATTTTAATAATGTCATTGAAAAAAGATTCATCCATGGGGCTACAGTTCAAGAAGAGCAAAGGTCTCGTGTAGTTTTCAACTCCTTTCCTCTCAAGGAAATTCCTCTAGTCTCCAATAGCAGAAACCTGCTGGATTGCCTGAGCATCCCTATCCAACTTCCCATCACATTCAAGGTAGGTATACTAATTCAGTGAAAGTTGGAGGTTTCAGAACTATGACAATTGTGTAAGTCAAAAAATTGGGTATGAATGCATCTTGTGCTTTAAGGTTTCTGTGAGGCCATTATAACCCTCTAAAGTTTTCGTAGAATGTAACTTTAATCCCCCCTCCTCTTTCTTCCACCATATTCTCTCTCACCTTCCCTTTCTCCCTGCCTCATTCCTATCAGATATTACAATTTTTTTACAAATTCTTTTATGTTATTCCTTTCGATTGTTATTAATTATGTATTAATTTAGTTAATTATTTTTTTGTGTTGACTGATCACTTTTATTGTTTTAGGATGTTTATAAAAGTAATGCAGGTAAAAGATTTCCACTATCGGGTAGAAAAAGTAAATTACAAATGAAACTGGATAAACTTCTAGAAATTTCTAAAGCTGATGGCTACCAAAAAAATGCACCTTTAAATGTGAAAAAATCACATTCTGATAAGGTACAATACTATTTTGTTTATATCCAATTCGAATGAGATTTTGTATTTTTTTAAAATATAATGTTTTGTTTCAGATAGCATATTTAAAAAAAGAAATAGAAAAGTTGGAAATAAACAAATAAGTTATCTTTGATTTTTAGAAAGCTCAAAATGATTGAAATAGTTATAACTTCTTAGAGAAATCGTCATCCTAAAGCTGGTGTATTTCCTGTTGCAGCTTTGTTTACTTACCCACTTCTCTGTTTTCAACGATTGAATCACAGATATTTTGACCAGGGCACCCAGGCACTACTTTATAAATAAGGCACTACTTTATAATACTCTGAATTTCTTAATTTCAGAGGAATGACCAACCTGTGCTCCCGCATCAAGCTATCGTCCTCTATATTTAGTTCTTGATTTATTGAGAAATAAATTAATAATAAATTTTTAAACTTTTTGAAACTTGGTTTGGCCAACCAGTTACTATGTATTTTTTGACTTTTTTAATCTCTCCATCTTTCTCTGAATCCTCTTTAAGCATCTGTTTGAGACCCCTGGATGAAGCTGGCATATTTGATTTATATTAGTGTCCGACCGAAACCAAAATTTTAGCCGAAACCAAAACCGAAACCGAAACTTATTAACGTGTCTATATATAATACATATAAGTGTGTAATATGTCTAGTTTAGCAATAATATCAATGAAAGCTTATAAAATAACAGTAATTTAACTCAATTATTCATTTAATAAGTGAGCTGGTATACAAGAGTGGAAAAACAGGTGTATTAGTTAAGTTATAGGATCGAATCCCGGCCCCCTCCTTCCTAGTACCGCTGGTCCCCGTGGGATGTTAGACCATACCCCCTTAACTAGTACAGCCCTAAAAGTTGAAATAACAGGCTGATATTAATAAAAATTCATATTATTATGTATAAATAATAAATAATATAGTAAATCTGTTCATAATAAAGCTGATAGAATACAAAATGACGGCCTATGGAATACGTAAAGCTGTATGTCAGAAGCTATTTAATCAACTGAGTCAGTTTTGGTCTCAAATGTTAGTGGATTTAATCTAGTTTGAAAATTTATAGAATATTTTTTGGCCGAAAACATCCTTCTTCAAGATAAAAATTGAGACAAATTTTTGGGATGTTATTGGTGAACGGCTGGGGGAAAGGGGGCTGCCAAGGTTGAAAAATTGGTTTTGCATCTGATTCCCATTCCATACAAGAACAAAGACCAAAACCTACTACCACCATTTGATGCAAGTTTTAATGACAAGGTTACTGACTAAAATATTTTTTTCAATTATGAATTGAATCTGGGGACATGTTGACTAATTTAAAAATTTAAAAATAATAATAATAATAATAATTTAAAAATCTTCTATGTCCGCATCGTTCTTTTATAGACCAGTACTTAATAGAATACCTGATCTAGACAATGCTTTTACCATTACGGAATTGCAAAATGTTTTGGACCGAGCAAAAATTAACAAAGCACCAGGGGTCGATCGTATAGGTTACGAATTCTATAAAAACGCACCTGTTGAATTTTCGGATCAACTTCTAATGTTTTTTTAATGAGATTTATTTGAGGGGTACTGTGTCAACTAGTTTCAAAGAGTCGGTTATATTTCCTCTGTTTAAAAAGGGAGATGTTTCAGATGTAAAAAACTACCGAGGCCTGTCTTTTTTGAACTGCATAGGCAAGTTATTTTGCAGTCTACTTTTAGAGAGGTTAACTTCATTCGTCAACTCTAGGGCAATACTTAAAGAATGTCAGGCAGGCTTCAGAAAAGGGTACTCCACGGTGGACTGCTTATTTGTACTGTTTAGTATTGTTGCTATCCGTCTAAATAGAAAAGGTAATAAGTTATACACTTTTTTTGTTGATCTAAAATCTGCGTTTGATACCGTAGATCGTGAGGCACTTAACCTGAAACTATCGAATAGCGGAATATCTTCCCAATTTATAACAGTGTTAAGAAATATGTATGAGGGGTCATTTTCTTCGGTTTGGACACCTTCAGGCATAACGGATTCATTCAGTGTTAAAAGTGGGGTTAGGCATGGGTGTGTTTTAAGTCCTCTTTTGTTAGCATTGTTTATTAATGATTTGGAAGAGGAGCTTCAATCTGGGGTATGGATTGGCAATCAATTAATAAAAATTTTACTTTACGCGGATGATAATGTTATACTTGCCGAAAGCCCACGTGATTTGCAAAGAAACATTTCAGTGCTTGAGCGTTATTGTGATACCTGGAATTTAGAGGTTAACCTCGATAAATCGAAAATAATCATATTCAGAAACGGGAGCAAAATCAACAGATGGGAACGTTGGAAATATAAAACTCAGAATATTGAATCTGTCAACCGCTACAAATACTTAGGTATAACTTTAACCCCGAGACTAAACCTGAAACCTCATTTTATGGATAAGGCTTCGTCGGCTAAAACCGCCTTAAGTGTTGTGTGGCGAAGAGCCATTTTGCATCCCTTGGTACCGTTATCCGCTAAGCTTCAAATATTTTACGCGGTTTCCCGTTCAATATTGACTTATGGGGCACAGGTTTGGGGATCGGAAGAATTTGTAGAGGTCGAAAAGGTATTAAGGTTCTTTATAAGGAAGTTGTTTGCTTTGCCACCGTTTACTCCAATTTACATCTTGCACCTTGAAACTGGCTTAGAATCAATTTATTTCTATACTTTGTCCTTACAAAGTAGATACCTACGCAAGGTTTTTAGTATGGACTTCTCTAGGTTCCCCCGATTAGTAGCTGAAGAGGTTGTTAAAAAAAATGTTTTTTGGGCTCATAATTGGAAGGTTTTGGGTGAGAAAACTGGTATCTCCATTAGTTTTGTTGAGGATGAGAGAGAGTGGCTTTTTTCTAAACTTGAGAGAATAATAGAGGGGTTGAGGCTGGGTTTTAAACATGAGTTGATTGAAAGAGCTGAAGCGACTCACCGTTATAATATTTATAAAGTATTAGACTTCAATGTCAAACCTGCTGACTTGACTGGTGGTGCAAACACTCATATAGGTCTCAGCGATATTCCTCTAATATTTAAACTAAGGGGAGAATTATTAAATTTGAACTGTAAGCCATTTAATAGCTCAGCACCCAATACTCAGGATGAGTGTACCCTATGTAATTATAGAGTTAAAGAGGACATTTTTCATTTTCTAGCTGTATGCCCAATACTTGCCCCCTATCGCCTTGCAGTTTTTGGAGAAAGGCTTTTATCATTTGAATTCATTATTGAACTACTTAACGGTAAAAATTGGTCTCTTCTTATTCCATACACAAAAAATGCTTGGAGTTATAGAAAACTAATCTGTAATGAGTTCGCCTAGGGACTTAATTTAATTTTTATTTTTATTTAATTTTCTATTTATTAATAGTACAAATGTAATGTAGATGAATTTTCTTTTGAATACTAACATGTTTCTTTTAACTACTCAAATTTTGTTTAATTTTAGTGTTTGTTGTTTAAAAATATCAATATTTTTTAACTAAACTCCGGCAGACGGTTCCCATGCCTTAATTGTTTAATTTATTTATATATGAATTGTATAATATTGTATATTTTGTCAAATAAACTTATTATTATTATTATTATTATGCCTATTTTTTTTAAAAAATATAAAAATTTTAAGAGATGTCCTTTTCAGGATAATTGAAATTAAAATTTTAAACTAGGTTTTAAGAAAATTTCTTTAGTACCAACCAATACATTGCTGTATGTAATATGAAATGGCATGGAATGCGCTCTTAAAAAACACCAATCTCATATTCCTAGTCCAATTTGGATAACACCTGCAACTATTTTTAATCTTAAAATGCTAGATTTATGAAATTTTATTACTAGTTTTTAATTTTGTAGTAATGAAGAAATTTTCATCCCACTTTTATATTTTGCTGTGTGAATAGATATAATACTACCTATTTGTCAAAAAAATATAACATTTTTAAAAAATGCCCTTTTTGAGAAAATTGAAATTAAAATTATAAATTTAGTTTTAAGAAAATTTCTTTAGAACCAACCTAAACATTGCTGTATATCATATGAAACGGCATGGAATGTGCCGTTAAACGACACCAATCTCACAGTCCTAGTCAAATTTGGAAAACATCTACAGCTATTTTTAATTATGATTTTTTCAGTTTCTAGACCTATTTTTGAGGGCTTTAGAGTCAAATAATTCAAAAACGGGTAGACATATCTCAGTAATTTTTCACAATTGTTCTAGCAGATACAAATAGTACACATATACCAAATTTCAAGAAAATCTGAAATGGTGAGGTTCAAAATGATATATTTTTGTGTTGATTTGACGTGGAATTGTGTGCCTTTCTATCTCCAAGTTCGTAGATTTTGAAAAGTATTTATTATACAATTCGAGCTTGGTGGTGGTGGCGGGGAGGGGGGTATTCCTCATTCTACTACTTTAAATGTACGGAATATTTCGAAATTTGGGCTCGTTGTATGATAATGGCGTTTTTTTTTCTTTTATATAGGGGAACCAGGACTTGCTAATTTTGAGAGAACTGTAACTTCTCAATTTTTATTAAGACGGTCGATCATTATATTAATGCAGTCGTAGATTTTGATAAAAAAATTATATTAAAAATTTGATTAGATGTGCTATGGTTAATGAAATTCAATTATCAAACTATTTCAAGATTTAACATGTAAAGTATCTATGCAAGAAGATGATGTTTGAATTTCGTATGATGTTTAAATAAATTTTGTATGATATGTTTGTACAATTTCGTATGATATGTTCGTATGAATATGTTTAAATAAATTTCGTATGATGTTTAAATAAATTTCGAAGACCCTAGGGGTCCTTGGGACCAAGAATGAAGACGTAGAAGTTGAGTGCTGGCCAGCCAAAATGTTCAATTTAGTCACAGGCACCAGAAGAGCCATTTTATTTAAGTACATCAAATATCAAGGTAGGAAACTTCTTAAATTCATCATTCACTGCCTTAAATTCATCATTCACCCATGAAGAAGGCAGCATCAAATTATTAGTCAAAATTTTAAACTAATAACCAATGTAACTTTTTGGCCATTTCTTTTCCAGAAATATTTTCTATATCATCATGAATATATCACCATATTTTGTTCATAGTCCGGTCAAAACACAAGAGCGAAGCTACCAAAATTACCATCAAGGTGAAACTGAGTAAAATTGTTCAAAACACAATTAAAAACAACTTTTCAAAATTCCCCATCGTTACGACCATGGGAAAAAAAATTGAATCAAGGTCAAAGGTCAAAAATGGGTTTTTCACGATTTTCTTTAAAACGGCAAGTATTATCGTAAAATTACCTCAGACAAAAATTGTAGATCATTAAAAAAGGTATGAATAACTTTTTACCTAAAAGCTACCGCTTCTGAGATAAAACGATTCAAAAAGTTGTAAGCGTCATTTAATGCATAAGCGCGCCACGTATATACCTCTGTAGCTGTAATATAAGTAATAATATGTTTCTATCGGTGATTTTAACTTACCTAATCCAACTGATGGTATGTTTACATGACATGGGTACTTTAGAAATCAGATAATTATATAAAAGATAGTGAAATTATAAGTGAATATCTGAATAAGCAGCTGGTTAGAATGATAAAATAAAATCTGATATTTACCTTGTCAAGTCCAGAGTAATGCGCTGAGGGGAAAAATATGTGAGAGGAGGGAAAGGTTAGTTGCCGACTTCAAAAGGTTTATTACGGGGACGCCCAACGCTTTTGAAGTGAAAGGGGACACAACGACTTGTGTAAAATAGAAATAAATAAGGAATTGTAAAACTAAAAATATAGATGGTACATTAAGCATTTTTTCTATATCAGGACTCAATAATAAGATAAAAGTGAGAGTACACACTAGGTAACAAAGTATATAAAAAATGAAGAAGTATATAAAAAAGAAGTGATGTACTATAGAGATACATTGATAATTGTGGATACCTAGGAAATCAAAACTAGGATTTGAGGATGCAGAGTAAGTAGATGAAATTACCTCTTTATCTACTTTATAGATTGCAGGATTATTGTTTTCCCAGATGGATGAATATGGATTTTGAGGAGGAGTCGTTTATCATGGTTAGGTTATTGGTTTTAGTGGGCGATCAATCTCAAGGCCATTACGCCCTTTGGCTTCAACACTTGATTGTCTTCTAAGCTATAAATTTGATTTCTTCATGTTCTTCATGGTTTTTAAATTTTATGGAACAGTTTTATCTTTTAATAGTTTCATGACGCCGTCGATTGTTTCTTTCGAATCACTTAGTGCCAGCTCTCTTCGGTGGGGCATCCTATTCCTTTCGAAAGAACGATGTAGCGATGTGCATTCTTCTATCATATGCTGTACCGTCAGCGGTCGCTGGCAGGCCTCGCGGTGTGTTCGAGCCAGTAGCTCGAAACATGTACCTAAGATTTTATCTCTTAGTTTCTGTAATATCATAATATATTTATTATATCATAATAAAATTAAGATTTAGAAAAGTTCATGGGTTGGCAGCGCTGACTGAAGTCTCACGGGACGTACCGTGAGTGACGAGACGGGCAGTAAGACCGCAGAACCTAATTTCAGCATATTTCACCGCCAAATCATGAGTGAGTGAATTTCGAAGACCCTAGTGGGTCCTTGGGACCAAGAATGAAGACGTAGAAGTAGGCTGGCCAGCCAAAATGTTCAATTTAGTCACAGGCACCAGAAGAGCCATTTTATTTAAGTACATCAAATATCAAGGTAGGAGACTTCTTAAATTCATCATTCACTGCCTTAAATTCATCATTCACCCATGAAGAAGTCAGCATCAAATTATTAGTCAAAATTTTAAACTAATAACCAATGTAACTTTTTGGCCATTTCTTTTCCAGAAATATTTTCTATATCATCATGAATATATCACCATATTTTGTTCATAGTCCGGTCAATTTTGGTCAAAACACAAGAGCGAAGCTACCAAAATTACCATCAAGCTGAAACTGAGTAAAATTGTTCAAAACACAATTAAAAACAACTTTTCAAAATTCCCCATCGTAACGACCATGGGAAAAAAATTGACTCAAGGTCAAAGGTTAAAAATGGGTTTTTCGCGATTTTCTTCAAAACGGCAAGTATTATCGTAAAATTACCTCAGACAAAAATTGTAGATCATAAAATTATCTATAAAAAAGGTATGAGTAACTTTTTACCTAAAAGCTACCGCTTCTGAGATAAAACGAATCAAAAAGTTGTAAGCGTCATTTAATGCATAAGCGCGCCACGTATATACCTCTGTAGCTGTAATATAAGTAAAAATATGTTTCTATCGGTGATTTTAACTTATTTTTAAAATATGAAATATACATACGTATCACTATGAGAATATCAGGTAAAATGCAACCCAGTCCCTTAATTCATACGCTAGTGCAACCTTTAAACAACATCTGTCGCTCTGTTCAATAGTGTGCGTGGCTAGGGTCTTATACCTGCTTCATGTTCGAAGCCAGTAATTGCAATACTATCTACACGACTTTGCTTTGTGCATTAGAGGATGCGAAACGGTATGGCCACACTGTATGTACCTATCAATACTTTCGACCAACCACTATATGCCAAAGCTCGAGAAATTGTTTTAGCCGCACCGGGAGGCTTTGAAGTATCCAAAATCATCATCAGACTCGGAGGATTTCATCTACTGATGTCTTTTCTTGGAGCTATTGGTCATATTATGCAAGGAAGCGGCATGAAAGAAGTACCCACAGAGATCTATGCACCGAAATCATTAGAAAAAATGTTAAATGGTCATGCTTACGCGAGAGCTGTTCGAGCTCATACACTACATCAGCTTACTTTGGCAATTATAATACTAAAAGAAGTTGATATTGATGACATCATGGACGCAGATCTGATCATTAATATCGAGAACATTTTAGATAACACTCTTTCATATAATGATATTGAAAATGACGACGAAATATCTGGAAATTTACTTGATAAACTGAATCTAAAACTTAAGGAATATGAGGAACGAGGACCAACTGCGAAACTTTGGATTCAATATTTTCACATGGTATCAATTGCTAAAGAGTTTTTAAGAGTAGAGCGTATGGGGGATTGGAAAGCTCATTTAAACTCCGTCAAAGAAATTCTTCCTTATTTTCACGCATCTGGACATTTTCCTTATGCTAAGTCTGCCCACCTATACTTGCAGGATATGCAGCAATTGGAGAATTTAATAGATCCTGAAGTCTCCAAATTCAAAAAAATTTCGGAAGGATTTTTCACAGTAGACGTTTAGACAAATTAAGCTGCGGTACTTGAACGGACATGGTAATCTAGCAGTCTATGATGAAAGCTATGAAGACAGATGGAGGTAATGCTCGAGGGAGAAGCACAAAACAGAGTCTCATAAGTAAATGGGTTTATAGTATGCATGCAATGAATACAGTTTGTGAAAAATTAGAAAATCTTGCTAATGTTAGGATGGATACAACGGAGCAGCATGTTGATGCAAGTGATTCACGAGTAAAAAAAGATGCTAAAAACATACGTAAGCTTCTGGAGTGGTTTTCAACGCATAATCCTTTTCCAGAGGTTATCAAAATTATATCAATTGCTAGTGGTGTCGTTGGTAATGACAAAATTAATTGTTACAAAGCTCGTGAGGTTGGACTTGCTTCTATGACAAAAATAACAGGACTGACATTTAAGGATATTAAATTAAAACGTGCTGACAAAATTGTTCCTCTTTTAGCTATGAGTAGCATCCTTAAAGTTCATGAAGAAAAAGTACCTGTTGACCCTGTATTATTGTTCCAGCGTATGAGTATTACTGCAGCATTTCAAGATGAAATAGAAAAATATTTTGAAGATGAATTGGCTCCGTACCCTTTATCGTTGTTTGATGATATGGGGATGCGTAAAACACAGAAGTTTGCAATTTACGATTGTTTTGAAAAGGTAAATATTGATATTAATAACGCTAATGCGATATATATCATTGCCGGAGGATACTTACTACACCGTGTTTTGTGGGATAGTGAAGAAACATTCAGCGCTAGTTTTGATAAATACGGTCAGTATATACGTCGACATTTTGGTTCCAAAGTTACTGTCGTATTTGATGGCTATAATTATTGTATGACGAATGTTAAAGCAGCAGAACAACGTCGTCGAACTTTAGCTACATCTTCATCTACTGATATTTTGGTTGATCAACTTATGACAGTTCCTACCAGTCAACAGAAATTCCTTGCAAATACTCACAACAAGTCTCGGTTCATTTCAATGTTAAAAGAAAAGTTTACTGCTGAAAATATATTGGTTAAACAAGCTACTAACGACGCCGACGTACTGATTATTGAAACAGCAATAGGGCAATTTAATCTGTGATACGACATCTGCATTTTACAGGAGAGGTAAAAAACCGTCTTTAAAATGTTTGAAAAGCAAGATTTAGTTCAATGTGATGTGGGTGTGAAAAAGAAGTGCCATTAGCTTGTCTTCCTCCAACCTCAGTCGCTGCTCATCAACATCTTTTTCGGGTATATTATCAATAGTTGTATTGGTCAAATTAAATTGCCCTATTGCTGTTTCAATAATCAGTACGTCGGCGTTGTTAGTAGCTTGTTTAACCAATATGTTTAACAGCAATAGGGCAATTTAATTTGACCAATACAACTATTGATAATATACCCGAAAAAGATGTTGATGAGCAGCGACTGAGGTTGGAGGAAGACAAGCTAATGGCACTTCTTTTTCACACCCACATCACATTGAACTAAATCTTGCTTTTCAAACATTTTAAAGACGGTTTTTTACCTCTCCTGTAAAATGCAGATGTCGTATCACAGATTAAATTGCCCTATTGCTGTTTCAATAATCAGTACGTCGGCGTCGTTAGTAGCTTGTTTAACCAATATATTTTCAGCAGTAAACTTTTCTTTTAACATTGAAATGAACCGAGACTTGTTGTGAGTATTTGCAAGGAATTTCTGTTGACTGGTAGGAACTGTCATAAGTTGATCAACCAAAATATCAGTAGATGAAGATGTAGCTAAAGTTCGACGACGTTGTTCTGCTGCTTTAACATTCGTCATACAATAATTATAGCCATCAAATACGACAGTAACTTTGGAACCAAAATGTCGACGTATATACTGACCGTATTTATCAAAACTAGCGCTGAATGTTTCTTCACTATCCCACAAAACACGGTGTAGTAAGTATCCTCCGGCAATGATATATATCGCATTAGCGTTATTAATATCAATATTTACCTTTTCAAAACAATCGTAAATTGCAAACTTCTGTGTTTTACGCATCCCCATATCATCAAACAACGATAAAGGGTACGGAGCCAATTCATCTTCAAAATATTTTTCTATTTCATCTTGAAATGCTGCAGTAATACTCATACGCTGGAACAATAATACAGGGTCAACAGGTACTTTTTCTTCATGAACTTTAAGGATGCTACTCATAGCTAAAAGAGGAACAATTTTGTCAGCACGTTTTAATTTAATATCCTTAAATGTCAGTCCTGTTATTTTTGTCATAGAAGCAAGTCCAACCTCACGAGCTTTGTAACAATTAATTTTGTCATTACCAACGACACCACTAGCAATTGATATAATTTTGATAACCTCTGGAAAAGGATTATGCGTTGAAAACCACTCCAGAAGCTTACGTATGTTTTTAGCATCTTTTTTTACTCGTGAATCACTTGCATCAACATGCTGCTCCGTTGTATCCATCCTAACATTAGCAAGATTTTCTAATTTTTCACAAACTGTATTCATTGCATGCATACTATAAACCCATTTACTTATGAGACTCTGTTTTGTGCTTCTCCCTCGAGCATTACCTCCATCTGTCTTCATAGCTTTCATCATAGACTGCTAGATTACCATGTCCGTTCAAGTACCGCAGCTTAATTTGTCTAAACGTCTACTGTGAAAAATCCTTCCGAAATTTTTTTGAATTTGGAGACTTCAGGATCTATTAAATTCTCCAATTGCTGCATATCCTGCAAGTATAGGTGGGCAGACTTAGCATAAGGAAAATGTCCAGATGCGTGAAAATAAGGAAGAATTTCTTTGACGGAGTTTAAATGAGCTTTCCAATCCCCCATACGCTCTACTCTTAAAAACTCTTTAGCAATTGATACCATGTGAAAATATTGAATCCAAAGTTTCGCAGTTGGTCCTCGTTCCTCATATTCCTTAAGTTTTAGATTCAGTTTATCAAGTAAATTTCCAGATATTTCGTCGTCATTTTCAATATCATTATATGAAAGAGTGTTATCTAAAATGTTCTCGATATTAATGATCAGATCTGCGTCCATGATGTCATCAATATCAACTTCTTTTAGTATTATAATTGCCAAAGTAAGCTGATGTAGTGTATGAGCTCGAACAGCTCTCGCGTAAGCATGACCATTTAACATTTTTTCTAATGATTTCGGTGCATAGATCTCTGTGGGTACTTCTTTCATGCCGCTTCCTTGCATAATATGACCAATAGCTCCAAGAAAAGACATCAGTAGATGAAATCCTCCGAGTCTGATGATGATTTTGGATACTTCAAAGCCTCCCGGTGCGGCTAAAACAATTTCTCGAGCTTTGGCATATAGTGGTTGGTCGAAAGTATTGATAGGTACATACAGTGTGGCCATACCGTTTCGCATCCTCTAATGCACAAAGCAAAGTCGTGTAGATAGTATTGCAATTACTGGCTTCGAACATGAAGCAGGTATAAGACCCTAGCCACGCACACTATTGAACAGAGCGACAGATGTTGTTTAAAGGTTGCACTAGCGTATGAATTAAGGGACTGGGTTGCATTTTACCTGATATTCTCATAGTGATACGTATGTATATTTCATATTTTAAAAATAAGTTAAAATCACCGATAGAAACATATTTTTACTTATATTACAGCTACAGAGGTATATACGTGGCGCGCTTATGCATTAAATGACGCTTACAACTTTTTGATTCGTTTTATCTCAGAAGCGGTAGCTTTTAGGTAAAAAGTTACTCATACCTTTTTTATAGATAATTTTATGATCTACAATTTTTGTCTGAGGTAATTTTACGATAATACTTGCCGTTTTGAAGAAAATCGCGAAAAACCCATTTTTAACCTTTGACCTTGAGTCAATTTTTTTCCCATGGTCGTTACGATGGGGAATTTTGAAAAGTTGTTTTTAATTGTGTTTTGAACAATTTTACTCAGTTTCAGCTTGATGGTAATTTTGGTAGCTTCGCTCTTGTGTTTTGACCAAAATTGACCGGACTATGAACAAAATATGGTGATATATTCATGATGATATAGAAAATATTTCTGGAAAAGAAATGGCCAAAAAGTTACATTGGTTATTAGTTTAAAATTTTGACTAATAATTTGATGCTGACTTCTTCATGGGTGAATGATGAATTTAAGGCAGTGAATGATGAATTTAAGAAGTCTCCTACCTTGATATTTGATGTACTTAAATAAAATGGCTCTTCTGGTGCCTGTGACTAAATTGAACATTTTGGCTGGCCAGCCTACTTCTACGTCTTCATTCTTGGTCCCAAGGACCCACTAGGGTCTTCGAAATTCACTCACTCATGATTTGGCGGTGAAATATGCTGAAATTAGGTTCTGCGGTCTTACTGCCCGTCTCGTCACTCACGGTACGTCCCGTGAGACTTCAGTCAGCGCTGCCAACCCATGAACTTTTCTAAATCTTAATTTTATTATGATATAATAAATATATTATGATATTACAGAAACTAAGAGATAAAATCTTAGGTACATGTTTCGAGCTACTGGCTCGAACACACCGCGAGGCCTGCCAGCGACCGCTGACGGTACAGCATATGATAGAAGAATGCACATCGCTACATCGTTCTTTCGAAAGGAATAGGATGCCCCACCGAAGAGAGCTGGCACTAAGTGATTCGAAAGAAACAATCGACGGCGTCATGAAACTATTAAAAGATAAAACTGTTCCATAAAATTTAAAAACCATGAAGAACATGAAGAAATCAAATTTATAGCTTAGAAGACAATCAAGTGTTGAAGCCAAAGGGCGTAATGGCCTTGAGATTGATCGCCCACTAAAACCAATAACCTAACCATGATAAACGACTCCTCCTCAAAATCCATATTCATCCATCTGGGAAAACAATAATCCTGCAATCTATAAAGTAGATAAAGAGGTAATTTCATCTACTTACTCTGCATCCTCAAATCCTAGTTTTGATTTCCTAGGTATCCACAATTATCAATGTATCTCTATAGTACATCACTTCTTTTTTATATACTTCTTCATTTTTTATATACTTTGTTACCTAGTGTGTACTCTCACTTTTATCTTATTATTGAGTCCTGATATAGAAAAAATGCTTAATGTACCATCTATATTTTTAGTTTTACAATTCCTTATTTATTTCTATTTTACACAAGTCGTTGTGTCCCCTTTCACTTCAAAAGCGTTGGGCGTCCCCGTAATAAACCTTTTGAAGTCGGCAACTAACCTTTCCCTCCTCTCACATATTTTTCCCCTCAGCGCATTACTCTGGACTTGACAAGGTAAATATCAGATTTTATTTTATCATTCTAACCAGCTGCTTATTCAGATATTCACTTATAATTTCACTATCTTTTATATAATTATCTGATTTCTAAAGTACCCATGTCATGTAAACATACCATCAGTTGGATTAGGTAAGTTAAAATCACCGATAGAAACATATTATTACTTATATTACAGCTACAGAGGTATATACGTGGCGCGCTTATGCATTACCAGGTCTGCAAGTTTAAAATGTCGTTTATTTCTTAAAATATATACACAGTAATTTAAAAAAAAAGTATAATATATTTTATTCAAAGTACTGGCCCTCGCTTTCTACACATTTTGTCCATCTCTCGGGCAATTTATGGATACCATTCCAAAAGAATGCTTCATCTTTATTTGAAATCCATTCATCGAGCCATTTTCTTACATCCTCCAAATTGTTAAAGTGTTGCTCAGCCAATGAGTGTCCCATCGATGAGAAGAGATGATAATCAGAAGGCGCCAGGTCAGGTGAATACGGCGGGTGGGGTAGGAGTTCCCAACCAAGCGAAGAAATCGTTTCCTTAGTCAATCTGGCTGAATGTGCAGGAGCGTTATCATGCTGAAGAATGACTTTGGCGTGCCTGTGAGCCCATTCTGGGCGTTTTTCGATCAATGCGTGACTCAAATTGATCATTTGTTGTCGGTATTGACTGTTTCGCCGGGTTTGAGAAGCTCGTAGTAGACTACTCCCTTCTGATCCCACCACACACACAGCATTGTCTTCTTCCCAAAACGATCCGGTCTTGCACTCGATGTGGATGGTTGTCCTGGCGTTACCCATGATTTTATTCGTTTGGGATTCTGAAAATAAATCCATTTTTCATCGCCAGTTACAACTCGATGCAAAAAAACCTTTCTTTCGTGGCGTAAAAGCAGCATTTCGCACACAGTTTTTCGTTTTTCCATCTGTCGTTCGTCCAATTCATGTGGAACCCATTTTCTAACCTTTTGAATTTTTCCCATAGCTCTCAGGCGATCGGAAATGGCTTGCCTAGTGACATTCAACTGTTCTGCCATCATTTGTTGGGTTTGGGTATTGTCTTCGTCTAATAAAGATTGCAATTCGACGTCCTCAAACTTTTTTGGTCGATTTTCTCGTTTTTTATCAGTAACATCAAAATCACCACGTTTGAAACTTTGAAACCAACGTTCACATGTCTTGACGGTTGGAGCAAGATCGCCATAAGTCTCAACAAGAATTCGATGACATTCAGATGCCTTTTTCTTTTGATTGAATAAGAAAATCATGACATGCCGCAAATGCTCTTTATTTGGCTTAAAATTAGACATTTTTAACACCAAAGAAAGGTATGATACGTCCACGTAAACGACTTAAAAACAACTGACTTTTGTAAACAAATGACTAACAAACAAAATAGCGTTTAGAGATAAGCAAATCCTTCAATAGGCTAAGAGCGCATTCTATTGGAATTAAAACGACATTTTAAACTTGCAGACCTGGTAAATGACGCTTACAACTTTTTGAATCGTTTTATCTCAGAAGCGGTAGCTTTTAGGTAAAAAGTTATTCATACCTTTTTTAATGATCTACAATTTTTGTCTGAGGTAATTTTACGATAATACTTGCCGTTTTAAAGAAAATCGTGAAAAACCCATTTTTGACCTTTGACCTTGATTCAATTTTTTTTCCCATGGTCGTAACGATGGGGAATTTTGAAAAGTTGTTTTTAATTGTGTTTTGAACAATTTTACTCAGTTTCACCTTGATGGTAATTTTGGTAGCTTCGCTCTTGTGTTTTGACCGGACTATGAACAAAATATGGTGATATATTCATGATGATATAGAAAATATTTCTGGAAAAGAAATGGCCAAAAAGTTACATTGGTTATTAGTTTAAAATTTTGACTAATAATTTGATGCTGACTTCTTCATGGGTGAATGATGAATTTAAGGCAGTGAATGATTAATTTAAGAAGTTTCCTACCTTGATATTTGATGTACTTAAATAAAATGGCTCTTCTGGTGCCTGTGACTAAATTGAACATTTTGGCTGGCCAGCACTCAACTTCTACGTCTTCATTCTTGGTCCCAAGGACCCACTAGGGTCTTCGAAATTTATTTAAACATCATACGAAATTTATTTAAACATATTCATACGAACATATCATACGAAATTGTACAAACATATCATACAAAATTTATTTAAACATCATACGAAATTCAAACATCATCTTCTTGCATAGATACTTTACATGTTAAATCTTGAAATAGTTTGATAATTGAATTTCATTAACCATAGCACATCTAATCAAATTTTTAATATAATTTTTTTATCAAAATCTACGACTGCATTAATATAATGATCGACCGTCTTAATAAAAATTGAGAAGTTACAGTTCTCTCAAAATTAGCAAGTCCTGGTTCCCCTATATAAAAGAAAAAAAAAACGCCATTATCATACAACGAGCCCAAATTTCGAAATATTCCGTAAATTTAAAGTAGTAGAATGAGGAATACCCCCCTCCCCACCACCACCAAGATCGAATTGTGAAATAAATACTTTTCATAATCTACGAACTTGGAGATAGACAGACACTCGTAACGAATTAATCAGAAGTTATTTAAAAATTCGTAGTAACCGCCTCCCTTATAAAATTTTAAAATTGTAACTATTTTCAAAATCTGCTTCCCCGTAGTCATGAAGACTCTTCTGGAAGAAATCCGAAAAGCTAAAAAAGATTTACACCCCCGCCCCCCCCCCCGCAGCAGCTAATTTTCAAATTGATATTATTTTCCAATTCTAAGCCCCTGTTATCGTTACAGTAGTTTTCCATTTTAAAAAATCCGAAAAGATGAAAAAAAGAAATTAATTTTCGCATTGGAATATTCCTATAGTTTTTTTTTTAAATTAATACTTTTTTCAAAATTTACGTTTTAATAATAATAATGGATCCTTATTTCGAAAACATAAAATGTTGACGGCTTAATAATTATAAAAAAGTTTGATAGTAAATTTTTAAATATTTTTTATTAAGCCTAACCCCTGAAGTAGAAGTATCCGAAATGTAATTAAGTACCGAAAGTGCTCACGGAACTCCTACGAGAAGTAGGTACTTGTATCCGAAGGAAAATATTGGAGGGATTCGAGTATAGTAGCATAGAGTATAGGAAGCACCTCATCTTCCGAAATTGGTGAAGTTGATCATCCTGAAATCTCTTACCCGGCATTGGTCGTTAGACAAACTTTAACATGGATGGTCGCAGGTGAGAATTTTTCTCACAACAATCACTACTTTTTTTTTTCATTTTAATCATACGTTCGTTTAAATTTTAACAATAAAGCTGTACTTACAAAAGGGTCAATTATTAGTACAAATTATGAAATTTTGAAAAAACTTTTTTATTAAGAGGATAAAACAACTATAATCATTCAAAACTACTTTTTAACAATTTTTAAAAAGAGTAAAAAAATTAAATTCATAAAGAAAAAGTATAATCTTAAAGCCAAATTAATACTACAAGCATTTAGTTTAATTAACAATAGTGATTATAATGTTCAATTAGAAATACAATGTATATTGGAACTTCCGTTCGAATATAAAGTTGACAGAAAATTCTACTAGAAAACTATTCTTTAGGGTAGTCATTGAGTCATTTTTCCCTCTTAAAGAAAACATTGTGGAAGTTGACGCACACTCAGTTGTACATAACATTGACAGTCGCGCGTGAGAAAAACTCTCAATTAAATATATCATTGACAGTGGCGCGTGAGAGAATCTCTCATGAGATCGGATTGAGCGGAGTTGAAGGAAGCTGGAGCAGGTATCTGTGAACTACAGATAGTAAGGAGGGCAGGTTTTCAGAAGCACCAAGAGCCGTTTCCCGCCAAAAAAACAAAATATGTGAGAGAAATTCTCACGCAGCGATCAATGACGGGCTAATGATATCCTGAGCTACATTGGCGTATGATTAGCTTTTAAATTAAAAAAAAATGCGCGTGCGCGCAACACACAACTTTCACTTACCAACTTAGATTAGAAATTAATGCGTTGTGGTAATGCCACTTCTCACACAGTTACACATTTTTCCACATTCATTTCTTATTTTTGTTTTCATTTGCTCTATAACAAACACTAAATAAAAGTTTTTACTTGAGATAATTCGGCAATGCAAGCATAATTCTGCAAGTGGACTGATATTTATAATTTTCTATGTACTTGTTGAAAATTTCATTTAGTTACCATGAAACCTATAATTTCCATTAGGGTAAACCGTACAGTTATTGACACCCTTAAGACTAAATTTCTGTGGTGATGTTAAAAAAAAATACTTTTTATGAAGGTATCAAATTGAAACTTCCTATAGCTCCTCTTTATTTATCCTTATAAAGACTCAAGATGTTTTTTTGTGTCAAAAGTTCAATAGTTTTACCATATGGCAACATTTATGGAAAAAAGTTCAAAAACCAGTTATTGACACCCTGTGGATGATGGGTTATTGGCACCACAGTTATTGACAACCCCTGCCCCATAACTTCTATTTTTTTTTTATTTTATTAAATAACATTATAAAGAAATAACACCACTTACATATATTAAACTTTAATATAATATAAAAAGCAATTAAAATATTCAACCTCTTTATTTAACATTACAAATGAAACTACTTTAAAACAAACAAATATATTGTAAATTTCGGTAGGTATATATAACGTAAAATAAACTAATTAATTTACATGGCATCATCCTCATTCATATCTTCATCTTCATTTATATATGGATCAGACTCAACGATGTAACAGGCAGGACAAAGAAATTCATCAGACTCGTCACTTTCAGGGAAATGGTCATTTCCTTTTAAACACTTTTGTGGTAGAACTTATTGCATAATCCTTACTGTAGGACGAAAATGCTTTCAGGATGAAGCATTTATAAATTAATCCTCATCTTCTAATATGTGTTGGACGTTCTTGAACTACTTCCTAAAATTGGCTTCAGAAACACAAGCGCTGGTACCAGACTGGTATACCCTAGGAAGTCCTCTCTGCTATAGAGGGGTGCCTTCGTAAGAGAGCCTTATACCAGACATCACCAGGACAATTACCTTTAAAGGGTGTGCTCATATTTTTTAATTCAATAATTTCTTTTACTGATTTTAAGATGTTGAAATCCCTCTTCGCACATTGTTCTATCCATGCAGCTAGAGTAAGCTCGTCTTTATCTGAAAGCATCGGCCGTGGTCCAAACGATGATTTTACAAATTTATCACTTAATCTGATGTTACCCGAGGAACCCTAAATCTTTTGTATGCTGATTTAATAGAAAAGCCATCCTTTATGGCCTTCAAAGCATCCTCTAAATCCTGGTTATAAATGTTCTTAGGCATACTAGTTGTATACACACACACACACACACACAAAGAAAATAAATTTACTAGTTAGAACTGACAGTGTCAATAACTAGTCATTGAACCCAAAAACTAGTAATTGACACCCCATGTCAATAACTAGTTACGCTAGAATTAAAGTTTAAAAAACATTACAGATTTATCAGGAAGATTAAACTATCAAAATTAAAACAGAGCCATCAATATTTAAAAAAAAAAAAAATCAAAAGTTAGTTATTGACATGGGGTGTCAAGAATACATTGAAAAAAAATTACCAGTTATTGTCACCCCTGAATAATAATATTTAAATTGATTATTTTAATTTAAAATCACTTCAGACACTTCAATTATAGATTAGCAAATACTATAAACTACTTAAATTTATTGAAAAAATGTAGGAAGAGAATAGGAACAAAACTATTGGATGAGAATCCTTATGGAAATCAGAAGGTTGTAGCCATTGACAGGCTACCAACTGACTTCATGAAGGTATTAATTGTAAAATCTTCCCTGCGGTTAGTTTGCTAAACACTTACCCTATAGATGACTTAGAGGACCCTTCAAACATTAGATTCATGTATATCTTAAAATAAAATTAGGGCTCGTTTACTTATTTCTATAAGTTAAAGTTTGGGGTGTCAATAACTGTACTGGGTGTCAATAACTGTCTGGTTTACCCTATATGAACAGAACGGCTTTAATTATGAACAATGATCTGCCATTAAAGCCGTACTACGCATGCGTGGGCTCAACGTGTTTTATGAGTTGACTTAATATTTTTCTACTCTATATGTTTACTAGGTTATTAACATATCACACATTTTGCCATTTTTTTTATTTTTAGGCGTAATGAGAGACAGTTAATTTCTCCATATAAACAAAAACAAACAAACAAAAAATGCCCCTACCCCATTTAAGCCCCCTCAGAACATTTTAATAATGATAACGCTTACCTGATAATAAAGAACACCTAATTTTCATTAAACATAACGAATTTGATGAAAATCGTTAAAACCGTTTTTGAGATAATCGAAAAAAGGTTACAAATTGCAAAAAAATTTTGAAATAAAGTGCCCCCTCCGCTTGACCAATTTTGATGAAATGCTGGCTATCACATCTGGGTTGGCATATACATACATCAAATACCCAGTTTGATCAAAATCGTTAAGCCGTTTTTGAGTACCTAAATAAAAAAAAACATGTGAAAATGATACAAAATTTATTAAGTAAAGTCCCCCCTCCGGTTGATCAATGTTGATAAAATGTTTACAGTCATATCTCGGGCATACACGTACATCAAATACCCAGTTTGATCAAAATCGTTAAAGCCGATTTTGAGTAAATAAAAAAAACACGTGAAAGTGATACAAAATTTATTAAGTAAAGTCCCCCCTCCGGTTGATCAATTTTGATGAAATTTTTCCAGTCATATCTCAGGCATATTAATACATCAAATATCAAGTTTAATCAAAATCGTTTGAGCCGTTTATGAGAATTTGCTCCCTTTGAGCAATTTTGATGACATTTTTGCTGTCACATCGCGGGCATATACCTACACTAAATACCCAATTTCAGGTTCGCACGGTTTATAGTTTTTGAGCTAGTCTGTTCACACGCACACACACACACACACAGACCATTTCGCGGGACTTGGTCATTTGGACTCAGGGGACCTCAAAACGTGTATTTCCGTTGAAAACCGGAAGTCGAAATTTTTCACGATCGCAATACTTCCACTTACTACATATTTCATATATAGGTAAGTGAAAGTAATAAGTGAATGTAAAAAACAATATCCTAAATTGGGTTTTGACTCAGAACGTAATATTCATATTTACAGTTTACCACCAAGGATAAAACATTTATCTTTTGAGGGACTAATCCATTTTAGCATTAGCATAAAATGGAAAAAAAAAATTAAGACCTTAGCCGAAAGAGACAATTTTTTAACAAAAACAAAAATTGTTCAAAGAATAACTTCAATAATTTTAGGAAAAATATCATTATCAATACCTAAGGTAGTTGTAAAAAAAATTGCAGAATTGCGATTAATCATAAGGTCGAACTATTTGCTTAGCAAAAATGAAAATTAAAAAAAAATAAACATTTAAATATTAGACTGAAGAAGTTACTTAATAAACAAAAATTAATGATGTTACATACTAATAGATTATAATTATTTTTTTAATTTGTATGTTGACGTAATTGTATATTTTGAATTCTGTATATATTTCTATATATATAAAAATCTCTTGTCCAGATATTTGTCGGGGGTAAACTCAGAAACTACTCAACCGATTTTAATGAAATTTGGTTCAAAGTGAATAGTTTTGTCCAACTTAAAAGGTAGTTTTTATCTTGATTATTGACCACACTATTTCTTTTATTGCGAAGTATTGCAAATACAGTAGGACGAGTTTCGATTTATTAACATTGCGTCATATGTCGATTTCATAACCTTTTTGTTGTTTGTTGGGGGTAAAATCAGAAACTACTCAACCGATCGTCATAAAATTTTGCTAATTTTCTGTAGTTTTATTCAACTTAAAAGATAGGATAGTTTTTATCTCGATTACACTGGTCGACAAAATTTAACTTTTTTTCTTTCACAAGAATTAAAATAACAGATTCTAAAAGTATTTTTCGTGCTGAATTCAAATATAATTACAGTTTTTCCCCATCGGGCAGGAGTTTTGTGTGATATTCATTTGAATTTTTTATAATAATCCAAAAAATCCGTAACTAGCTATCTAACTCAAAATTATAACTACTGATTCTGACTTACTTAGAAAGTGGTAGATAGTGATTTTCGGGTATATTTTGCATCTGGAACGTCCCTCATTTTAGTCCAACAGTAGTCAGCCAGCATATTGGAACTCCACTTGCCTTGGTACCTCTTCTCTATTGTAGAAATTTGCTGATGAAAACGCTCACCGTGTTCATCGCTGACAGCTCCAAGGTTTTCGGGGAAGAAGTCCAAGTGAGTGTCCAAGAAGTGAATTTTTAAAGACATGTTGCATCCCATAGCTTTATAAGAATGCAGAAGATCAGCCACTATGTCACGATAGTTTTCTGCTTTATGGTTTCAAAGAAAATTGCAACACAAACTTTTGAAAGACTGCCAGGCTGCTTTCTCCAGTGGATTTAACAGTCCCTCGAAATGTTCATCAGCCATTAATGATCGGATTTGTGGTCCTATAAAAACTCCTTCTTTCAATTTAGCATCACTGACTTTGGGGAATTTCGATTTCAAGTACAAGAATCCATCAGAAAGTTTATCCATAGCTTTGACGAAATTTTTCATAACTCCTAACTTAATATGCAATGGAGGTAAAAATATTTTTTCAGGCTTCAGAAAGGGACACATGCCACATTTTTCTGGCCAGGGATAAGAGATTCACGTTTTGGCCATGACTTTCTAACGTAGTGAGACTTCTTATCTCTGCTATCCCACTCGCACAAAAAACAGCAAAATTTGGTGAACCCAAGTTGCAAACCAAGCAATAAAGCAATGACCTTTAAATCACCACAGATATTCCATTCATATTTTCCATATTGTATTTTCTCTAAAACTAGTTTCATATTTTCATATGTCTCTTTCATATCAGCGGCATGCGCTACCGGTATTGATGGAAGTTTATTGCCAATATGTAGCAGCACAGCCTTCAAACTTACTTTAGAGGAGTCTATGAACAATCGCCACTCATCTGGCCGGTGTTGAAGCCCAAGAGTTTCCATAACTGAACAAATATTATTACAAAACACAATACCATTTTCTTCAGAGAAGTATACTTTGAAAACACTATGGCGGCTACGATATCTACTAATTCTTACATCTTTTTGGAGTAGATTCCACCCTTTGAGTCTGGAAGCTAAAACTTCCGCTTGCTGTTCAGACAGATTTAAATCGCGAATCAGGTCACTAAGGTCTTGCTGATTGGGAAAGTATGGTTCTAACAGCTACTGGATTCATATGTAAGATCATTTTTATTTTCATCTGAATCATTAGGAGTTTCAGTCAGGTCAGAACCAGAGTTATCACTTAAGGTTGTATCTGCATATACTGGTACGGGGAACTCTTCACTGTGTAAGACAGGTCTCATTGCAGATTGCAAATTCGGATACTTAACTGTATATTTTGTTTTAGATGTGATTCCTTTAATATTTGTCAAACAAAAATAACAGTCAGTTAAATGATCCTTCGGTTCCCTCCAAATCATGGGAATTGCAAATGGCATATGATGTGTACCATTTTTCCACCCAGTCAGCAGTCTAACACACGAAACACAGCATGTATTTGGGGCCCAGCTCTTATCGAAATCACCAACTTGACAGCCAAAGTAAAGTTTATAACACTTCTTTACAAGTGGGGTCAAATTTCGCCTCTGAGACTTGAAGGTCAGCTCACCACAAATATAGCAGAAATTATCTGCATGATTTACACAATTTCTTGGCATGATGAAAAATTAAAGCAAAGAAATACAACATGCACAACATACACAATACACTTCTAAACAGAAAGTAAGGAAATATTTCACTACTCAACAATCTCACAGTCAGCTCAATACTGACACATCACAATGCCAAACAGGTCTGAACATGTCTAAACAACAACAATGAACAACAATGAACCTGCACAGTCATGTTTTATTGCGCTTCAGCATGACATTGCAAATAATTTCAATAATACAGCTTGAGTAAAATAGCTACATATGAGCTAACGGTTCCTATGACAGGTCAAATAAAACGCTAAAATCATATTTTGAAAAGTAGCTTTTACAGAAAAACTATGCCTGATGGGAAAATTCTGACTACATATCTGAATTCAGGATGGAAAATGCCACTAGATTCACTATTCAGATCTCTTGTGAAAAAAACCTTGTCGACCAGTGTTATTAGCTTCAGTATTTCTTTTACTGCAAATTAAATGCTTATTGTACTGCAGTTGAGTGTGATTATTTTTAAGTTCTATAAATTTCCAACAGATGGCGGTGTAAGTTTATTTATTGACAACACTTCATTTTCTTTCGATATTTAGGGTGGGTAAATATAAATTAATTTTTTCCGGCTTAGACTAGGAAAATCCGCGTTTTCCGATGGGCCATTATGTGTCGCGTTTTCACGTGTGGGGAAAAGATGGAATCTATTTGTTTTAGCAAAAGACAGGTTAAACAAAATCATTGAGCACCTATGAGCACTAGAGTAAATAGAAATTGTGAATTCTAACAGGTAATAAAAAATGTACATTTTTACATCTACTTCATTCATAAAATTAAATTTTTATCTTTTGATAAGTAGCATGTAGAACATTCAGCAGGGCTTGAATTTGCTCGCTTTTCATAACCTGTTTCAGGTAGAACCTCAACAAGTAGACGATATCACATATCATCATGTCCTATATTCTGAATTTAATTAATATGTATTAGGACAAAAGATTAATTTGGAACATTTTAGCTAACTGTCTATTGTGTTTTTAATAAAACCTATTTAAATTATATTCTTTATTAGTTCCTTTTACATGTGTGTTACTTATATTTAATCTCGCCTCTGCTGAAATAATCCAATAAGTGCTAAATAAATGGATCATTAATACTTACTATAGTCAAATATGAGATGTATAAATGAAAACTTGAAACCTTCTAAATTCTTTACACAACAATTTTAAATTTGGCGTAAGTTCTATTCTAAATCACTTTGGTTTTTAGATTAGCTAAAACGTTATCTTTATCAGCGAATTTTGATTTGACTATATTAAAAAGAATAGGATATAATTAATTTAACGCATTATAGCTATCAAGCTACAGCAAAGCGCGCACAGTGGGACGAATCGCCAATCTAGGTGGAAATAATTCTTGAAGCGTCTTATTTCATTTTAATTTTGCTAACGATTAAATTTATGAATGAATTAATAAATAAAAGTCAACACAATGTTTCAGACGAAGGATTTATCAAAATAAAATAAAATATATAGTTAAAATAGAAAAAAAAATATTATTTAAGTAAATTGTATATAATGGAATAATTAAATTAATAATTATTTTTAAAATGTTGTATTATTCTAAAATTATCAATTAAAATAAAATATAAATTATAAAAAACATAAAATATATGTATGTAAAAATTGAATATGTATTAAATTAATATTAAATATCAAATTCTCAAAAACAAATAACCGAATATTTCATCTTTCTGATTCATTAAAATCTGTAATATCTTAATTCAGGTTACATTCTTCTTCACAAATCATCAAGGTAACGCCGCACAGGGTTGAAAATCGACTATTTTCGGAAAAAAACCTTGTAAAACCCGATCTGTGATCCGCAAAAAAATAAAGTTGATATTATCATAACCATGATTGAATTTCCTATAAAATGTATAGGTTCGAGCCCCGCTTAACCGGCTGTTCGGATTAACCGGCAGTGTAAGGATCTGTGAAATATAGTTCCCTTATTCACGCTAAATAATAGCTGAACCTTTTTTTTTAATACCAATCTTCTAAAAACAAATGGATGCTTAAAAATGAAAAGAGCCGAAGCCTTTAAGTTATCGGAGGTCATGTTAATAAACTTATTATTAATAATTTCCAAATTCATTCTAAAATCACGGTATCACATATCATCATGTCCTATATTCTGAATTTAATTAATATGTATTAGGACAAAAGATTAATTTGGAACATTTTAGCTAACTGTCTATTGTGTTTTTAATAAAACCTATTTAAATTATATTCTTTATTAGTTCCTTTTACATGTTTTACAGTTGATGTATTATCGACCTAACAATGATTCAGACTGACTTTATAAATGGTGCTACAGACCTGGTAAGTAAGGCATGATGTTTTACTAAACGATTAGTAATATCCTAATTCGAAGCACAAGCTCCATAGCGAATAAACTGCACCAAATAGCTTAGGTATTTCAATAAAAAAAAATCCCACATGTACAGACGCAGGTGGACGCAGCTAGAATATGTTTTAATATTTCCTTGAATATATCTTCTTCTTTAAAAAATGGATTTTAAAACTGCGCTCAGCTGCGCTTGAAAAATATGGATTACCAAAAAAATGTTTTGTCTTAATTTTATTGCATTTATTCGGGATTTTATTTCTGGGTTAAAACATAGACCAAATAGCATCATTTGTATGCTAGTGTAATAAGTGAGATCGCTTTTCATGATTATGAAGGAAAATCGCTCTAAGAAACAAAAATGCGAGTTGTAAAAATTATTATAGTGCTATAAATTTTCCGTTGAAAAATAAACTTTTTCAATGATCGATTTTCAAAAGGTCCTAACAAGTTTAAAAATCAGAATATATCCGAATAAATTGATTGAATGTGTCAGGTAACTATTCTATTAATTAATATTGAAAAGAAAAAGAATATTCTAATTCCTTCTAAAAATGTTTTTTTTCGCCTTTCAACCACTGTGCGCCGGCAGTCTCTTTTGAGAATAAAATAACTAAAGGTCCACAATACTGATAAGCCAAAGTTAAATGGTTGAACCAGGTTAAATTTGTATTGTTACCCAACTCGTGTAAGGCACTCGCTAATAGACAGATTTACGCCTGAAATAAACCGCACACGCACATAACAGGTAACAGCAATTAGTAAAGAAACATTTATTTCTTTTATTTAGAGTTGATTATACTCTATGAAAATATCTGGGTGTAGGTTAGAGTAGATTATAGGTAATCCCAATTTTTTAAATAATAAAATAAGATGCTTACCAACTACTGGAAATAAATGAGTGTACTCCTCATTTTAAAAGCCAAAAAGACATATTAACTTCCTTGCCGAATCGCCTTTCCTAGCCTGGTATAAATTAGTTTCCAAACAAAACAGAATTCACTATCTATTTTGACACACTTGCAATAAGATGTGAAAATTAAGTGACGGATTGTCGGTGTAAAAACATTTTTTTTATTTTTTTGGCATTTGTTTCAAAGAATTTATGGTTTTTGAATGACTGGGATAGACTGATGATTTCATGAAACCGGCATGATTTTTTCATTTATTTATTTTATTTATTTGTTCCTAAAAATAAAAGAAATCTCTTTCGGAAAAAAAATTGCAATTTGCTTTTAATTCTTGTACTTATGGCCGACGAATCTCGTTTTACTATACCTTTGGAGATTTCCGTACTGTATTGTAATAAATCTGGATCAATATATTATTATAAATTTCATTTGCACCACCGTACTGTCTCCGAATAAGAAAAATATAGGCTCTCAACAAAGAGAGAGTTTCACCTTTAAAAAAACCGTACACCTTTATTAGCAGGTATTAGCAATTCATAATGAATAATTAATTTCTATATAGTGTGGATTATATTCTGTTACAATATCTGGGTGTAGATCGGAGTAGATTTTTAGTAATCCCATTTTTTATAATAAAGAAAAATAGCTTACCGACTATTGAAAATAAAAGAGGGTACTCTGTACTATATCCACGTGTAAAGAACCAAGAACTTATATAAACTTAATTTCCGAATCGTCTTCTATTGCCTAGTATAATTTTTTTTTCCAAAAAGCACAATCCACTCTTCCATTTTATTTATTTTGTAATGTAATTTGGAAATAAACTGACTGGGCAGTATGAGGGAACTACTGTGTTCAACCCCCCATTATTCTGTTAATATTTGCTTCAATCAATTAATAATTTGGACATGACCTAGCTAGATTGTTGTTTTCATGAGACCGACATGCTTTTTTACTTTCACATCCCTATATATGAAATATATAGTAAGTGGAAGTATTGCGATCGTGAAAAATTTCGACTTCCGGTTTTCAACGGAAATACACGTTTTGGGGTCCCCTGAGTCTAAATAACCAAGTCCCGCGAAATGGTCTGTGTGTGTGTGTGTCTGTCTGTGTCTGTGTCTGTGTGTGAACAGACAGAAAAACTATAGGCCGTACACAACTGAAAATGGGTATTTGGTGTATGTATATGCCCGCGATGTGACAGCAAAAATTTCATCAAAATTGGTCAAACGGAGGGGGTACTTTATTTAATAACTTTTTAAGTTTTTTTTTCGATTTTCTCAAAAACGGCTCTAACGATTTTGATTAAACTGAGTATTTGATCTATTTATATGCCCGAGATATGACTGTAAAAATTTCATCAAAATTGATCAACCGTAGGGGGGACTTTACTTAATACATTTTGTATCATTTTCACGTGTTTTTTTTATTTACTCGAAAAAGGCTTCAACGATTTTGATCAAACTGGGTATTTGATGTATGTATATGCGAAAGATGTGATAGCCGACATTTCATCAAAATTGGTCAAACGGAGCGGGCACTTTAACTCATAATTGTTTTTCCAATTTTTACCTTTTTTTCGATGATCTCAAAAACGTCTTTAACGATTTTTATCAAATTCGTCATGTTTAACGTAAATTAGGTGTTCTTTAATATCAGGTAAGCTTTATCATTATTAAAATTTTCTGAGGGTTTTTTTTTTGGGGGGGGGGGGGGTAGGGACTTTTTTGTTTCTTTGTTTCCTATAAAGTACCTTTGTCTTTGTTAAATGGTTATACGGAGAAATTAACTGTCCCTCGTTACGCCAAAAAATAAGAAATGGCTAAATATGAGATGTGATAAAAATAAAGAAAACGTAAAGAGGAGAAAAAAAGAAAAATATTCAATCAACTCATAAAACTCGTTGAGCCCACGCATGCGGAGTAAAAAAAAAAATGTGGAGAAAAAAGAAAAATATTCAGTCAACTCATAAAAACTCGTTGAGCCCACACATGCGGAGTACGCCTTTAATGACAGACCATTGTTCATAATTATAGCCGTTCTGTTCATTTGAGAAGTGGCAATTAACAAAACGCATTAATTTGTAATCTAAGTAAGTTGGTAAGTGAAAGTTGTGTGTTGCGAGCACGCACCATATTTTTTACTTTCACTTACCTATATATATCCGGTTTTCAACGGAAATACACGTTTTGGGGTCCCCTGAGTCGAAATGACCAAGTCCCGCGAAACGGTCTGTGTGTGTGTCTGTGTGTCTGTGTCTGTGTGTGTGTGTGTGTGAACAGACTAGCTCAAAAACTATAAACCGTGCGATCCTGAAATTGGGTATTTAGTGTAGGTATATGCCCGCGATGTGACAGCATAAATTTCGTCAAAATTAGTTAAAGGGAGGGGGTACTTTACTTAATAACTTTTTAGGTTTTTTTTTATTTACACAAAAATGGTTTTAACGATTTTGATCAAACTGGGTATTTGATATAAGTATATGCTAAATATGTGATAGCCAACATTTCATCAAAATTGGTCAAACGGAGCGGGCACTTTATTTCATCATTTTTTTTCCAATTTTTACCTTTTTTTCGATGATCTCAAAAACGGCTTTAACGATTTTGATCAAACTGGGTATTTGATGTATATATATGCCAAAGATGTGATAGCCAACATTTCATCAAAATTGGTCAAACGGAGCGGGCACTTTATTTCATAATTTTTTTTTTTCCAATTTTTACCTTTTTTTCGATGATCTCAAAAACGGCTTTAACGATTTTTTTTCAAATTCGTCATGTTTAATGAAAATTAGGTGTTCTTTAATAACAGGTAAGCTTTATCATTATTAAAAGGTTCTGGGGGGGCTTAAATGGAGTAGGGGCCTTTTTTGTTTGTTTGTTTTTGTTTCCTATGAAGTACCTTTGTTTTTGTTTATATGGAGAAATTAACTGTCTCTCGTTAAGCCTAAAAATAAGAAATGGCTAAATATGAGATATGATAAAAATAAAGAAACCATAAAGAGGAGAAAAAAAGAAAAATATTCAGTCAACTCAAGAAACTCTTTGAGCCCACGCTTGCGGAGTACGCCTTTAATGACAAACATTGTTCATAATTAAAGCCGTTCTGTTCATTTGAGAAGTGGCAATTAACAATAACGCATTAATTTCTAATCTAAGTAAGTTGGTAAGTGAAAGTTGTGTGTTGCGCGCACGCACCGGATTTTTCATTTTGGTGATGTTAACTATTTCCACCTAGATTGGCGATTCGTCCCACTGTGGCGCGGCCGGGACTGCTCGTACTTTTATGTAAATAAATTGTTTAATACACATAGTAGTTTTTTTAAACATATACAATATCATTAATAATCAATACATTTTATTGATTTTTCCTTACATACAATGACTTCGTTTCCCATATTTTACCTAAGATTTTATCATTAATTATAAATGAAAACTATTTCTATATTTTCCAATGGTCTTCTAGTTCTTTTCTTTTTTTCTATTGATAAATCTTTCCTGATTAGAATTATTAATTCATTAGCGAAAATCCAATGAGTGGTCACACCAGTATAAATCATTACTTGGAAAATATCGTTAACTACTATATAACCCGAATTTTTTATTTAATAAAAGTCTGATTTTCTTTAACAAACTTCGGGTTTGTGGAGAAAAAATCTCAGTTGTGAAATCAGAATTAAAAAAATAAAAATATTAATCTTATTCACTTTTAAGGAATTGCAAGAAATTGTAGATTATTTTAATAATATGACGTAAGCGGGAAGGGGTTGTGCGGGTTTGGGTTGCCTACCCAAGTGAGCCCACCTTAACTCCAGAGTTGCCCATATTTAAATAAAAATGTAATCATGATTATGACTAATAATAAAAAATGTGAATAATGATTGTAATCATCATTCACAAATCATTCTTCAGCGCGAAATCATTAATCATGAATTGTATTAATCGCGGGTTGTGGAGTATTCATGAATATAATGTATTCGACAATCATGAATGACCAGTAATCATGATTAAGAAGAATCCATTAATCATGGCTAATATAAATTCATTAATCATGATTACAAAAAAAACCCCATTCTGAGTTTTACTACTCATGAATGATTGAATATTTGTTTGCTTTTTCCATTCTTGTCAATAGATCTTCACTAATACCCATTGGAATTAGGGTCAAATTCTTTACTCGTGACTTGACAAATGCTGTTCAGTTGACTACACCCAATGCTTAGGATTTGTCATTGCTCATTAGGACAACTTTTAATTCAAAAATGGATCCTCGTCTTTTAAATTTAAATGAATAATGGTTATGAATATTTCAAAAAAACAAAACAAGTGCCTCCATTTCAGCAGAAAGCGAATTACACCTCCCTTACCTGATATCTATTTACGAACTCCTTAATCCTTTATACAAACAATCACAAATTCTTGGGTGTGATATTTGACAATTGACTGACCTGGGAAACACATATTTCGAACTTATATTCTACCACTGTTAAAAAATTAAACATACTAAGATATCTCAGTGGTACTTCCTGGGGTTCGGATAGGAACACTCTGCTATTGCAAGAATACCATCAATAATCATTAAAAATACTCCGTACTGATTATGCATGATGGTTATTCATTTGTTTTATGATTACCAATTATTCATATTCATTAATCATTATTCAGATTACAATTTGCCCAATTCTGGTTTTAATTGCAACTTGGTTCTGCGCGTTTTCGGGTTCTAAATAAACTTGATACTGTACATCACACCGGACCTAGAATCACGAACGGCGCGTTTCGAACTAGCCCTGTTCTCAGATTGTTCTGACGCAGGAGAACCCACTCTTTTATTTAGAAGAAAAAAAAACTGGCCATAAATTTTTTAACTGAGCTGCATCCTCAAACACAACACCCGACCCATAGATATATTTTTAAGCCAAAATTCTCAAAAGCTTTTAAAACGAAAACAAATACCACCCTCTTCTTATCAGAGAGAATTAACTCAGATATTATGTTCCTCAAAGAAATTCGCTTAGAAAAAACAGAAAGTTACATTCCTCCTTCAAAAACAAACCACCAAAAACAATATTAAACCCATGACGATTACCGAAAAACGAAACCTCGCGGCTTCAGAATATAAAACTAAACTCTCTTGCCTTCTTCAAAATTTTCCGTAACCTTTTTGAATATATAAAGATGGTTCAAAATCCGAATAATCTACAGCATCTTCATTTATAACCTGTGATTCCACTGATAAAATAAAACTACATATGTTATGCAGCATATATACAGCTGAACTTCACTCAATAGCCTCAGCTCTCCACTTCTCTATGTCAATAATCCTCCGAACAATAATAGTAATAACAGATTCACTGAGTGATTCAAAAGGTCTGAAAAATATTTTCAACCGTTACAAAAATCCATGCTTATTTAAATATAAATTATTTAAATAATACGCTAAAACCTGTGACAAATGACGAAAGTCGATTTGTTTTTTCTGGTTACCGGGTCACGTAGGAATAGTGGGCAACGAGCTCGCGGAGATAGCGGCCAAGCAGGCGCTTTCCCTTCCAGGCCGGGGTGCAACGATTTTAACGCCACATGATATAAGCCTTCCCCTCAAAAAAGAAATTGCGCCATGGTGGCAGTCTAAGTGAAACGAGAGCCCGCCTAGTAAATTGAAAGAAATCGAAGAGACAGTTTAGCCATGGTCCACTTCAAACTGTAATATTCGCCGAGAGGAAGTTGTTTTGACCAGACTAAGGATTGGCCACAGATACCTGACCCATTCGCATCTTCTTAGCAGAGATCTACCACCTATATGTGATCACTGTGGTAGCACGAACACATTCAAACACTGTCACATCGTGGGCATACATGAATATACATACACCAAATACCCAGTCTGAAAATCATTACAGCCGTCTTTGAGTAAATAAAACGTGAAAAAAAAAACCGTGAGTAAAAAAAAACGTGAACATAAGAAAAAGTTTATTAAATAAAGTACCCCCTCCGTTTCACCAATTTTGATAAAATTTCGGCTGTCTCATTGCGGGCATATACATACATCAAATACCCAGTTTGATCAAAAACGTTAAAGCCGTTTTTTAGTCAATAAAAAAAAAGTTAAAGTGAGACAAAATTGATCAAGTAAAGTGCCCCCTCCAATTGTTCAATTTTGATGAAATTTTGACTGATATCGCGGGCACATACATACATCAAATATCAAGTTTACTCAAAATCGTTTGAGCCGTTTTTGAGAAAATAGAAAAAAAACATTAAAAATTAGACAAAATTCTTTAAATAAAGTACCCCCTCCGTTTGACCAATTTTGATGAAATTTTTGCTGTCACATCGCAGGCATATTCGTACACCAATTTTAGGTTCGTACGGTTAGTAGTTTTTGAGCTAGTCTATTCACACACACACGCACCACTTCGCTGAACTTTGTCATTTGGACTCAGGGGACCTCTTACGTGTATTTCCGTTGAAAACCGGAAGTCAAAATTTTTCAGTATCGCAATACTTTCCCTTACTAAATATTTCATATATATGTAAGTGGAATAAATATAAATATAGAAATAAATAATATAGAAAAAAAGGGCCTCAAATAGTCTCAAATTCAAATATATATATATGAGCCAAATTTTCGGCCCTTCGGGCATCATCAGGGCTGTAAAATTATGTACCAAGGTATAATCTTTATAAATAAAGATGAAATTCTGTTTGTTTGTTTGTTCTTTATAGAAATCCATACCGTTTGTCCTAAAATCTCCAAATTTCGCTCAGTGGTTCTTTGATACCAGGTGCGAACACCTTTCCATATCAAAATTGCATAACTTCAGCCGATCTTCAGCTGATATTCTTTATTCTCCAAATTTCGCTCAGTGGTTCTTTCAGACCAGTTGCGAACACCTGTCCATATTAAAATTGCATAACTTCAGCCGATCTTCAGCTGATATTCTTTATTCTCCAAATTTCGCACAGTGGTTCTTTCAGACCAGGTGCGAACACCTGTCCATATCAAAATTGCGCCGATCTTCAGCTGATATTCTTTATTCTCCAAATTTCGCTCAGTGGTTCTTTCAGACTGGGTGCGAACACCTGTCCATATTAAAATTGCATAACTTCAGCCAATCTTCAGCTGATATTCTTTATTGTTATAAAAATCATAATGATCTCTGTGCGGTATTTATTCAATTCTTATTGAAGTGGCAGTGTAATCAAGCAGGCCTTGGGGTGGGGGTAAGATCTCGCCGGATGCATACACTCAATTTTCTTCTGAACGTTGTGCTGTTAGCGCCATTTTGCAGTGCCTTTATATGTGTCTGAATAATCCTTTCATTGGTAAGGGATGGTGTCGAACATTGGTTTCGAACCCTTGTGCAGTCAACACGTCTCTTAAAACTCCTTTCATTGGTAAAGGATATCTTCGTATGCTGTTTTCGAAGTTAAGACTGTTTCTGCAGATAAACATGCAGGTAACTCTGGTCCACCAAAATCCTTTTATTTCCTATTCCTGGTTCTCCTTTCAGACCAATTATTACGCCAAGGCGTAATAATCGCGATATTTATCGCCCTAAAACCCCTATCCTATCCTATCCTTTCAGACCAGAATCTTGTACAGGACGCAGTGAAGAGTGGGGATAAATTCCGTAAGTCTAACATATTTGAATTTATTATTACATTTTTACTTAAATTGTTTGTATATTCTCATGTGCTGTCGTACCATTCAATTACAGTCCACATTAGTTCTCTCATGTCTGAGTACTACCAGATATATTCGTATATGTTTTGATAATTTTCTTATTATAAATTTTAATTTAATTCAATTGCCGTGAAGACTAAATTTTATACCTTCACAATCTCACTTTACAATGTTTTTACTTTCACTTACCTATATATGAAATATATAGTAAGTGGAAGTATTGCGATCCTGAAAAATTTCGACTTCCGGTTTTCAACGGAAATACACAGACGAAATAACCCCTGAGACGAAATAACCAAGTCCCGCGAAAGGGTCTGTGTGTGTGTGTGTGTGTGTGTGTGTGTGTGTGTGTGTGTGTGTGTGTGTGTGTGTGTGTGTGTGTGTGTGTGTGTGTGTGTGTGTGTGAGTGTATGTGAACAGACTAGCTCAAAAACTATAAACTGTACGAATCTGAAATTGGGTATTTAGTGTATGTACACTTACTAAGAAAAGTCTCTGCACACCCTCCAGCTTTTTTTTTATTTTACCTAAAGATATGTTATGAGCCAGATATTGGCAATGAAACTCACACATTTTTTACATAATTTAATCTATTTTAATTAACAATAATCAAATTTAGTAAAATTTATTTAACTTATAATTTATGAGAAAAATTACATAAAATGTCAGAATATTGATGCGCCAAAAGTCCCTGCACACATCATTTTTCTTCAACTTGAAGCCTAATTATTGATGCCTAATCAACTTTAATAGGTAGTCGTTCCTACCTTATTTCTTATCACTTCTCAGAATCTATTTGGCATTGTGTGAACTAGTTTGTTGTAGTTTCTGGAGTGATTTTATCCCACAATTCCTTTAGTACTCTTTTTAAGTGGTCTTTGTTCTTTATTTTAATTTTTACTTTCTGACGGCCTAGTTGATCCTACAGATGTTGTATTGGATTAAGATTAGGAGATCAGGGAGGTGTTTTAAGTTGCTGTGGAGCATTGTAGAGCAACTATTCTTGAACTTTCCGCGCTGTCGTTATCTTGTTGAAAAATGAATTTTTCCTGGAGATCAAACTTCATTAAACTTTCCGGTAAATTACTCCTCAAAATATTTATATAAACGTGTTGGTCCATTATTCCGTCGATAAATTTCAAATTACCAACTCTAGCAGCACACATACACCCCCAAACCAAAACAATCCCTCCACCATGTTTCGCAGTACCAACTATGTTTTTTTCCAGGGGCTCTTTGTTAGGTTTTTTCAAAACTTTCCCCTTTACATCTGATCCTTGAATTTTAAATTTACTTTATCGTCAATAAATAAAACACGTTCCCAGAACTATAAGGGCTTGTTTACATGTTCCTTTGCGAACTGCAGTTTCAATATCCGGTTCGTTTACTAATGAATGGCTTATACCTAGGCTTACGCACATTATAGCCAGCTTTCTTTAGGGTCCTTCTAATCGTTTGTGCAGATACCCCAATCTTGTAATTTTCTTACACCAAACTTGCTAAATTTAGAGCACTTGTGTGGGGTTCTTCGGCCAAAGTCCTTAAGATAGCCCTCTATTGGTGAGCTTGGAGTACGGGGGCGGCCAGAGCGGTATCTACTTTCCATTGTACCCAGTTTTTCATACCGTTTTAGGACATACCTTACCATATTATAGCCCTTTGACGATTTGTCCTATTTACCTGTATGAGTTGTATGGGTTTCCTCAAATTTACAATTTGGTTGGGAATCGGTGTTGGAACCTCCATTTTTTATCACAGTCTTAACTGTTTGGGCCCAAATTAACACTGGCAAGTTAGGATTAGCCGGAGGATGAATGGGATAATGTGCAAACTGTATACATATCAGTATCTTGGCTAATTCCACTGCGTGCAGAGACTTTTGGCGCATCAATATTTTGACATTTTATGTAATTTTCCTCATAATTATTAAGTTAAATAAATGATATTAAATGTAATTGTTGGTCATTAAAATAGATTAAATTACGTAAAAAATGTGTGAGTTTCGTTGCCCATATCTGGCTCATAAGGTATCTTTAGGTAAAATAAAAAAAAAGCTTGAGGGTGTGCAGAGACTTTTGTTAGTAAGTGTATATGCCCGCGACGTGACAGCAAAAATTTCATCAAAATTGCTCAAAGGGAGGGGGTACTTTATTTAATAACTTTTTTAGTTTTTTTCGATTTTCTCAAAAACGGCTCTAACGATTTTGATTAAACTGAGTATTTGATCTATTTATATGCCCGAGATATGACTGTAAAAATTTCATCAAAATTGATCAACCGGGGGGGTGACTTTACATTATAAATTTTGTAACATTTTCACGTGTTTTTACTTTCACTTACCTATATGTATATGAAATATATAGTAAGTGGGAGTATTGCGATCGTTAAAAAATTCGACTTCCGGTTTTCAACGGAAATACACGTTTTGGGGTCCCCTGAGTCTAAATAACCAAGTCCCGCGAAATGGTCTGTGTGTGTGTGTGTGTGTCTGTGTCTGTGTC
This sequence comes from Aelia acuminata, assembly GCA_911387785.2. Taxonomy (NCBI): domain Eukaryota; kingdom Metazoa; phylum Arthropoda; class Insecta; order Hemiptera; family Pentatomidae; genus Aelia; species Aelia acuminata. The sequence goes on from OU426979.1 coordinate 96,888,264, forward strand.
TGTGTGTGAACAGACAGAAAAACTATAGTGTAAAACATATACACACTATATGTGTGTGTGTGTGTGTGTGTGCGTGTGAGAGTGTGTGTGTGCGTGCGTGCGTGCGTGCGTGCGTGCGTGCGTGCATGCGTGCGTGCGTGTGTGTGTGTGTGTGTGTGTGTGTGTGTGTGTGTGTGTGTGGGTGTGTGAGAAACAGACTAGGTCAAGAACTATAAACCGTGCGAACCTGAAATTGGGTATTTAATGTATGTATACGCCCGCGATGTGACAGCAAAAATTTCATCAAAATTGCTCAAAGGGAGGGGGTACTTTACTTAATAACTTTTTAGGTCATTTTCGATTTTCTCAAAAACGGCTCTAACGATTTTGATTTAACTGAGTTTTTAATCTATTTATATGACTGAGATACGACTGTAAAAATTTCATTAAAATTGATCAACCGGATGGGGGACTTTACTCAATAAATTTTGTATCATTTTCACGTGTTTTTTTTATTTACTCGAAAAAGGCTTCAACGATTTTGATCAAACTGGGTATTTGATGTATGTATATGCGAAAGATGTGATAGCCGACATTTCATCAAAATTGGTCAAACGGAGCGGGCACTTTAACTCATAATTGTTTTTCCAATTTTTACCTTTTTTTCGATGATCTCAAAAACGTCTTTAACGATTTTTATCAAATTCGTCATGTTTAACGTAAATTAGGTGTTCTTTAATATCAGGTAAGCTTTATCATTATTAAAATTTTCTGAGGGTTTTTTTTTTTTGGGGGGGGGGGGGTAGGGACTTTTTTGTTTCTTTGTTTCCTATAAAGTACCTTTGTCTTTGTTAAATGGTTATACGGAGAAATTAACTGTCCCTCGTTACGCCAAAAAATAAGAAATGGCTAAATATGAGATGTGATAAAAATAAAGAAAACGTAAAGAGGAGAAAAAAAGAAAAATATTCAATCAACTCATAAAACTCGTTGAGCCCACGCATGCGGAGTAAAAAAAAAAATGTGGATAAAAAAGAAAAATATTCAGTCAACTCATAAAAACTCGTTGAGCCCACACATGCGGAGTACGCCTTTAATGACAGACCATTGTTCATAATTATAGCCGTTCTGTTCATTTGAGAAGTGGCAATTAACAAAACGCATTAATTTGTAATCTAAGTAAGTTGGTAAGTGAAAGTTGTGTGTTGCGAGCACGCACCATATTTTTTACTTTCACTTACCTATATATATCCGGTTTTCAACGGAAATACACGTTTTGGGGTCCCCTGAGTCGAAATGACCAAGTCCCGCGAAACGGTCTGTGTGTGTGTCTGTGTGTCTGTGTCTGTGTGTGTGTGTGTGTGAACAGACTAGCTCAAAAACTATAAACCGTGCGATCCTGAAATTGGGTATTTAGTGTAGGTATATGCCCGCGATGTGACAGCATAAATTTCGTCAAAATTAGTTAAAGGGAGGGGGTACTTTACTTAATAACTTTTTAGGTTTTTTTTTTCGATTTTCTCAAAAACGGCTCTAACGATTTTGATTAAACTGAGTATTTGATGTATTAATATGCCCGAGATATGACTGTAAAAATTTCATCAAAATTGATTAACCGGAGGGGGGACTTTACTTAATAATTTTGTAACATTTTCACGTGTTTTTTTTATTTACTCAAAAATGGCTTTAAAGATTTTGATCAAACTGAGTATTTGATGTATGTATATGCCTAATATGTGATAGCCAACATTTCATCAAAAATGATCAACCGGAGGGGGGACTTTACTTAATAAATTTTGTATCATTTTCACGTGTTTTTTTCGATTTTCTCAAAAACGGCTCTAACGATTTTGATTAAACTGAGTATTTGATGTATTAATATGCCCGAGATATGACTGTAAAAATTTCATCAAAATTGATTAACCGGAGGGGGGACTTTACTTAATACTTTTGTAACATTTTCACGTGTTTTTTTTATTTACTCAAAAATGGCTTTAAAGATTTCGATCAAACTGAGTATTTGATGTATGTATATGCCTAATATGTGATAGCCAACATTTCATTAAAATTGATCAACCGGGGTGGGGACTTTACTTAATAAATTTTGTATCATTTTCACGTGTTTTTTTCGATTTTCTCAAAAACGGCTCTAACGATTTTGATTAAACTGAGTATTTGATGTATTAATATGCCCGAGATATGACTGTAAAAATTTCATCAAAATTGATTAACAGAGGGGGGACTTTACTTAATAATTTTGTAACATTTTCACGTGTTTTTTTTATTTATTCAAAAATGGCTTTAAAGATTTCTGGGGGGGCTTAAATGGAGTAGGGGCCTTTTTTGTTTTTTGTTTTTGTTTCCTATGAAGTATCTTTGTTTTTGTTTATATGGAGAAATTAACTGTCTCTCCATACGCCTAAAAATAAGAAATGGCTAAATATGATATATGATAAAAATCAAGTAAACATATAGAGGAGAAAAAAAGAAAAATATTCAGTCAACTCATAAAACACATTGAGCCCACGCATGCGTAGTACGCTTTAATGACAGATCATTGTTCCTAATTAAAGCCGTTCTGTTCATTTAATGGAACTTATTGGTTTCATGGTAACTAAATGAAATTTTCAACAAGAACATATAGAATTATAAAATCAGTCGACCTGGAGTCTAATAGTAAGTATAATCTCAAGTAAAAACTTTTATTTAATAATAAAAGAAATTAGTGTTTGTTATAGAGCAAATGAAAACAAAAATAAGAAATGAATGTGGAAAAATGTGTAACTGAGTGAGAAGTGGCATTAACACAACGCATTAATTTCTAATCTATGTTGGTAAGTGAAAGTTGTGTGTTGCGCGCACGCACCAGATTTTTTTTTTACGAAATCGACCGTTTCTTTAGAAAAATAAAATTCCCCGTGTGAAACCGGGATATACAGCTATAATATATGTATATTAAGATGAAATTCTGTTTGTTCTTTATAGAAATCCATACCGTTTGTCCTAAATTCTCCAAATTTCGCTCAATGGTTCTTTCAGACCAGGTGCGAACACTTGTCCATATTATAATTGCATAAATTCAGTCGATCTCTGGGTATATCCTTTATTGTTATAATAATCATTTTGATCTCGCTTTACATTGGTTTTTACAAAATCGACCGTTTGAGTCGATAAAAGCCTCAGTTTATAGATTTTATAGATTTAAAAAATGAAATTCTCCGGGTGAAACCAGTATATACAGCTAGTTATAAATATTCTAAAATTATCTTACTAAACATTCATAAAATTAATATTGAGGGACTCACCATCAGATTAAATATATCTATAAAATGTTTAACATAAATGATTAGTTAAAATTCTTTTAAAAAATTATATACAAACACTGTCTTAAGTAATCTGTGCAAGAACACTTCATGCACTTGGGCTACGTTGGTCTATCATTTAGTATTCTTGGTGTAAGTATGAGTGGTATCGTCATGAATAAACTTCTTAAATGGGTATGCTACAAATTAAATTCAAAACCAAAGTTATTAATTAAATATGTTGACGATATTTTGATGATTGAGCATAAAAAAAACAAATAAATAAAATTTTTGAAATATTTAATAATTTTCATAAGAATTTACAATTTACTTTTGAAACTGAAAAGAATAACTGTATATGATTTCTAGATTTATTAATTATTAATCATTATGGCCAATTAAAATTTAAATGGACAAAAAAAGAAGAATGCAGCAATAGGGTCTTAAATAATATGTCATATCATCCTAAAAATCAAAAATCTGGTGCGTGCGCAGAACACACAACTTTCACTTACCAACTTACTTAGATTAGAAATTATTGCGTTGTTGTGGTCCCCTTCGTTAGACCAATTTTGATGAAATGTTAGCTATCACATCTTTGGCATATAAATACATCAAATACCCAGTTTGATCAAAATAGTTAAAACCGTTTTTGAATTAAAAAATCTGGTGCGTGCGCGCAACACACAACTTTCACTTACCAACTTACTTAGATTAGAAATTGACGTGTTTTGCTAATTATCATTTCCTAAAGTCACACATTTTTCTACATTCATATCTTATTTTTGTTAATCGTTAAAGCCGTTTTTGAGTAAATAAAAAAAAAACGTGAAAATGATACAAAATTTATTAAGTAAAGTCCCCCCTCCCGTAGATCAATTTTGATGAAATTTTTACAGTCATATCTCGGGCATATAAATACATCAAATACTAAGTTTGATCAAAATCGTTAAAACCGTTTTTGAGTAAATAAAAAAAACTCGTGAAAATGATACAAAATTTATTAAGTAAAGTTCCCCCTCCCGTAGATCAATTTTGATGAAATTTTTACAGTCATATCTCGGGCATATAAATACATCAAATACCAAGTTTGATCAAAATCGTTAAAACCGTTTTTGAGTAAATAAAAAAACACGTGAAAATGATACAAAATTTATTAAGTAAAGTCCCCCCTCCGGTTAATCAATTTTGATGAAATTTGTACAGTCATATTTCGGGCATATAAAAAGATCAAATACTCAGTTTAATCAAAATCGTTAGAGCCGTTTTTGAGAAAATCGAAAAAAACGTAAAAAGTTATTAAATAAAGTACCCCCTCCCGTTGAGCAATTTTGATGAAATTTTTGCTGTCACATCGCGGGCATATACCTACACTAAATACCCAATTTCAGGTTCCCACGGTTTATAGTTTTTGAGCTAGTCTGTTCACATACACACACACACACACACACAGACACACACACACACAGACACAGACCATTTTGCGGGACTTGGTTATTTCGACTCAGGGGGTCCTAAAACGTGTATTTCCGTTGAAAACCGGAAGTCGAAAATTTTCACGATCGCAATACTTCCACTTACTATATATTTCATATATAGGTAAGTGAAAGTAAAAAAAATCTGGTGCGTGCGCGCAACACACAACTTTCACTTACCAACTTACTTAGATTAGAAATTAATGCGTTTTGTTAATTGCCACTTATCAAATGAACAGAACAGTTTAATTATAACGCATTGGTTTGTCATTAAAGGCGTACGGCGCATGCGTGAGCTCAAGGTGTTTTATGAGTTGACGGAATATTTTTCTTTTTTTCTCCTGTATATGTTTACTTGATTCTCTTCATATATCATATTTAGCCGTTTCTTATTTTTAAGCGTGATGAGAGACAGCTAATTTCCCAATATAAACTAAAACAAAGGTACTTTATAGAAAAACAAAAAAAGCCCCTTCCCCATTTAAGCCCCCTCAGAACATTTTAATAATGATAAAGCTTACCTGATATTAAATAACAACTAATTTTCATTAAACATAACGAATTTGATAAAAATCGTTAAAGCCGTTTTTGAGATAATCGATCAAAAAGGTAAAAATCTGGTGCGTGCTCGCAACACACAACTTTCACTTACCAACTTACTTAGATTATAAATTGGTGCGTTTTGTTAATTGCCACTTCTCAAATGAACAGAACGGCTTTAATTATGAACAATGGTCTGTCATTAAAGGCGTACTTCGCATGCGTGGGCTCAACGAGTTTTATGAGTTGACTTGAATATTTTTCTTTTTTTCTCTTCTTTATGTTTTCTTTATTTTTATCATATCTCATATTTAGCCATTTCTTATTTTTAGGCGTAACGAGAGACAGTTAATTTCTCCATGTAAACAAAAACAAAGGTACTTTATAAGAAACAAACAAACAAACAAAAAAGGCCCCCCCCCAAAAAAAAACCCTCTCAGAACATTTTAAGAATGATAAAGCTTACCTGATATTAAAGAAAACCTAATTTTCATTAAAACATGACGATGATAAAAATCGTTAAAGCCGTTTTTGAGATAATCGAAAAAAAGGTAAAAATTGGAAAAAAAGTCATGAAATAAAGTGCCCCCTCAGTAGGACCAATTTTGATGAAATGTTGGCTTTTACATATTTGGTATATACATACATCAAATACCCAGTTTCTTCAAAATCGTTAAAGCCGTTTTTGAGTAAATAAAAAATATGTACACGTGAAATTGGTACAAAATTTATTAAGTAAAGTCCCCCCTCCGGTTGATCAATTTTGATGAAATGTTGGCTATCACATCTTTGGCATATACATACATCAAATACCCAGTTTGATCAAAATCATGAAAGCCGTTTTTGAGTAAATAAAAAAAACACGTGAAAATGATACAAAACTGTTAAGTAAAGTCCCCCCTCCGGTTGATCAATTTTGATGAAATGTAGGCTATCACATCTTTGGCATATAAATACATCAAATACCCAGTTTGATCAAAATCGTGAAAGCCGTTTTTGAGTAAATAAAAAAAAAAACCGTGAAAATGATACAAAATTTATTAAGTAAAGTCCCCCCTCCGGTTGATCAATTTTGATGAAATTTTTACAGTCATATCTCGGGCATATAAATAGATTAAATGCTCAGTTTAATCAAAATCGTTAGAGCCGTTTTTGAGAAAATCGAAAAAAACTTAAAAAGTTATTAAATAAAGTACCCCCTCCCTTTGAGCAATTTTGATGAAATTTTTGCTGTCACATCGCGGGCATATAAATAGATTAAATGCTCAGTTTAATCAAAATCGTTAGAGCCGTTTTTGAGAAAATCGAAAAAAACTTAAAAAGTTATTAAATAAAGTACCCCCTCCCTTTGAGCAATTTTGATGAAATTTTTGCTGTCACATCGCGGGCATATACATACACTAAATACCCAATCTCAGGTTCGCACGGTTTATAGTTTTTGAGCTAGTCTGTTCACACACACACACACACACACACACACACACACACACAGACACACACACAGACCATTTCGCGGGACTTGGTTAATTGGACTCAGGGGACCCCAAAACGTGTATTTCCGTTGAAAACCGGAAGTCGAAATTTTTCACGATCGCAATACTTCCACTTACTATATATTTCATATATAGGTAAGTGAAAGTAAAAAAATCTGGTGCGTGCGCGCAACACACAACTTTCACTTACCAACTTACTTAGATAAGAAATTGACGTGTTTTGTTAAATATCGTTTCCCAAAGTCACACATTTTTCTACATTCATATCTTATTTTTATTAATCGTTAAAGTCGTTTTTGAGTAAATAAAAAAAAACCTGGAAATGATACAAAATTTATTAAGTAAAGTCCCCCCTTCGGTTGATCAATTTTGATGAAATGTTGGCTATCACATATTTGGCATATACATACATCAAATACCCAGTTTGGTCACAATCGTGAAAGCCGTTTTTGAGTAAATAAAAAAAGCACGTAAAAATGATACAAAATTTTTTAAGTAAAGTCCCCCCTCCGGTTAATCAATTTTGATGAAATTTTTACAGTCATATCTCGGGCATATAAATAGATGAAATACTCAGTTTAATCAAAATCGTTAGAGCCGTTTTTGAGAAAATCGAAAAAAACCTAAAAAGTTATTAAGTAAAGTACCCCCTCCCTTTAAGTAATTTTGATGAAATTTATGCTGTCACATCGCGGGCATATACCTACACTAAATACCCAATTTCAGGATCGCACGGTTTATAGTTTTTGAGCTAGTCTGTTCACACACACACAGACACACAGACACACACACACACAGACCATTTCGCGGGACTTGGTCATTTCGACTCAGGGGACCCCAAAACGTGCATTTCCGTTGAAAACCGGAAGTCGAATTTTTTCACGATCGCAATACTTCCACTTACTATATATTTCATATATAGGTAAGTGAAAGTAAAAACTGAATGTTATCAAAAACCTAGTAAATAAAGCAATAAAATTAACTGATTATGAATTTTTGAGTGATGTTAAAAAAAAAATTTCAAGATACTCAGATCAAATCTATATCGCAATAATTTAATTATTCCCACCTGGCATAAAACCCTCCATAAATCTAAAACAGTAAATAATATTAGTCATAATTACCAAACAGTTAAATTGCACAAATATATGCCACTTACATACATAAAAGGTCTTTCAGAGGCAATAAATGTTATTTTTACTAAATTTAATATTAATGAGATTAAAGTTTCATTTAGAATCACTGATAAAATTGAACAAATTTTGACCCCACTAAAGGACAAAATAAAAAATAAAATGTGTTCAAACCTTATTTACAAAATTGATTGTACACATTGTCCATTGAGTTATATTGGTATGAGACAAAATCTTAAAAACAGAATATATCAGCATAAAAACTACTGTTTGGATTATAAAAATAATGAAAAAAGGCAGAAGGAACCAAAAACTGCCCTTTCACAGAATTGTTTTGAAAATAAGCATGCTTTTGACTTTGATAATACTATCATTTTACATCGCGATGTTTGGAGCGCAGTTTGAGATGTTTGGAGGCTCTCTACATCTCAGAGAATTTAGATAGTGTAGTAAACTTTAAAACTGATGCTGGAGATTTAAATAATTTTTTCTCTGAAACTATTGGAATTCTAAATACAAGATGTGAGAAACCTGACTCCAAATCATCGTGATTCTATATCTTTTAAAATAGATATTCTGTTTATATTTTTACTTTCACTTACCTATATATGAAATATATAGTAAGTGGAAGTATTGCGATCGTGAAAAATTTCGACTTCCGGTTTTCAACGGAAATACACGTTTTGGGGTCCCCTGAGTCGAAATGACCAAGTCCCGCGAAATGGTCTGTGTGTGTGTGTGTGTGTGTGTGTCTGTGTGTCTGTGTGTGTGTGTGTGTGTGTGTGAACAGACTAGCTCAAAAACTATTAACCGTGCGATCCTTAAATTAGGTATTTAGTGTAAGTATATGCCCACGATGTGACAGCATAAATTTCATCAAAATTACTTAAAGAGAGGGGGTAATTTACTTAATAACTTTTTAGGTTTTTTTCGATTTTCTCAAAAACGGCTCTAACGATTTGGATTAAACTGAGTATTTGATCTATGTATATGCCCGAGATATGACTGTAAAAATTTCATCAAAATTGATTAACCGGAGGGGGGACTTTACTTGATAAATTTTGTATCATTTTCACGTGTTTTATTTTATTTACTCAAAAAAGGCTTTAGCGATTTTGATCAAACTGGGTATTTGATGTATGCATACGCCAAAGATGTGATAGCCAACATTTTACCAAAATTGACCAACCGGAGGGGGGACTTTACTTAATAAATTTTGTATCATTTTCACGTGTTTTATTTTATTTACTCAAAAACGGCTTTAAAGATTTTGATCAAACTGGGTATTTGATGTATGTATATGCCAAAGATGTGATAGCCAACATTTCATCAAAATTGATATACCGGAGGGGGGACTTTACTTAATAAATTTTGTATCATTTTCACGGGGTTTTTTATTTACTCAAAAACGGTTTTAACGATTTTGATCAAATTTGGTATTTGATGTATTTATATGTTAAAGATGTGATAACCAACATTTCATCACAATTGATCAACCGGAGGGGGGACTTTACTTAATAAATTTTGTATCATTTTCACGTGTTTTTTTTTTATTTACTCAAAAACGGTTTTAACGATTTTGATCAAACTTGGTATTTGATGTATATATATGCCCGAGATAGGACTGTAAACATTTCATCAATATTGATCTACGGGAGGGGGGACTTTACTTAATAAATTTTGTACCATTTTCACATGTTTTTTTTACTTTCACTTACCTATATATGAAATATATAGTAAGTGGAAGTATTGCGATCGTGGAAAAATTTCGACTTCCGGTTTTCAACGGAAATACACGTTTTGGGGTCCCCTGAGTCGAAATGACCAAGTCCCGCGAAATGGTCTGTGTGTGTGTGTGTGTGTGTCTGTGTGTCTGTGTGTGTGTGTGGGTGTGTGAACAGACTAGCTCAAAAACTATAAACCGTGCGATCCTTAAATTGGGTATTTAGTGTAAGTATATGCCCGCGATGTGACAGCATAAATTTCATCAAAATTACTTAAAGGGAGGGGGTAATTTACTTAATAACTTTTTAGGTTTTTTTCGATTTTCTCAAAAACGGCTCTAACGATTTGGATTAAACTGAGTATTTGATCTATGTATATGCCCGAGATATGACTGTAAAAATTTCATCAAAATTGATTAACCGGAGGGGGGACTTTACTTAATAAATTTTGTATCATTTTCACGTGTTTTATTTTATTTACTCAAAAAAGGCTTTAGCGATTTTGATCAAACTGGGTATTTGATGTATGCATACGCCAAAGATGTGATAGCCAACATTTCACCAAAATTGACCAACCGGAGGGGGGACTTTACTTAATAAATTTTGTATCATTTTCACGTGTTTTATTTTATTTACTCAAAAACGGCTTTAAAGATTTTGATCAAACTGGGTATTTGATGTATGTATATGCCAAAGATGTGATAGCCAACATTTCATCAAAATTGATATACCGGAGGGGGGACTTTACTTAATAAATTTTGTATCATTTTCACGTGTTTTATTTTATTTACTCAAAAAAGGCTTTAGCGATTTTGATCAAACTGGGTATTTGATGTATGCATACGCCAAAGATGTGATAACCAACATTTCACCAAAATTGACCAACCGGAGGGGGGACTTTACTTAATAAATTTTGTATCATTTTTACGTGTTTTATTTTATTTACTCAAAAACGGCTTTAAAGATTTTGATCAAACTGGGTATTTGATGTATGTATATGCCAAAAATGTGATAGCCAACATTTCATCAAAATTGATATACCGGAGGGGGGACTTTACTTAATAAATTTTGTATCATTTTCACGTGTTTTATTTTATTTACTCAAAAACGGCTTTAAAGATTTTGATCAAACTGGGTATTTGATGTATGTATATGCCAAAGATGTGATAGCCAACATTTCATCAAAATTGATATACCGGAGGGGGGACTTTACTTAATAAATTTTGTATCATTTTCACGTGTTTTATTTTATTTACTCAAAAAAGGCTTTAGCGATTTTGATCAAACTGGGTATTTGATGTATGCATACGCCAAAGATGTGATAACCAACATTTCACCAAAATTGACCAACCGGAGGGGGGACTTTACTTAATAAATTTTGTAACATTTTCAAGTGTTTTTTTTATTTACTCAAAGAAGGCTTTCACGATTTTGATTAAACTGGGTATTTGATGTATGCATAAGCCAAAGATGTGATAGCCAGCATTTCACCAAAATTGGTCTAACGAAGGGGACCACAACAACGCATTAATTTCTAATCTAAGTAAGTTGGTAAGTGATAAATTTACTTGATAAATTTTGTATCATTTTCACGTGTTTTATTTTATTTACTCAAAAAAGGCTTTAGCGATTTTGATCAAACTGGGTATTTGATGTATGCATACGCCAAAGATGTGATAGCCAACATTTTACCAAAATTGACCAACCGGAGGGGGGACTTTACTTAATAAATTTTGTATCATTTTCACGTGTTTTATTTTATTTACTCAAAAACGGCTTTAAAGATTTTGATCAAACTGGGTATTTGATGTATGTATATGCCAAAGATGTGATAGCCAACATTTCATCAAAATTGATATACCGGAGGGGGGACTTTACTTAATAAATTTTGTATCATTTTCACGGGGTTTTTTATTTACTCAAAAACGGTTTTAACGATTTTGATCAAATTTGGTATTTGATGTATTTATATGTTAAAGATGTGATAACCAACATTTCATCACAATTGATCAACCGGAGGGGGGACTTTACTTAATAAATTTTGTATCATTTTCACGTGTTTTTTTTTATTTACTCAAAAACGGTTTTAACGATTTTGATCAAACTTGGTATTTGATGTATATATATGCCCGAGATAGGACTGTAAACATTTCATCAATATTGATCTACGGGAGGGGGGACTTTACTTAATAAATTTTGTACCATTTTCACATGTTTTTTTTACTTTCACTTACCTATATATGAAATATATAGTAAGTGGAAGTATTGCGATCGTGGAAAAATTTCGACTTCCGGTTTTCAACGGAAATACACGTTTTGGGGTCCCCTGAGTCGAAATGACCAAGTCCCGCGAAATGGTCTGTGTGTGTGTGTGTGTGTGTCTGTGTGTCTGTGTGTGTGTGTGGGTGTGTGAACAGACTAGCTCAAAAACTATAAACCGTGCGATCCTTAAATTGGGTATGTAGTGTAAGTATATGCCCGCGATGTGACAGCATAAATTTCATCAAAATTACTTAAAGGGAGGGGGTAATTTACTTAATAACTTTTTAGGTTTTTTTCGATTTTCTCAAAAACGGCTCTAACGATTTGGATTAAACTGAGTATTTGATCTATGTATATGCCCGAGATATGACTGTAAAAATTTCATCAAAATTGATTAACCGGAGGGGGGACTTTACTTAATAAATTTTGTATCATTTTCACGTGTTTTATTTTATTTACTCAAAAAAGGCTTTAGCGATTTTGATCAAACTGGGTATTTGATGTATGCATACGCCAAAGATGTGATAGCCAACATTTCACCAAAATTGACCAACCGGAGGGGGGACTTTACTTAATAAATTTTGTATCATTTTCACGTGTTTTATTTTATTTACTCAAAAACGGCTTTAAAGATTTTGATCAAACTGGGTATTTGATGTATGTATATGCCAAAGATGTGATAGCCAACATTTCATCAAAATTGATATACCGGAGGGGGGACTTTACTTAATAAATTTTGTATCATTTTCACGTGTTTTATTTTATTTACTCAAAAAAGGCTTTAGCGATTTTGATCAAACTGGGTATTTGATGTATGCATACGCCAAAGATGTGATAACCAACATTTCACCAAAATTGACCAACCGGAGGGGGGACTTTACTTAATAAATTTTGTATCATTTTTACGTGTTTTATTTTATTTACTCAAAAACGGCTTTAAAGATTTTGATCAAACTGGGTATTTGATGTATGTATATGCCAAAAATGTGATAGCCAACATTTCATCAAAATTGATATACCGGAGGGGGGACTTTACTTAATAAATTTTGTATCATTTTCACGTGTTTTATTTTATTTACTCAAAAACGGCTTTAAAGATTTTGATCAAACTGGGTATTTGATGTATGTATATGCCAAAGATGTGATAGCCAACATTTCATCAAAATTGATATACCGGAGGGGGGACTTTACTTAATAAATTTTGTATCATTTTCACGTGTTTTATTTTATTTACTCAAAAAAGGCTTTAGCGATTTTGATCAAACTGGGTATTTGATGTATGCATACGCCAAAGATGTGATAACCAACATTTCACCAAAATTGACCAACCGGAGGGGGGACTTTACTTAATAAATTTTGTATCATTTTTACGTGTTTTATTTTATTTACTCAAAAACGGCTTTAAAGATTTTGATCAAACTGGGTATTTGATGTATGTATATGCCAAAAATGTGATAGCCAACATTTCATCAAAATTGATATACCGGAGGGGGGACTTTACTTAATAAATTTTGTAACATTTTCAAGTGTTTTTTTTATTTACTCAAAGAAGGCTTTCACGATTTTGATTAAACTGGGTATTTGATGTATGCATAAGCCAAAGATGTGATAGCCAGCATTTCACCAAAATTGGTCTAACGAAGGGGACCACAACAACGCATTAATTTCTAATCTAAGTAAGTTGGTAAGTGAAAGTTGTGTGTTGCGCGCACGCACCAGATTTTTATATTTCATTTTTGGACAAAACTGTTTTTGATATTTTGTTTAAAAAAATGTTTTTAACTTTATAATGGTTTTTATGTAATATGATCTTTTTACTCATATTTATATTTTGAATATTTATATATCTAATTTTATAGTTTTATTATTCTGATATTGTTGTAAAACATTTTTATTTCATTGTTATGGTTAGTAAAAACTTAATTTATGTAATACTAGCTGTATATCCCGGTTTCACCCGGGAAATTTAATTTTTCTAATGAAACGGTCGATTTCGTAAAAAAACCATTGTAAAGCGAGATCATTACGATTTTTATTAGGATAAAGAATGTCAGCTGAAGATCGGCTGAAGTTATCCAATTTTAATATGGACAGGTGTTCGCACCTGGTATGAAAGAACCACTGAGCGAAATTTGAAGAATTTAGGATAAACGGTATGGATTTCTATAAAGAACAAACAAACAAACAGAAATATTGCCCTGCAGTTTCAGCTTCTCGCAAATCGGCTTGCCTAAGCCTCTGTCGCGCAAGGCGGGACTCCTATTCCTGGGCAGACTCAGTTTCCCGCGATTCGGTCTGTCTAAGCCTCTGTTGTTCAATCCTATTTTGATGTTCGTCGAGAGTTTCAGCTGCTTGTATTTGATGTTGTTTATTAGCTTTTGAGCTCACTACTCCTATTGAAGCTCGCTTCTTAGGAGGCATTTTTAAAAAATGAATTTACCATACATGTGAATAAACGTATTGTAATGCTAAAAAATCTGGTGCGTGCGCGCAACACACAACTTTCACTTACCAACTTACTTAGATTAGAAATTGACGTGTTTTGCTAATTATTATTTCCTAAAGTCACACATTTTTCTACATTCATATCTTGTTTTTGTTAATCGTTAAAGCCGTTTTTGAGTAAATAAAAAAAACCCGTGAAAATGATACAAAATTTATTAAGTAAAGTCCCCCCTCCCGTAGATCAATTTTGATGAAATTTTTACAGTCATATCTCGGGCATATAAATACATCAAATACTAAGTTTGTCAAAATCGTTAAAGCCGTTTTTGAGTAAATAAAAAAAACACGTGAAAATGATACAAAATTTATTAAGTAAAGTCCCCCCTCCCGTAAATCAATTTTGATGAAATTTTTACAGTCATATCTCGGGCATATAAATACATCAAATACCAAGTTTGATCAAAATCGTTAAAACCGTTTTTGAGTAAATAAAAAAACACGTGAAAATGATACAAAATTTATTAAGTAAAGTCCCCCCTCCCGTAGATCAATTTTGATGAAATTTTTACAGTCATATCTCGGGCATATAAATACATCAAATACCAAGTTTGATCAAAATCGTTAAAACCGTTTTTGAGTAAATAAAAAAAACACGTGAAAATGATACAAAATTTATTAAGTAAAGTCCCCCCTCTGGTTAATCGATTTTGATGAAATTTTTACAGTCATATCTCGGGCATATAAATACACCAAATACCAAGTTTGATCAAAATCGTTAAAACCGTTTTTGAGTAAATAAAAAAAACACGTGAAAATGATACAAAATTTATTAAGTAAAGTCCCCCTTCCGGTTAATCAATTTTGATGAAATTTTTACAGTCATATTTCGGGCATATAAATAGATCAAATACTCAGTTTAATCAAAATCGTTAGAGCCGTTTTTGAGAAAATCGAAAAAAACGTAAAAAGTTATTAAATAAAGTACCCCCTCCCGTTAAGCAATTTTGATGAAATTTTTGCTGTCACATCGCGGGCATATACCTACACTAAATACCCAATTTCAGGTTCCCACGGTTTATAGTTTTTGAGCTAGTCTGTTCACATACACACACACACACACACACACACACAGACCATTTCGCGGGACTTGGTCATTTCGACTCAGGGGGTCCCAAAACGTGTATTTCCGTTGAAAACCGGAAGTCGAAAATTTTCACGATCGCAATACTTCCACTTACTATATATTTCATATATAGGTAAGTGAAAGTAAAAAAAAAAATCTGGTGCGTGCGCGCAACACACAACTTTCACTTACCAACTTACTTAGATAAGAAATTGACGTGTTTTGTTGAATATCATTTCCCAAAGTCACACATTTTTCTACATTCATATCTTATTTTTATTAATCGTTAAAGCCGTTTTTGAGAAAATCAAAAAAACACGTGAAAATGTTACAAAATTTATTAAGTAAAGTCCCCCCTCCGGTTAATCAATTTTGATGAAATTTTTACAGTCATATCTCGGGCATATAAATACATCAAATACCCAGTTTGATCAAAATCGTTAAAGCCGATTTAGAGTAAATAAAAAAAACACGTGAAAATGTTACAAAATTTATTAAGTAAAGTCCCCCCTCCGGTTAATCAATTTTGATGAAATTTTTACAGTCATATCTCGGGCATATAAATAGATGAAATACTCAGTTTAATCAAAATCGTTAGAGCCGTTTTTGAGAAAATCGAAAAAAACCTAAAAAGTTATTAAGTAAAGTACCCCCTCCCTTTAAGTAATTTTGATGAAATTTATGCTGTCACATCGCGGGCATATACCTACACTAAATACCCAATTTCAGGATCGTACGGTTTATAGTTTTTGAGCTAGTCTGTTCACACACACACACACACACACACAGACACACACACACAGACCATTTCGCGGGACTTGGTCATTTCGACTCAGGGGACCCCAAAACGTGTATTTCCGTTGAAAACCGGAAGTCGAATTTTTTTACGATCGCAATACTTCCACTTACTATATATTTCATATATAGGTAAGTGAAAGTAAAAAACATATGGTTTAAAAATCCCAGAACTCGACGCCTGCCAATGGAAGGTCTTACCGGGCCTTGTTGGCCTCTTCAAAATCTATAAAATTAATTTTAAGGCCGTTTTTCGACTCAAACGGTCGATTTCGTAAAAAAAAAACTATTGTAAAGGGAGATCATGACGAATTTTATAACAATAAAGAATATACCCAGAGATTGGCTGAAGCTATGCAATTTTAATATCGACGGGTGTTCGCACCTGGTATCAAAGAACCACTGAGCGAAATTTGGAGAATTTAGGACAAACGGTATGGATTTCTATAAAGAACAAATAAACAAACAAACAAACAGAATTTCATCTTTATTTATATAGATTGGTATTACTGATACTAAATGATAGACCAACGTAGCCCCAGTGCATGAAGTGTTCTTGCACAGATTACTTAAGACAGTGTTTGTATATAATTTTTTAAAAGAATTTTAACTTTTCATTTATGTTAAACATTTTAAAGATATATTTAATCTGATGGTGAGTCCCCCAATATTAATTTTATGAATGTTTAGTGAAATAATTTTAGAATATTTGTAATTATACCTTGGTACATAATTTTACAGCCCTGACGATGCCCGAAGGTGCGAAAATTTGGCTCATATATATATAATATTTGAATTTGAGACTATTTGAGGCCCTTTTTTTCTATATAATTGATTAGTCTCCTTCCTTCTATTGAAAAATCTTCAGTTAAAATAATGTAAAATCTTAGAAAAGACTCCCGTGAAACAGTGTCGGGAATATGGGGACATAAAAACGACTTTATTTTTAAGTGAATATGAATAGAAATTTATTTATATTAGGGTTTTAAAATAAAGAACCAGTATAAGCACATCAAGGTGAATAGAAACAAGGTGGGCTCCCTTTGGTAGGCAAACCCGCACGACCCCTTCCCGCTTACGTAATAAGACGCATGACTCAGCGCATGCGCGTTGAATTCTCTTTAAATACTACTATTATTCACAATGCCTTTAAAGTGAAAATATTTAATATTTTCCAATTTTTTTTAATTCTGATTTCACAACTGAGATTATCTCCCCAAACCCGATCATTATTCGCGAACGTCAGACTTTTATTGCATAAAATATTAGGGTTGGTTTAGTTTTTTCTTTTCTTAATACTGAAATAATCTTGCATCTAAATACTAATTATTTATATTTGGTGTGACCTCTCATTGGATTTTCTCTATGAATTAATAATTTTAACCAGGAAAGATTTATCAATTGAAAAAAAGAAAAGAACTACAAGAACATTGAAAATTATAGAAATAGGTTTCATTTACAATGAATGGTAAAACCTTAGGTAAAATATGATAGGATTTTTAATGGGATTGTAGATATCTTAAAAAACGACAATTTGTGTTAAACAATTTATTTACACAAAATTAAGGTCTGGCCACAGAGAAATTCTGAATCCAACGTTACCACATTCGTGGCATTTGAGCACGGTAGGACCTTATAATTCATGAAAAACCGATTTTTACGCTTTGTGAAATAATATATGTGGGATGGTATAATAAACATGTGATTTTAACTTATGTTAACAATTAATTATAACAGCCTTTCTGGAAACTGATAAGGATTACTGGTCCTCTAAAACCACTTTATATTGTATCCAAAAATCTATTATGGAACTAATGTTTCTAAACTAAAATGTAATTAATTAAAGATTATCTTATACCACATTTCTTACACACCGCTTTAAATAATTTGAGCATCACGTATTTACGTCCTAAGGTAAACTAATTTTTTTCATTCTTAAAAAAAGTTTCAAGTGTGATAAAACGGTAATGCAAGCATAAAACTCCATCGCATCTGATCTGATAATTCTCTCTCTATTCAGTTGTTGAAAACTTCGTTTAGTTACCATGGAAATTTAGTAAGTAAATAATTTCCATTATGCTCCACGACTCTTGGACAACTCCTTACCATAAAAAGAACGCCTTTACTTATAAACAACGAGCAGCCCCGCGTTAGCGTTGTTGTGGTTCAGTACCTATAAGGGTCTAGCCACACATGCCCGCACCGGATCCGCACCGCAGCACTAATATAGGTTATGTTCAGAATATTTTTAATTTAACTTACATATTACTTTTAGTTATGCCTAAAGTGGCCTGTGTCTGACATGTGTGGCCTGACCTTTAGGCATAACTAAAGGTAATATGTAAGTTAAATTAAAAAGATTCTGAATATAACCTATATTATTGCTGCGGTGCGGATCCGGTGCGGACATGTGTGGCCAGACCTTTATATGTACAGTAGAACCTCCATTATCCGGGGTAATGATTGTGTAACAGCTGGCCTTTAGAAATTTTTTTAAATATTTATCTTATCAATGGCGCACAAGTTTATGTATTAACCTCTTCTGTTGCTGCCGAATTTCTAGCTCGCAAGTATACCAGTTAGAAGCTCCGTGACCAGGAATAAGAATGGTGAGACCTTATTATTAAGTTTTTTTCAAAGTCTGTGTTAAAGCTGTTGCGTATTACACGTTGGAAACAAAAAATTTTATTATTTATTTTGTTGTACCAATTAAAGGATTTGTTATATTTTTTATATTATTGTTTTTATTTCAAATTAAGATCATTTAGCCCTACATCTTAACAGTGGTGACCCCTGATAGTGAACAATCTCACTTTAGTTTTCCTCCCTAAGCAACATGTCCGAACCAACTTCAAATCAAGATCCCACGCATCCAAGCCCGCCGGAGATAGACGCATCCATAGTGTCTCCTGCAAGGATTCCTCAGTTCTGGAAGACGAACCCGGTCTTATGGTTCGTAACCATATGATTGAATATGGCTGAAGCCGTATTCGCGACTGCACGCGTCGTGTCTAGCAAATTAAAATTGCAGTACATAATACCGCTCCTCGACCTCGATGTCCTTACCCAAGGGTCAGATATTGTCACATAACCCACGGAGCAACCGTACGAAGACCTAAAGGCTAGGCTGATCAGCACATACGGAGAGACTGAAACGCTGCCCATCAGTAAACTGCTGGAAGATAAGCCTCTTGGGAATCAGACCCCATCGCAACTTCTCAGGAAAATGAAGCAATTAGCTGGTTCCAACCTCTCCAACGATTTCTTTTGCACTCTCTGGATGAAGAACTTGCCTCAGCGATTCCGACCCATCCTCATAACTACCGGTCACACCCACGTAGAAAAACTCGGCGATGTGGCAGATAAAATTTTAGAAGTATCTCCGCTAGCGGAAACCTACGCGATTCGAGACACTTCAGAACCCCTCACGACCGAGTCTTCAGCCCCTATCACCTCGTTAACAAAATCAACATGCAGCTGTGAACACCGTTCCGATGACATCCGAGCTAATCGCCGCGACGTTGATGAGATCCTACATGTCCTGAAAATGACGAACCGTGGAAGAAGCCCCAGGAGAGGTCAGAATCAAGATCGCAACTCCAGGTCTCAATCTCGTGATAAAGGCGTTTGCTTCTATCATCAGAGATTCCGAGAGAAAGCTCGACGCTGCACAACTCCTTGCAATTGGAAGTCCGAAAAGCCAGCTTTAAACTCGGAGACGTAAAAGTTGTGGCGGAAACTTTCACACCCCAACCGCACCACCGCCTATTTCTGACGGACCGAACTAACGGCTAACATTTCCTTGTTGTTACTGGTGCTTCCATATCTCTCCTTCCTGTATCCAAAGGGCGGCGCAAGTCTCCAACTGATTTCACCTTAATAGCAGCCAACAACTCGACGATTGCGACCTTCGGTGATATCACTCGTGAAGTTGACTTAGGCCTCAAGAAACCCCTCAGGTGGACATTTATCCTTGCCGACGTCAGTAAGGCCATATTAGGTGCGGATTTCCTCTATTGGCATCAGCTCACGGTGAACCTCAGGAACCAACGGCTGATTGACCAGCAATCTGGACGCAGCATCACCGGCACCATATCCTTGGTAGAAATACCCGTCTTCTCCATCTTTCCGGCTGTCAACAGGTTTGCCCGCATTCTGGACGAGTTTCCGACCATTACTAAAGTAACTCCCATCCGTGGACCATCCCAAGTGACCGTGGAGCACCACATTGAGACCCACGGACGCCCTGTTACTGCTAAATGCCGCCGTTTACCACCAGGAATTTACCAGAACGTCAAGAAGGAGATACAGGACCTCATCAAAGAGGGAAAATGCCGCCCTTCTAAAAGCCCATGGTCGAGCCCTCTCCATGTAGTAAAGAAGAAGGATGGTACGCTGAGGTTATGCGGAGATTACGGAGCACTTAATGCTGTCACCATCCCAGACAGATATGGAATACCTAACCTGAGAGACTTCACACTGGAGATTCACGGCAAGATGATATTCTCCAAAATAGATCTTCGCAAGGCGTACTACCACATCCCCATAGTAGAGAAGGACCGAGAGAAAACAGCGACCACTACCCCTTTTGGTCTTATCGAGTTTGACAGGATGAGTTTCGGCCTGAAGAATGCCGGACAAAGTTTTCAGCGTTTCGTCGACAACCAATCCTGGGATCTACCCTTTCTCTTTAAGTTTCTCGATGACTTCTTGATTGCTTCGGAGAACGGGGAGCAACATGAAGCCCACATCCGAGAAGTCCTTAGTCAACTAGACATGAACGGAATCGCTGTAAACCCGTCGAAATGCATCTTCGGTGTTACCGAGCTCGATTTCCTTGGATTCCATCTCATCTCGTCTGGCATCACACCTTTAAAGGACAAAGTTAAGGCAGTCCTGGAGTTCCCACTTCCCAAGGACGTGCGTGAGCTTCGTCGATTTATGGGAATGGTCAACTTCTACCGTCCTTGTCTACGCCATGCAGCATCGATCCAGCGACCCCTCAACTGACTCCTGCATAACGCTAAGAAGAACGACAGGGCCCCAATCAGCTGGAGCGATGAAACGCTGAAGGCTTTTGAGGACACCAAGAAGAGTCTTGCCCGAGCAGCCCAGCTAGCGCATCCACATACTACAGCAGAAATATCACTGTCATGCGACGCATCTGATATCGGCGTAGGCGCAGTCTTACAGCAGAAACAAGATGGTCAATGGCATCCCTTGAGCTTCTACTCTGTAGCCCTCAATAAAGCACAGAAAAACTACTCTGTCTACGATAGGGAGCTTCTGGCTATTTACAGTGCCATAAAACATTTTCAACCTCTCCTGGAAGGCCGAGTTTTCTCAATTATCACAGATCATCGACCAATAATCCACGCTTTTACCCAGAAGCCTGAATCTGTTTCCCCTCTCCGCATTCGTTGGCTAACGTATATCAGCCAATTCACTACAGAGATCATCTAGAGACCAGGAAAGGTAAACATAGTCGCAGACTCTCTCTCGAGGATTGAGGAAATCCACACCCCGGACGATTTCGTCGCCCTGTCCATCGCTCAAGAAGAAGATCAAGAGATACAAAGCCTACGACTACAAGAAAACCTGAAGTTTAAGGACGTTGAAATCCTTGGCACTGACAAGACCCTCCTCTGTGAGATGTCGACCGGAAAGGCAAGACCATACCTTCCCGAAAACTTCAGGCACTGCGCATTCATCAAGATGCACAACTTGATTCAACCCGGCATTATGACGACAAGGAAGATTGTAGCGGAGCGATACTTTTGGCCAAGCTTAAACAAGAATGTAACCGAATGGGCTAGGTGCTGCATTGCATGCCAAAGATCCTAAATTCATCGGCATACCGTCGCACCCCCAGGAAAGTTCCCGGCTGCAACTTGCTTTTAACATGTTCACTTAGACCTAATCGGTCCACTACCACCTTCTGATGGAAACCGCTATTGTCTTAAGATGATTGACAGCAAGACCAGATGGACCGAGGCAATACCATTGTGCGACATCACAGCTGAAACCGTCTCCTCAGCGTTATATACTGGATGGATCTGCCGATTCGGTGTCCCTTCAAGAATTACAACCGATCAAGGTTGGCAATATGAATCCCAGCTCTTCCATCAGCTGACTTCTCTCCTGGGCATTGCTAAAGGCAGACCGACTGCCCATCATCCGCAAGCCGGGATGCATAGAAAGGTGGCACAGAACGCTTAAGGCAGCTATTACAGCTCATCTAGATAGTAATAACTGGAGTCGCATATTGCCTACCGTTCTCCTTGGTCACAGAGCCAGCCTGCGGGATGATACTTCGTCGAGTATAGCAGAAGCAGTTTACGGTTGCCCTATTCGATTGCCAGGCGAATCCTTAGAGGAACACACGAATACAGATGACCCACATATTCTTCTGCAGGAACTAAAGGAACACCTTCGGAAACTGCGACCTGCTGAGTTTAAGGAGAGCACCAGGAAGGTTTTTGTGCTCAAGGAGTTGGAGAAATGTATTTGTCCGAGAAGATTGTGCGCAGCGCCCATTGACCCCACCATACTCAGGACCTCATAAAGTCCTCCAACGGCATGATAAGTTTTTCCTTGTGCAACTCCCACACCGGGAAGCCAACATTACAATTGACCGGCTTAAACTGCATTCCTTCCATCTGACCAACCGCACGAAACCTCATCATCTTATACACCCTCACAGCATGCTCACACCTTACCACCATCTTGAAGTCCACAGCCATAGATCAAAATCACGAAGAACCTTACAGAACCCGTTCCGGACGGGTAGTGAAGCGAGTACGTTTCCCTGACTCCGTCATCTAGGAGGGGAATACTGTAACAGCTATGCCTTTAGAAAAAAAAATTTAATATTTATCTTATCAATTGCGCACAAGTTTATGTATTAACCTCTTCTGTTGCTGCCGAATTGCTAGCTCGCAAGTATACCAGTTGGAAGCTCCGTGACCAGGAATAAGAAGGGTGAGACCTTATTGTTAAGTTTTTTCTCACAGTCCAAGTAGAAGCGGTTGCGTATTACACGTTGGAAATAAAAAAAAATATTATTTATTTTGTTGAACCAATTAAAGGAATTGTTATATTTTTTATATTATTGGTTTTATTTAAGTTAAGATCATTTAACCCTTCATCTTAACAATGGGTATGGGGGTCCAGGTATAATCGAAAACCCCGGATAATCGAATTAAAACATTTTATTGACTTAATGTGATAGATAAAAAAGTTAAAAAATCACTTTTATTAACAAACGAACGTTTTATATACATTAAATTATAATATTAGGGTAGCGGGTAGGTACTCTACACGATCCCGGTGGAAGACATACCTACTTCAGGGACCTAGCGACCCTGCCCACGCGAGCTCTTGATTTTCCCTATTCCTATATTCTGGGGGAATCATGTCCTTACCCTATCCTCTCATACCAATTACGATCCATTCCCTATCCTAATCCTACACCTTACCCTCCTCCTGGGGATTCAGGGGGCCAGTATTATGTCGACATTAAAGTGATAAGAGGCGCGGAAATCGGCAGTGACCACATGTTGCTAGTAGCGGATACAAAAGTTCTTCAGAAAAGGAAAACTAAACAAAAGGGCTACCAAGCATTAAATATAAGAGCTCTAGACGACCTGGAAATGAGAGCCTCCTACACCGAAAAATTGGAAGGAAGGTTGGAAGCTTTGAGTCTTGAGGGTGATGTCGAAGAGCAATGGTGCCGATTAAAAACAACTATTCTGGAAACAGCTAAGGAAGTTTGCGGCATGCGCAGAGTATCAAGCAAGCAAAAGCGCACAGAGTGGTGGAATGAAGAAGTACGCAGTGCTGTTTAATTAAAGAAGAAAACATGGAAAGCATACCTTCAAGATAAAACACTTGAAAAGCTTAACCAATATCACTTGGCTAGAAATCAATGCAAAGGAGTGGTCAATCAAGCAAAAAAGGCATCTTGGGAAAGGTTCGGAAAATCTCTTGATGAAGACCACCGTGAGAGTATAAAGAAATTCTGGTTTAAAGTGAAACAGTTGCGGGGGAAAAGTAGTAAGCCAGCAAGAAATGTCAAAGACTCAAGTGGAAACATCATCACCGATGAAGTAAAAATTCTTGAGCGGTGGAGGCAGTTTTACCAAGGACACTTCTCGGAAGAAGGGTTTAATGACCCAGGAAAACACTCTGCGGAAAACAATAATTCCGAAAGTCTAGAGATAATTGAGGAAGATGAGGTAGAAAACGCCATCCAAAAAATTAAAACAGGCAAAGCAGCAGGAAGGGATGGCATAGCACCAGAACTATTGAAATTCGGAGGGCAAGAACTAATAAAGTTTCTCCAGCAATTCTTTCAAAACATATAGGACACACAGTCTAGCTCTAGCAGCCGTCTAGTATAGACATCCCTTTAGCCCTTCAGTTGTTTGTTCTTAGTCTTCATCTTACATTGTTTCATTTTAAAAAGTGTGTGATTTTTATTTTGTTCCAGTTTGTTTAACTTAAGTAAATTCATTTTTTGTGACTCTAAACATTTTCTCGAACAATTCGTTAATTAACAATGCCCCCTGGGGAAGTGTAACCAAAATGGGAGATCATCCAAGCACTTCTGAAATTAAAGGAAAAATGAATGCAGTTGCAAAAAGGAAACGTGGTGAGTCCACTATATATAATATTCCTGTAGAAAATAGCTATGCCATTTTTTCTGACGATGATGAAGAAGAGGATATGGATGATAACGTAGTTATAAACTCACCGAAACTTATTTATCCCCCAGTAGTGGTAAACTCTTCTTTTACTAACCATAAGGAGGTTATAACAAATTTAAAAAAAAAACAATAAAAGAAATTAACATAAAATATGCAGGTAATAAAACCATTTTTTATGTTTATAACGACGAAGACTTTAAACATATAAAAAACGAATTAAAACTTAAAAATTACAATTTTCACACTTATACGCCAAAGCATGAAGTTAAACCTAAAGTGGTTTTAAAAGGCATGCCCCCCGATTACTCAATCGATGACATAATATCCGATCTAATGCAACAGGGATTGGAAATTTATAAACTGTTCCCAATGATAAAAAAAACCGAAGGTAAGGAAACCAAGCTACCTCTAACAATCGTTATATTAAATAATAAAGATCAGCTGGCCAAACTAAATCATATCAAATACTGCAACAACGTAGTAATATCCTGGGAAAAATATAGTAGTAAAAAAGTTTTAACTCAATGTTATTTATGCCAAGAATATAACCATGTAGCTAGAAACTGTTTCAAAAAACCAAAGTGTTTAAAATGTGCCGAAGAACACTTTTCTAAAGAATGCCCAAATATTCTACGCGACGATTTCGTACCGAAATGTAGTAATTGCAAAGAGGAACACTTTTCCAATTACGAAAAATGCCCGTATTATATAAGAAATCAACAATTGAAGTTGAGCAAACAAAGACCGTCAATCAACCCTTCACAACGAACTATCTTCAGACCGAAACCTAGCGATTTTCCCTCTTTACCAAAGTCAGACTCAAAATGGTTTCAAAAAACATTTACCGCTAATACTAAGGAAAAAATAACTACACACAATAGTGAACCTAATATTACGGATTGTATTAAAGAGGTTATGAATATTTTTAAACTGTTTAATATTAATAAATTGATTAGCAAATTTAAAAATATAGTGTCGGAAGTAAAAACTGCAGAAGACAGTATGTCAAAAATATTCATCGTAATAGAAGGTTTATTATCCTTAATTGACTAATAGACCGATGTCTAAGATTTTTATAATGAGTGTGAATTACTTTATAATTTTCAATATGTTGTTATTTATTACTTTATTATTACTTACAGTAACCCTTAGCCACAGTAATACTCCGTGTGCTATAAACTTTAAGGTCCACTGCACTAATACACAAATAACACCGCTTACTCATTATTCTATGGAAACTAACCACACCATTAAATTACGTATCCAAATGTATACTATCTGGGTTTTGTTGACTTTAAACAAAACATCTATACACAGATCTAATGCTTTGACAACAATAATACCGTCCCTTGTTTATTGCATAACTAATAATATTTTCATCAGCTTACTGATAAATTCTCGTTTATACTCTCACTTTCTTTTTAATACGAAGTATCAGAAATCACCAAGTTTTTCTATCTGGACACCCTGGGTTGTTAGTAAATTTAATTTTCATAAAATTTTAACAATAACTATACCGTTATCAATTGAATGTACAAACACTAAACCTTCGTTAGCTTTGTTTATACCCCCTCAAATATTAAAACACATCTCTATAATTTTATTGCCCATACCACGTACTAATGGCAACTAACAATTGTAAAATTAAATTCATGATGTGGAATGCCCAAACAATCCGAGGTAACGACGTAGAATTTAAATTATTCCTTCATCAAAACCAACCCCATTTAATCGCAGTAAACGAAACCCGACCATCTCCAAATGACAGATTCTCTGTTCCTGGGTATAATATTTACCGACGAGATCGGAATAGAGCGGGAGGGGGCGTCATGCTATTGGTCCGCTCAGATGTTGAGCATCACTCTATACAAGTGCCTGACTTAGACACCACCGAAGCAGTAGCGATCAATTCTATAATTAATAATAAATCTACTACAGTTATTTCCGCCTATATTCCACCAAACAAAATTCACATTTCGGACGTCGTTAAATTATTTCATATGAATAATCAAGTAATACTTTTCGGTGATCTAAATGCGAAACATATCCAATGGAACTGCCATAGTACTAATAAAAACGGTAAATTACTTTTAAACTTCATTGCTAGTAATCAAATACAGCTGCACAGCCCGTTCGAACCTACTCACATTCCGACGCAACGAAATTATAAACCAAGCATCATTGACTTAGCTCTTACTAAAAACATATACAACTTGTCAAGCCTTATCGCTCTCCCATCTCTAAACTCGGATCACAACCCCGTTATTTTTCGCTTGGAGTCCACATTAAATATTCATCCGAAAAAATTCAAATTTATTTTTACGAAAGCAGACTGGCAAAAGTTCCGGAATGAGTTAGATTCCCGTATCTCCATAAATCCTAAAAAAAACCAGTAAGATTATCAGAAATATAAAACCTAAAAAAGCCCCAGGAAACGACGACATTCCTTCCACAGTAATAAAAAATCTCAGCAAAAAATCAATTTATTTTATAACCAAAATATACAATTTCATATTACGATATAGGCAATTTCCCGTAACTTGGAAAACTTCGAGAACCATAGTTATACCAAAACCAAACAGAAACCCAGCTGAAGTTTGCAATTACAGACCCATAAGCCTACTCAATACACTATCTAAAATTCTAGAAAAATTACTTTTGACGAGAATTCAAAATCACATCAACCAATACAACCTTATAATAGATGAACAATTTGGATTCAGGGAGCACCACTCCACAATTGACCAGTTGGCACGCCTCACAGACTTCATAACCAAAGGCTTTAACGAAAAAAAAACATACCGGTATGCTTCTATTAGACCTCGAAAAAGCGTTTGACACCGTCTGGCACGATGGACTTATACACAAATTAATCAAATTCAGATTCCCACCATATTTAGTCCATATCATCCATTCATATCTCTCCAACAGACAATTCTATATTCAAATTAATAATGCTACCTCCAGCACTCTTCCTATCGCTGCTGGTCTTCCACAAGGTTCCTGTCTTTCCCCAATCCTATTCAACCTATACACATCCGATTTTCCATCTCACCCACAAGTAATTAGATCTATGTACGCTGACGACACAGCTTTATACACCTCTTCCTTCAGAATAGATACAATAGTAAATCGACTACAGCAACATTACAAAAAAGTAAACAAATATTGTCTCAATTGGAAATTAAAAATCAACCCCAACAAATCAGAAGCAATAATTTTCACAAAACGCAGACCTCATTTAAACCACGAAATTAATATTGACTCAACCCGCATACCATGGTCAAAATCTGTTAAATATCTTGGTTTAACGCTTGACAAATCCCTCACTTTCACGGAACACATAAACAAGAAAACTGATGCGGCAAAAAAAAATTATTTACAAAATGTTCCCTTATTTCAATAAAAAATCCAAACTTAGCCCAACGCTCAAGCTTATTATTTATAAATCCGTAGTTCGTTCACTAATAACTTAGGCCTCACCTGTATGGAGTTCAACCTGTAAAACTAACTATAAAAAACTTGAAAGAATACAGAACCTTTGCATGAGAACCATTAACAACTATCCCCGTTACACGAAAATATCTACCATGCTCAAAGACCTGGATCTGCCCACAATCGAACAATTTGTCCTATCACATACCTCCAAATATTTCAGAAATACAGTCTCCACAAACCCATTAATACAAGAAATAGAAAACTATAGCAAAAACTCACTCAAACGCTACACTCACAAACGAACCAAACATATATTATTAAACTAATCATTGCTGATGTCTTTATTTCTTCCTTGTTTATGTATTTATTTATTACTTTATGAAGTTAATTGTGTTCATTTAAATTAAGTTAACTCTTTTTATTTTTATTTTGTGTAGGTTTTTTCTTATTTTTTCCTACTGTCTTATAATTTTTACCTTTGTTTGCATTATAAATAATCATCAAATTAATATAAATTGTTGATTTTAAGGATAATATATCCGAAATCATGTAAAAACTTGTAAATATGTATGTTGTACAATTTTATAATTAATAAAAACTTTTCTCTCTCTCTCTATAGGACACAAAGGTAATCCCCTCAGATTGGCTTTCGTCCAGGGAAGCAGACTCAAGACCACATCTTCATATTAAGAAGCATTGCAGAGAAATCATGGGACAGAGACAAGAACATCTATATGGCATTTCTGGATCTTAAAGCAGCGTTTGACGCTGTCCCTAGAAAAGAAATATGGGATGCTTTGAGGAAAAAGAATGTTCCAGGAGATCTTATCGAAGCTATTAAATCAGCTTACCAGGAAGCGAAAGGAGTTGTGAGGATCAATGGAAGACAGTCTAGCCCTTTTCCCTTAGAAAGAGGTTTAAGGCAGGGAGACAGCCTGAGTCCCCTCCTGTTCATCATATTTATGGATGAAATACATAAAATTTGTAAACGCCGTACTTCCTGGACGGTCATTGGATAATGGAATTTGAGGAATGTCATGGTCCAAAGTCTGCTGTATGCCGATGATATCGTATTGATAGCAGATACGAAAAATAAACTGCAGCTAGCTCTTGTGGAATGGCAGGAAGAGCTTCTCCGTAAAGGGATGACGATAAATACCTCCAAGAGTAACGTCTTAGTGATGTCGAGAGAGGATCAAGAGAACGTCCAGCTTATTTGTAATGGAGAAGTGCTGAAGTTGTACATGAATTTACCTATTTGGGGACAATCATTAGCAAAAGTGGGGAAGATTGACCCAGAAATAGCAAATAGGATATCCAAAGCTAACCAGATCTATTACCCTATCTGCAACAGCATAGTGGGGCACAGAAATATTAGTAAGAAAACTAAAAAGCACATATACAAGTCTGTATATCTCCCAACTCTCACCTACGGAAGCGAAAGCTGGGTTATGCTGGACAAGCAAGCCAGTCGAATGACAAGTGCTGAGATGAAATTCCTGAGGAGAGCCGCTGGAAAGACCAGGAGGGACCGTATCAGGAATGAACGGATAAGAGAGGAGCTGGAGGTAAAAGAGGTAAAGACTTTTCTGGAAAATCGACAGTTAAAGTGGTTTGGCCACGTTTGTCGAATGGATGATGAAAAAAATTCAAGGAAAGTAATGGCCACTGGGAGGAGGCCACGAGGCCGTCCCAGAATTTCCTACCAGGAATATATACAGCGGATAGGAGGGAAAAGAGGCAAAACCCTTCAAGAAATGAGGCAGCTTAGTAGGGACCGGGAGGCATGGCTGCGTTGGATTGAGGCTCCTCGACGCTAAATGGCATGAAGAGGTAGACAAAGAAGAAGAAGAAGAAGAAGAAATTATAATATACAAAAATAACAAAAAAAATCTGGTGCGTGCGCGCAACACACAACTTTCACTTACCAACTTACTTAGATTAGTAATTGACGTGTTTTGCTAAATATCATTTCCCAAAGTCACACATTTTTCTACATTCATATCTTATTTTTGTTAATCGTTAAAGCCGTTTTTGAGTAAATAAAAAAACCCGTGAAAATGATACAAAATTTATTAAGTAAAGTCCCCCCTCCCGTAGATCAATTTTGATGAAATTTTTACAGTCATATCTCGGGCATATAGGTACATCAAATACCAAGTTTGATCAAAATCGTTAAAACCGTTTTTGAGTAAATAAATAAAACACGTGAAAATGATACAAAATTTATTAAGTAAAGTCCCCCCTCCAGTAGATCAATTTTGATGAAATTTTTACAGTCATATCTCGGGCATATAAATACATCAAATACCAAGTTTGATCAAAATCGTTAAAACCGTTTTTTAAGTAAATAAAAAAAACACGTGAAAATGATACAAAATTTATTAAGTAAAGTCCCCCCTCCGGTTGATCAATTGTGATGAAATGTTGGTTATCACATCTCTGGCATATAAATACATCAAATACCATGTTTGATCAAAATCGTTAAAACCGTTTTTGAGTAAATAAAAAAACATGTGAAAATGATACAAAATTTATTAAGTAAAGTCCCCCCTCCGGTTGATCAATTTTGATGAAATTTTTACAGTCTTATTTCAGGCATATAAATAGATGAAATACTCAGTTTAATCAAAATCGTTAGAGCCGTTTTTGAGAAAATCGAAAAAAACTTAAAAAGTTATTCAATAAAGTACCCCCTCCCTTTGAGCAAATTTGATGAAATTTTTGCTGTCACATCGCGGGCTTATACATACTCTAAATACCCAATTTCAGGTTCGCACGGTTTATAGTTTTTGAGCTAGTCTGTTCACACACACACACACACACACACACACACACACACACACACACACACACACACACACAAAAAAAAAAGGTCAAAGAGAGGGGGTACTTTATTTAATAACTTTTTAAGTTTTTTTCGATTTTCTTAAAAACGGCTCTAACAATTTTGATTAAACTGAGTATTTGATGTATTAATATGCCCGAGATATGACTGTAAAAATTTCATCAAAATTGAACTACTGGAGGGGGGACTTTACTTAATAAATTTTATATCATGTTCACGAGTTTTTTTTATTTACTCAAAAACGGCATTAAATATTTTGATCAAACTAGGTATTTAATGTACGTATATGCCCAAGATATGACTGAAAAAATCTCATCGAAATTGATGAACCGGAGGGGGGACTTTACTTAATAAATTTTGTATCATATTCACGTGTTTTTTTATTTACTCAAAAACGGCTTTAACGATTTTGATCTAACAGGGTATTTGATGTATGTATATGCCAAAGATGTGATAGCCAACATTTCATCAAGATTGGTCAAACGGAGGGGCACTTTATTTCATAACTTTTTACCAATTTTTACCTTTTTTTCCGATTATCTCAAAAACGGCTTTAACGATTTTCATCAAACTCGTGGTATTTAATGAAAATTAGGTGTTCTTTAATATCAGGTAAGCTTTATTATTATTAAAATGTTCTGAGGGGTCTTTTTTTTGGGGGGGGGTGGTTGGGGCCTTTTTTGTTTTCTATAAAGTATCTTTGTTTTTGTTTATATGGAGAAATTAACTGTCTCTCGTTACGCCTAAAAATAAGAAATGTGTGTGTGTCTGTGTGAACAAACTAGCTCAAAAACTATTAACCGTGCAAACCTGAAATTGGGTATTTAGTGTAGGTATATGCCCGCGATGTGACAGCGAAATTTCATCAAAATTGCTCAAAGGGAGGGGGTACTTTATTTAATAACTTTTTACGTTTTTTTCGATTTTCTCAAAAACGGCTCTAACGATTTTGATTAAACTGAGTATTTGACCTATTTATATGCCCGAAATATGACTGTAAAAATTTCATCAAAATTGATTAACCGGAGGGGGGACTTTACTTAATAAATTTGGTATCATTTTCACGTGGTTTTTTTATTCACTCAAAAACGGCTTTAACGATTTTGATAAAACTGGGTATATGATGTATGTATATGCCCAAGATACGACTGTAAAAAGTTCATCAAAATTGATCAACCGGAGGAGGGACTTTACTTAATAAATTTTGGACCAATTTCGCGTGTACATATTTTTTATTTACTCAAAAACGGCTTTATATACCAAATATGTAAAAGCCAACATTTCATCAAAATTGGTCCAACTGAGGGGGCACTTTATTTCATGACTTTTTTTCCAATTTTTACCTTTTTTTCGATTTTCTCAAAAACGGCTTTAATGATTTTTATCGAATTCGTCATGTTTAATGAAAATTAGGTTTTCTTTAATATCAGGTAAGCTTTATCATTATTAAAATGTTCTAAGGGGGCTTTTTTTTGTGGGGGGGGGGGGGGCTTTTTTGTTTGTTTCTTTCTTTCTTATAAAGTACCTTTGTTTTTGTTTACATGGAGAAATTAACTGTCTCTCGTTACGCCTAAAAATAAGAAATGGCTTAATATGAGATATGATAAAAATAAAGAAAACATAAAGAGGAGAAAAATATTCAGTCAACTCATAAAACTCGTTGAGCCCACGCATGCGGAGTACGCCTTTAATGACAGATCATTGTTCATAATTAAAGCCATTCTGTTCATTTGAGAAGTGGCAATTAACAAAACGCATTAATTTCTAATCTAAGTAAGTTGTTAAGTGAAAGTTGTGTGTTGCGAGCACGCACCAGATTTTTTCTTCTTCAAAATATCCCGTACAGTTTGTTCGCCGATTTCTAGTTCAGCGGACAATTTTACTTTCACTTACCTATATATGAAATATATAGTAAGTGGAAGTATTGCGATCGTGAAAAATTTCGACTTCCGGTTTTCAACGGAAATTCACGTTTTGGGGTCCCCTGAGTCGAAATAACCAAGACCCGCGAAATGGTCTGTGTGTGTGTGTATGTGTCTGTGTGTGTGTGTGTGTGTGTGTGAACAGACTAGCTCAAAAACTATTAACCGTGCAAACCTGAAATTGGGTATTTAGTGTATACGTGTGGGTTGTTTAGTGTACGGCCCGCGAGGTGACAGCAAAAATTTCATCAAAATTGCTCAAAGGGAGGGGGTACTTTATTTAATAACTTTTTTAGTTTTTTTCGATTTTCTCAAAAACGGCAGTAACGATTTTGATCACACTGGGTATTTGATGTATTAATATGCCCGAGATATGACTGTAAAAATTTCATCAAAATTGATCAACCGGAGGGGGGACTTTACTTAGTAAATATTATATAATTTTCACGTGTTTTTTTTTTTTTACTCAAAAACGGCTTTAACGATTTTGATCAAACTGGGTATTTGATGTATATATATGCCAAAGATGTGATAACCAAAATTTCATCAAAATTGGTCAAACGAAGGGGGCACTTTATTTTATAACTCTTTTACAACTTTTTACCTTTTTTTCGATTATCTCAAAAACGGCTTTAATGATTTTCATCAAATTCGTCGTGTTTAATGACAATTAGGTGTTCTTTAATATCTGGTAAGCTTTATTATTATTAAAATGTTCTGAGGGGGCTTAAATGAGGAAGGGGTCTTTTTTGTTTTCCTATAAAGTACCTTTGTATTTGTTTATATGGAGAAATTATCTGTCCCTCGTTTCGCCTAAAAATAAGAAATGGCTATGAGATATGATAAAAATCAAGTAAACATAAAAAAAGAAAAATATTCAGTCAACTCATAAAACACGTTGATCCCACTCATGCAGAGTACGCCTTTAATGACAGATCATTGTTCATAATTAAAGCCAATCTGTTCATTTAATGAGAATTAATTTGTTTCATGGTAAATGAAACTAAAACGCTCATTATCCGGAGGTAAACTAGTCCCCCGTTCGGGTCTCCGGGTGGGGACTGCTTTAGGGGATTCATGCCGCAAGTTGAAAAATATAGATCAAAGCATAGGGACGTGGAACGTAAGAAGTTTAAATACAGCGGGTGGGTTAAAATCGGTCGCGAACGAGGTAATAGGGTATAGATTAGACATCGTGGCGCTGCAAGAGGTCCGCTGGCCAGGGGAGGGCTCGTTAAGGGAAGGGAAGTACACTTTGTGGTACGGTGGGAGCGGAAACTATTGTTTAGGCACCGGATTTCTGATTAGAAATAGGTTACTTTCCGCGTTGAAGGACATTCGATTTTACGGAGATAGGTTATCGGTAGCTATATTTCAGGGTCGGTGGTTTAAAATCGCGTTCATCAATATACACGCACCTACTGAAGATAGTGACGATGAAGTTAAATGTGAATTTTATGAAAAACTTGAATCGATTTATGACAAACTACCGCGAGACTACATAAAAATTATTCTTGGAGACGCAAATGCAAAGGTAGGGAGGGAACAAGTATATTATCCTACGATCGGTAGAGAAAGTTTACATGAATATAGTAATGATAACGGAATACGACTAATAAATTTTGCCACCTCCAAAAACCTAATAATCAAAAGTACTACGTTTAAACATAAAGATATACATAAATATACTTGGACGTCTCCGGATTCGCAAACCCGTAATCAAATTGATCACGTCTTGGTTCAACGTGGGTGGCAATATAGCGTAATTAATATTCGATCATATCGTGGCGCCGAATGCGGGTCGGATCATGAACTAGTAATCGCGAAAATTCGCCAGAGACTTATAATACATAGGAAAAATGAGGCTGGTTTTAATTATGATAATTATAATTTGGAGAAGTTAAAAATTCCAACGGTTAGAAAACAATTCGAACTGGAAGTCAAAAATAGGTTTGAGGCGTTGGAATCGTCTGACGAGGATATCGAAGACATTGATAAGTTGTGGGAAGGTATCAGGGATAGTATTTGCTACGTTACTGGTCTCCCGCTTTTCTAAGGCGGGTGGGGGTTACCAGAAACGGCATATATCTAATTAATATTGTAATTAATGTACTTAATTCGCCTTAATGTACATTGGATACTTTTCCAAAGGTGACGTGTTTACCAATTCTATATTATTCTAATAAACCTGTGGCATAGGGTAAATGATAATAAATCAACAAATCTAAATTGAACTATATCTTTAATTTTATTGACCCATAATGTAAATTATTTATACCCCCTTTAATATATCATATAAACATATTTTACTAGCACAAATTAGTTGATGGATGCTGACTGGCAATTTAACATTATTTTAATAAATACTAACCACACAATATTACAACTAGTACTGTATATGTATTAACCTTATCTGGTGGGCACTCTCTGGTGTTGTCTCTGGCCTGTCTGCTGGGTCAGTCCCTGCCATCTCTGACGCTCTCTGACTCAGCACAGCATCCCATCTCGGTCTCTCTCGGAAATCTGGACTCTCCGCTCTTGCCTATCTGGTCCTCTGCCCTTCTCGTTCCACTCTCGCCCTCTTGGCACACTCCCCCGACCTCTGTCCACCTCCGAACTCACTCTACACCAGCACTTCTCCCCCGACTTCCCCTTCTCCTCTCTATAAGTCTTCTTTCCCCCCACTCTCTTCAGACTTCCTCTGATTGGCTGGCTGCAGACTTCTTCTGATTGGCTGGCTGCCTCAAATTTCCATTCCTTTCTATATTCACCGTGTTTCCCAGCGGCCTCTTTGCCGGGGCAAAACCAGGGTTTATGGCCACTAATTTCTCTAACAATCTTCTTAGGTATTTCCCTGGATGTTTGTCGGCAGCATTGTCGGTCCTAAGCTTTGCTTATTTTGAATTTTTAACAGAAGGTTTATGGCCCCAATAACTTACAAGGGGTATTTCCAAGACCTAGCCGCCTTCAGGTAAAACTGACCACCGGGTTGAGCATATACAGTACTTTACATATTTTGATATTAAATTATTAATTCAATTTTCTTTATCTATCACGGCAGCATCCACAATACATAGCATTCTCCTAGTGTCAAGGGAAAGAAAAATTAATAAACGTATGTTTATTGATTTTTCGTTTAACATAGTTTCAAAAATATTTTTAATAATCAGTTTAGAGCCGTAAAGTAAAATCCTATCTACAAAATTAACTGTTAAGCATCGAACAAAACAAAATGAACATAGAACATACAAAACATTACTTAAAATACTACGTATAAAATAATTACAAAAATGAACAAAATCCTTTAGTAAAACATATTACGATAATAATTTTACAATTGCTACAAATTGCATAACAAAACCTAAAATAAAAACAATTCTCAATATAAGGTTTCTGTATAATATTTAAAAACATTTTGGCTCATCATTCAAAACTAAATTATAAAAATACGAAATGGTTGTAGGAAAAACTTATGATCTTACAATTAATTAACGTCTTATTTACGATAGTTATAAATTAATACCTTTTTAACTTTTAGCCTTTAAACTTATCCATACCAGTATTAAAATTCCACATATTAAGTATTCACATGATAAAATCTTATTTTTCTAAACAATTGCTAGATAACTTACATAGTGATCAGAGTTCTTCTGTCTTTATTTCACATCCTGAAAGACTCCTTAAGTCACAAATAACAAAAACAAGTATAATGTTTATACAGTAACATTTTATTGTGTGGCAAGCATTTTTCAGAAAATAAAAAGGATTCTACTCTTTGGGATTTTTTCCCATTCTAGTTTTAAAAATCATTTTTGTTAGGAATCTTTATATTGTAAATAAATGTTCAATTTCAATTATTTTTCGTGTTGAATATTATAACGACTAACTCTGGGCGTACTTGAAGAATTCAGTATTTTCTCAAAAATAATCTTAGGGATACCTGGAGGCGCTACGGCTGCTCCACGTTGAGGGTTTTTCCCTACCAGATACAATTAAAACAATAACCCGACTACAGGGGTGATGGAGGACCTTTGTCTACTCCAAAGTAAAAAAGTACAATAATCCAATTAGGATACACAAAAGATACAAAATTGATCCACGTTATATAAATGTTATTATTGGGGGGTTGCTCATAGGAACTACACACTTAAGGCAATTTAAGATAAATGATTATTACCAGTTTTTCGGTGAAAAAAGTAGCTTAAGCAAATTCAAACTTTAACATTTTAATTTTCTCATTGATAGGTAATTTACCGTATATTTCATTTTGCATTTATCAATAAAATCTCAATTAGTAAATTATTTTAAAAGTCGTGTTAATTTTTATTTTGAAATTTATTACTGATATTATAATTACTTCAAAATATAACTTTACCCAGAGATCTATTTAATTATCATCATAAAATCCCCATCACAAGCCTTAATCCTATCAAAACTTAACGTTAAAAGAAGAGTTAACTATTTACAAAAAATATATACAATTATATATACAAAAATTATATACATGGATCCAGAACGGGTTGACCTGACGACCGCTTCGCCAGGACCCTTTAGCTCGTCAACGGAAGGGACGCTAGATGGAAACCCTTTTTATCCCCTGGACTGGGATAAAGACTACCGTGTCTTATTATAACTCCGTACGCGCTTCTTCTTTACATGGTCCAAAATCAAATAACCCATGTAAAAGTCATAAAGTAGAAATATGAAGGTGATAGGCTCAGTTCGCGAATCCCTAAAATAAATATTTGTTTCGAACCTGTAATGACAATTTCGGTATTTTAACGGGGATTTCCCCATAAACATACTTAATGAGTTTAACTGATCTCCTGGAGGTGGCTTATAAGGGTTTATTAATTTTATAAATTCTAGGAGGCATAATACATTGTCTTCATTTTCTATCGCCATAGGTCGGTCCTTCTCTTCATCATCAACCTTTTCATGGGACCTATCAACTTCCTCACGTCCTTGGCAAGACTCAAGAGTTTCTACCTGAGATTGAGGGATTGGTAAATTCTCTTGAATGGTTTCTTTTTGAAGATTCTTCGTTTCATCTTCAACTTTAAAGAGAACCTTATCTTGTCCGTCGTAATTAGTTTTAATGTCACCACTTTCTGACTGAGCATTAGAAACCGTTCCTTCCCTCGGGGATTCGTCACTAACAATTTCTAGAACATTAATCTCGTTCGGTCCAGTTTCCATACAATTGGTAGCATTGGGTTCATTAATATAATTTTCCACTGTTTTATGGGCATCATCTTCTGCACTCTTATTCATATCCTCACTTTCAGCTAGGTGTGGTTTCTGTATTTCCATATCAGATTTAGTAGAACGTTTTGCAGACGCTTCCAGCTTCAGATTCGTTGTGTGTAGAGCGTCATTTATTACCTGTAGGTGTTTATTGTGCTCTTCTATTATTCCCTTTAGCTCTTTATGTCTATCTTCTTGATTTTTCTGCATCTCTTTTATTAGCTGCCATATTAACATTTCTGGGCTGAGGCCATTTTCTTCTGTTTTCTCCCTGGTCTGTGGCTGAGTTGCTTCTGGATGTGGGATCGCTATTCCTTCAGCCAATCCCGTATTCGGCTGTGGTAGTTTATCGTTTTCTACCCTCAAAGCCATATCAAAATGTCGTGCGCGCATATTATCCCTTTAATATCTATTGAAACCTCCGCGGTAGGGTTAAACGCAAGCACTGATTAAATATAACACAAAAAACAAGCCACTTATTATAAGACCGTATAACAAGAAGTATAAGGACAGCCTCCTTCACACACATTTCTAAATTAACACTAAGGCAAGAGAACACGAGAAAACGGAGCAAATGTTTAAAGAGAAATCCTAGAGAATTTTTAGTTAAATTAAAGGAATTATCAAACCTTACATACATTCTCCCTTATGCCACTTCGTATAATTTAACAAGAAATGTCAACTAATAATATAAACAAATTGGTAAGTACTCCCCCACAAGGGATGCCATTTTAATTGCTACGTTACTGGTCTCCCGCTTTTCTAAGGCGGGTGGGGGTTACCAGAAACGGCATATATCTAATTAATATTGTAATTAATGTACTTAATTCGCCTTAATGTACATTGGATACTTTTCCAAAGGTGACGTGTTTACCAATTCTATATTATTCTAATAAACCTGTGGCATAGGGTAAATGATAATAAATCAACAAATCTAAATTGAACTATATCTTTAATTTTATTGACCCATAATGTAAATTATTTATACCCCCTTTAATATATCATATAAACATATTTTACTAGCACAAATTAGTTGATGGATGCTGACTGGCAATTTAACATTATTTTAATAAATACTAACCACACAATATTACAACTAGTACTGTATATGTATTAACCTTATCTGGTGGGCACTCTCTGGTGTTGTCTCTGGCCTGTCTGCTGGGTCAGTCCCTGCCATCTCTGACGCTCTCTGACTCAGCACAGCATCCCATCTCGGTCTCTCTCGGAAATCTGGACTCTCCGCTCTTGCCTATCTGGTCCTCTGCCCTTCTCGTTCCACTCTCGCCCTCTTGGCACACTCCCCCGACCTCTGTCCACCTCCGAACTCACTCTACACCAGCACTTCTCCCCCGACTTCCCCTTCTCCTCTCTATAAGTCTTCTTTCCCCCCACTCTCTTCAGACTTCCTCTGATTGGCTGGCTGCAGACTTCTTCTGATTGGCTGGCTGCCTCAAATTTCCATTCCTTTCTATATTCACCGTGTTTCCCAGCGGCCTCTTTGCCGGGGCAAAACCAGGGTTTATGGCCACTAATTTCTCTAACAATCTTCTTAGGTATTTCCCTGGATGTTTGTCGGCAGCATTGTCGGTCCTAAGCTTTGCTTATTTTGAATTTTTAACAGAAGGTTTATGGCCCCAATAACTTACAAGGGGTATTTCCAAGACCTAGCCGCCTTCAGGTAAAACTGACCACCGGGTTGAGCATATACAGTACTTTACATATTTTGATATTAAATTATTAATTCAATTTTCTTTATCTATCACGGCAGCATCCACAATACATAGCATATTAAAGAGGTCGGTAACTCGTGTCTTGGAAAAAGGGAAAATAAAAATAAACCTTGGTTCGATGATGAATGTATTAACATGTGCGACAAAAGAAAAGCTGCTAAATTAGAAGCGTTAAATATTCCTAACGAAATCAATCTTGCTAACTTTCGAGCATCAAGAAAAGAAACAACTAAACTGCTAAAATTTAAAAAGCGAGAATATCTCAAACATAAAATAATAGCGATCGAAAGTAACAAAATCGAGAATAACGTTAAAGCCATGTACGAAGGCATAAACAGAATTCGTAAACGGTCGGGCCCAGTTACAACTGGAATTAGGGATGAAAATAACAATATCTTGGCCGATCCGGTAGACATCTTAAGACGATTCAAGGATTATTTCGATAGTATTTTAAATACGAAAAATAATAATCTATCTTCCTCTTCGGAATACCAGAGTGTTGAACCGTTAGTAGTAGAACCGAGTAAAGAGGAGGTTGAAATAGCCATTGGAAAATTAAAATCTCATAAAGCAGCGGGAACAGATATTGTCCCTAGCGAACTAATCAAGGCATGCGGGGAAGCTGGGATATCAAAAATATTTCTTTTGGTTAAGAAGATCTGGGAACAAGAAAAGATACCCGAAGAGTGGAAAGAGTCTATTCTCATTCCGATTCACAAAAAGGGATCAAAAACGGATTGCAATAACTATCGCGGAATCTCACTCCTTCCGGTTTGCTATAAAATATTTACGTTAATCCTAACTAGTCGAATCACTGAATACGCCGAGGAAATTATCGGAGAATATCAATGTGGTTTCAGGCAAAACCGATCAACCGTAGACCAAATATTCTCTCTTCGTCAAATATTAGAGAAAAAATTAGAATATAACGGAATCGTACATCAGCTTTTTATCGATTTCAAAAAGGCATATGACTCAATTAACCGCCAAAAGTTGTATAACATTCTGGTCGAGCAGGGAATACCGAAAAAATTAGTAAACTTAGTAAAAATGTGTATGACTGAAACGTTCAATAAAGTTAGAATCGGTAATTATTTTTCTGAGAAGTTCGAGGTCCGCTCTGGTTTGAAACAAGGAGATTCTCTCTCACCTGTTTTATTTAATTTAGCGCTGGAATATGCCATTAGGGAGGTGACACGTACCGGAAAGGGTTTGAATTTGGGAGGGAATATACCCGTGCTCGGATATGCCGATGATTTGGTATTGCTTGGGGAGGACGTGGAAACCATAGAAATGAACACAAAAACGTTGATGAAAGCCGGACAAGAACTTGGACTGGAAATGAATACGGATAAGACAAAATATATGGTTAGTCGTAGAAGTGGTGAGGATTTCGCGGATATCAATGTAGGGGGGAATACGTTTGAACAGGTAAAGAAATTTAGATATTTAGGGGCGATGGTATCTAGAAAAAACGAAATCGATGAGGAAATTAAGGCTAGATTAAAAGCCGGTAATGCTTGCTACTTTTCAGTCGCGAAATTGCTTAGCTCCCGCCTTCTGTCCCAAAACTTAAAAATTAGGATTTACAAAACTATTATTCTTCCAACGGTCGTTTACGGATGCGAAACTGGCCGCTGACATTGAGGGATGAGCAACGGCTTAGAGTTTTTGAAAATAAAATACTGCGTAGAATATTTGGACCGAAGAGGGATGAAATAACCGGAGAATTTAGACGCTTACACAAGGCCGAACTGAGTGAACTTTACCCAGTAAATATAATTGACGTGATTGCAGCAAGACGAATAAAATGGGCGTGTAAAATTGCAAAACTTGGCTCTGAACGTATTCCGAAAAGATTAATAAGCGCGGTGCCGAATGGGAAACGTCCGAGGGGCAGGCCGAGACGGAGGTGGGAGGATTGCGTTCGGGCGGATCTATCGGAATTAGGTCTGGAAGACGGTCGATGGATAGAGATGTGCAGGGAGCGAGTGGTGGTGTCGGCATCGAACCTTCGGGTTCGTTAAGCCTTTATAATTATTATAATTATTATTATTTATGGTAAATGAAGGTTTCAACAACTACATAGAGAATTATAAAATCAGACG
Organism: Aelia acuminata; assembly: GCA_911387785.2. Taxonomy (NCBI): domain Eukaryota; kingdom Metazoa; phylum Arthropoda; class Insecta; order Hemiptera; family Pentatomidae; genus Aelia; species Aelia acuminata. The sequence continues at coordinate 96,930,539 of OU426979.1, forward strand.
ACTTGGAGCATTATTGCCGAATTACCACAAGCTTTTATTTAATAATAAAAAAAAACTAGTGTTTTTTGTAGAGCAAACAAAAAGAAAAAATAAGAAATCAATGTGGAAAAATGTGTTTTTGAGAAGTGGCAATTAACAAAACACACCAATTTCTAATTTAAGTAAGTTGGTAAGTGAAAGTTGTGTGTTGCGCGCATCGCACCAGATTTTTTTCTAATCTGTTTATAATATTTAGTTTCTCTTCAAGCGTTAAAATGACACGTTTTCTTTTTTCCGACATTTGGCTACTTCGTAAGTATTTAAATCGACTAAATCACAACTGACAATATTTTGTTTTGTAGCCAAACAGGCCAGAGTAGGAGTTTCCTGGAAAGACTTGAAAACAATACCGTTCCTGTAGTACAGGAGCCAGATGCAAAAAATCTCACCCATAAAACATACACCTACAAATTTCAGCATAGTTAGAAACAACTGAGTTAAGTGCGAAATCGACCGGCTGGCAGCGATAAAATTCTTACTAATGCCTTAAAAATTAATTTGAATAATTAATTTTTTCACAAAAATTCACCCATAAAACATACGGCTGGAATATGGCTTAATCGTTAGGATTTTATTCCTATAGAAAGGGAAAAATCGTCTGGCAGCGATAAAACTCTTACTAGTGCCTGCCAGACGCGCGCGAGCGGTGCGCGAGAATCACAAAAACTCACCCATAAAACATACGATTCATCCTTGTGCCAACTGATTCAAAAAGGTTCCTAAAAACGAAATTCGGTCGTCTGGCTGGTTAAAAATTATTACTAATACCCGCCAGACGCGTTTATAAGTCAAAAAATCGTTCCGATCCAGGTGAAAATTAGCGTTGTTTTTCAATTTAATTTTATTTATGAGCATTTCTATATGTTCTTAGAAATAATTTTTGGGGTCCTAACATTCATATTTAGCTAAAATAATTATTTATATCGGAGTTTAAAAGCAGAAAATGCATACTACCAAGCATTATTTCTTGGGACGACGATGAGTTATTGTCCAGTCGATGTATTTTTTTTGCCCCAAAATAACTTCCTGTATGATCATTGATTAGTCAATGTGAATATATAAATATGATGTTGTAAGCAAATTCTTTGTAGTAATTACGTCACCTTTTAAGAGTTTATTTTTATTAATTTGCCATATTTTTGTAGATATTATGTTTAATGTGTATAATTATCAGTATTTCTTTGAGTAGATTTAATTTAAAAATTTTCATTGCGCCATAAAAAGAAATATTGTTCTAAACATATTTAAAAAACAAAAACAAACTTTTTTATTATGAAATATGAAAAAACGGAATCATTCACCTTATTATTATGCAAACCTTATTATAAAATACCAAGAACTGAATTAAAGCAATAATCGTTGTAGGAAAATAAAAAACGTATATATTATGGATATAAGAAACGAGTTTTATTTAACACCCAAATATACACATATTAAAAAATTCGACACAACATAAAACACAATATAAAATATAACAAAATGGATATAGAAATGAAATTAGAAGAAAGTCAAATTGAATATTCGCCATCTATCATAATCAGCATAAGTGCATTGTGAGGAAAGTGTGGTGGACCAAATGTCTAAAGCGCAGCCTGCATTTTGCGCTTTCTCTGGTTGCAATTATACAGGACAGGAATTTTTCCCCAACAAACTCTGAGGACTTAGGTTTATTCAAAAATTGCACTGCATATCACATACGATAAAGAAATGAAATTAGAAGAAATTCAATATGTTTAAAGGGGTCCAAATTTCTTAAGCCTGCATTTCACGATTTCTCCGGTTTCAATTTAACAGAACAGAAAAAACTAAACCAGTAGATTTTAAGGAATTGCTAAGAAAATAAAAACTACATCTATTAAGTACATAAGAAACGATTTTCATTGATCATTAAAATATAAACAAAATTAAAATTAAAAAATTGCACTCTTTTTCACATACGAATTGAAATGAAACGAAATCACAAAGTCAATGAAAGTCAAAATAAATATTCGAATGTTTCATCTCCAAATTACCGGTTTGGTTATCATGTTCTTAATCCGCTTTTGCGTTTATAGGTTTATAAGCAAAGAGGTTCTGGATATCTTAAGAAGAATAAGCGTGCTATGCAGGATGCGGTTTTGATATTTGGACCCCTCACTTTTATCACATTTGTATTGATTATGATTGATGGCGAATATTTATGTTGACTTTCTTCTAATTTCATTTCTTTATCCGCTTCTTGATATGCAGTGCAATTTTTTAATATGCCTAAAAATCCAAAACTCTAAGGAATTTTCTACATCTTGTTTAACGAACATTTTATCTTCAATTGATCGAAGAGGTAGAGAACAGTTTGTCTGCCCTTTAAATGCTGTTAAGTGGTTCTCTTTTGATTAAACAAGGTTATTATACAAAAGAGAATATGAATTGAGAGGTGTGTTTTCATCATCAAAGTTACAAAGAGTAGTTGTTACATCAGCGTATCCCTAATGTTACTCAGTTCTTCTTAACAAAATCAAATGAAGAATGTACATTGATGAAGTTTAGAACGAGGCCAATAAGGCGATAAGGCCCCAACAAAACACTGAGGACTTAGGCATATTACAAAATTGCACTGCATATCAAGAAGCGGATAAAGAAATTCAATTAGAAGAAAGTCAACATAAATATTCGCCATCAATCGTAATCAACACAAATGTGTTAAAAGTGAGGGGTCCAAATATTAAAACCGCAGCCTGCATAGCACGTTTATTCTTAAGATATCCAGGACCTCTTTGCTTATAAACCTATATGCAGTTCAATTTTTAAATAAACCTAAGTCCTCAGTGTTTGTTGGGGGAAAAAATTCCTGTCCTGTATAATTGCAACCAGAGAAAGCGCAAAATGCAGGCTGCGCTTTAGAAATTTGGTCCACCACACTTTCCTCACAATGCACTTATGCTGATTATGATAGATGGCGAATATTCAATTTGACTTTCTTCTAATTTCATTTCTATATCCATTTTGTTATATTTTATATTGTGTTTTATGTTGTATCGAATTTTTTAATATGTGGAACCTTTTTGAATCAGTTGGCACAAGGATGAATCGTATGTTTTATGGGTGAGTTTTTGTGATTCTCGCGCACCGCTCGCGCGCGTCTGGCAGGCACTAGTAAGAGTTTTATCGCTGCCAGACGATTTTTCCCTTTCTATAGGAATAAAATCCTAACGATTAAGCCATATTCCAGCCGTACGCTTTATGGGTGAATTTTTGTGAAAAAATTAATTATTCAAATTAATTTTTAAGGCATTAGTAAGAATTTTATCGCTGCCAGATGATCGATTTCGCACTTAACTCTGTTGTTTCTAACTATGCTGAAATTTGTAGGTGTATGTTCTATGGGTGAGATTTTTTGCATCTGGCTCCTGTACTACTGGGTTATGAATTGGAGTATTAGATACCGGAAACATCTCATAATACAATACTCGCTTTCTGTGTTTTTCCATTTATTGTTTTATTTCATAATAGATAGTTAACCATTTGTAATCGTTAAATATTTCCGTTTACATTTTTTTTTAAATATTACCTATACATACAAAATAAGTGGCATACAAATTATAATAAGCTTATTAAAAAAAAAAATTGTCTCCTCGGCACCCTGGTTAATTGGATCCCCGGTTAACCGAGGCCCGGATAATGGAGGTCCTACTATATATACAAAATTCAAAATAAACAATTATGTCAACATATAAATTAAAAAATAATTATAATCTATTAGATTAAATATAATCTAATAAATAAAAACCTAGAAGATATTGAAATAGTTTTCATTTATAATATGGGATACAAATTCATTGTAGGTAAAAAAAAATCAATAAAATGTATAGATTATTACTGATAACGTAGAAATTAAAAAAAATGTAATAATAATGCTCTCATCATAGTAGGTTGGTTTCAGACACCGGCTTCAGATCATTTGTGAAAATTTAATTAAATGCATTTTAGCAAATTATTGATTATTTACGGATTTAAAACCAATTAAAATATAAAAAAATAGATAATAAAAAACATTTTATAAAAAAATATTAAACCGACTTCGAAACCTAGGAACCAGTAAAAATAAATTCACTGAAAAGTATGAAATAATTACCTTCTGATTTTTATGTATACACAGCAAAATTGAAAATGGTATAAAAAGTGGAAAAGTGCAATAAGACGAATAATTTTATTTTGATTTGTACAAATACACACTAATTGTTAATAAAAATTATTAAATTTAAATATTAATTACTATGTTCAATACAACACAATCTTTTCGGAGGCGGCGCAAAATAGAAATAAACATGTTACTGATACAATTCCATTAGTAGGCATTGAAATCAATAGCTGGGAAGAGAAGATCCATTTAGAAGATTTTCATAATGTCTAGTGTAAAAATTTTTAAATTTAGCGCCGCCTCCGAAAAGATTGTGTTGTATTGAACATAGTATTTAATATCTAAATTTAATAATTTTTATTAACAATTAGTGTGTATTTGTACAAATCAAAATAAAATTATTCGTCTTATTGCACTTTTCCACTTTTTATACCATTTTCAATTTTGCTGTTTCTTCATAAAAATCAGAAGGTAATTATTTCATACTTTTCAATGAATTTATTTTTACTGGTTCCTAGGTTTCGAAGTAGGTTTAATATTTTTTTATAAAATGTTTTTTATTTAACAATTTTTAGTTGGAGAAGATAACAAATGTAGAAAACCGTACGTTGGTTTAAAAATTTCGTTAGTAATTGGTCGTTGATAAAATAAACGTTGGTTTAAAAATTTCGAAATCTTTTTACGCTCTAACACGTTTGTCTTTCCCAGGTCTTTTTATTATACAATAATTGTATAAAATTATTATGAAATACACTTTACCTTTTCAATTTTATGAATACGCACAGAAAAGTGGGAAAGCGGTGCGTATATTATACAACTTTCAACACACTACGTTTTATGATTATAAATGGATTTTTTTTTTTTTTTTAAAAAGATCAATGTTCAATTTGGAAGGGAACACATAAAATGTTTTTCCACAATGACAATATTTTTCCTTTGCTAAATGTCGTCAGTACTAGTCATTTACGTAGAGAATCAGTATTCCGAGATGTGTCGAGTTAAATATACATAAATACATAAATCCGGCCATTCCAAGATGAAGTAGATATGTAAGTCACTGAACAGTCGAGAATTTGGCCGGTTTTAGACAAGATATCGTTTATGGAGAATCGATGAGGATGCTAATATGACCTATAGTAAATTTGAAAGTAATTTTTAAATTTTGATTGCTTGAATATCCTTCTAAAAACTATGGCGATATTAAACACGACTTCATTGGATTTCATCATTGGATAGAAGTCCCTGCAAAAAAGGGGCAACCATAAAATTTATCGATATCAAAAAGACTGTCTCGCTAGGATAGAAGCAACAGGGTTTGGGACTCACATATGGTTAATTTATTATTACGAAGGATATTATTATTCTCCGTATTAGACTACTGACTTAATTCCAAAGGTTGATTCAATTATGTTCATAATTCCTTTCGATGCATTTTTGACTAAATTTATTACCGAAGTACTATGAATTATATCCTTCGTAATAAAACATTATTCAGAAAATAAATTGCTAAACAATGTTGCTTCAATTCTTGTGGCGTAGCATTTATCATCATTTTTAACAATCTTTTCCATGACTGCCAAATTTTTGCTGAGGGGACTTTCATACAATGAGGTTGTTTTAGGGTAGTTATCAAGTTTTGTTTTGTAGTTTTTATTGATGGATGAACACCAGCAAAAGCCTCGATAGCTGTAGAAACAAATTTAAAAACCGATACTAGTAATCCGGATAATATAACAGAAGTGTCACCCATAAAGGATCGGCACAAGACCTCCGGCAAGATATTCAACAGTAACCGAGTGTATCCTGAAGACAGAGGTATCTGAATCCTTTATTAAGTCAACTGAAAATGAGCTTTTCCAGGAATTATTGTATTCTTTTTTAATGTGCATAGTCAATAAAAGATAGAAATCAAAATCTAATTTAAATCAATAATAGCTACGATTTTAAATTTAAACGATCCTTCAGGAGCTTGAAGAAGTCTTAAATTCTGCTTTAAAACGATTACCAATACTCAGTCTTTCTTGGAATTCCACGAATTTTGTTGTCTTATGATTATGGCGTCCAACCGTCGATTAGATCTAAATTAAGAAGGTTTACTGTTATTGGTGAATATACATCTATCTAATATTTATGCTAATATCGCTACAGAAAACGACAGCGATTTATATTGCTGATATTTATATCTTCATTTAAATCTAATGTTGAAAAATTAGTTAAGGTTATGTATAGGTTTGTTCCAACAAGCACGTAAAACACATCGATAACTAACAGACTGCTCATGTTCTCCCCCCACTCTTTTGATTCTGAATTTGATTGGTTGGTTTTCCCATTTGATTCATCCAGCGGTAATACAATATTTGGATTTGTTAGTTATCAATTAGTTTTAATAGCTTGTTGGAGCATACCTTATGTTATATATGCCATATGTTTTTACTTTCACTTACCTATATATGAAATATATAGTAAGTGGAAGTATTGCGATCGTGAAAAATTTCGACTTCCGGTTTTCAACAGAAATACACGTTTTGGGGTCCCCTGAGTCCAATTAACCAAGTCCCGCGAAATGGTCTGTGTGTGTGTGTCTGTGTGTGTGTGTGTGTGTGTGTGAACAGACTAGCTCAAAAACTATAAACCGTGCGAACCTGAGATTGGGTATTTAGTGTATGTATATGCCCGCGATGTGACAGCAAAAATTTCATCAAAATTGCTCAAAGGGAAGGGGTACTTTGTTTAATAACTTTTTAAGTTTTTATCGATTTTCTCAAAAACGGCTCTAACGATTTTGATTAAACTGAGTATTTGATCTATTTATATGCCCGAGATATGACTGTAAAAATTTCATCAAAATTGATCAACCGGAGGGGGGACTTTACTTAATAAATTTTGTATCATTTTCACGTGTTTTTTTTATTTACTCAAAAACGGTTTTCACGATTTTGATCAAACTGGGTATTTGATGTATGTATATGCCAAAGATGTGATAGCCAACATTTCATCAAAATTGATCAACCGGAGGGGGACTTTACTTAATAAATTTTGTATCAATTTCACGTGTTTTTATAATTTACTCAAAAACGGCTTTCACGATTTTGATCAAACTGGGTATTTATGTATGTATATGCCAAAGATGTGATAGCCAACATTTCATCAAGATTGATCAACCGAAGGGGACACTTTATTTCATAACTTTTTTTCTAATTTTTAGATTATCTCAAAAACGGCTTTAACGATTTTCTTCATATTCGTCATGTTTAATGAAAATTTAGTGTTATTTAATATTAGGTAAGCGTTATCATTATTAAAATGTTCTGAGGGGTTTATAGAGCCAATTAAAACAAAAATAAGAAATGAATGTGGAAAATGTGCAACTTTGAGAAGTGGCATTAACAAAAAGCATTAATTTCTTATCTAAGTAAGTTGGTAAGTGAAAGTTGTGTGTTGCGCGCACGCACCAGATTTTTCCAATAAGTAAACAATTTGAGCGATAATTAAATAATTATTTTCATGTTTTTTCCCGATAACTTCTTAAATAAATTAGGAACCCCAAAAAGGTTTAAATGGGACCACCTTGGGAAAATACTCTACAAGATGCAAAAGGTTTCATTCCAATTGGTCCACACATCTCTGAGTAATCGGTGAACATACATAGAAAAAAAAAAAAAAGGCACAAAAAAAAGTCAAATACGTATCGAATTGAGTAACCTCCTCTTTCGTTCGAAGTCGGTTAAAAAGTTCGGTTTACTCGTCGATAAGTAGAAATTATTAATAATATAATTTAGGAAATATATACCTAACACAATTTAGTAGATCATAGATATATATATATATCTTATTTTATACCGAAGAAAGGCCACAACTTCGAGGTGTTACGAATACTTTCATGTTTTATTTGGTTTCCTTTCACAGGAGTGGGTTGATTTTAAATTAACATATCTTCAATCTTGACCAGTTACTTTTAAAGAAGAATAGTTGCTCCATAAGTTTTATTTCAGAGTGTTTTTCGTTAATGAAGGGCTTTTAATCACAAATTAACTTGGAATTTTAACTTTTATTAGAGAGCCTTGAAATAATGACTTTAAAGGTATTTTATGGTTACTAGACTGATTATGTTTGTACTTTTCTTATTTTATTCTGAATCTAGAACTATCCAGCTTTAATAAGTGGCCAGTTATGGCGAAATTAAGTATAATGGTGAATGTCAGTGATCAAATAACGAACTAAAATCCAATTCGTCATTCCGCCATGTTTAAACGCTATTTTGGGATAGTGCGCCAACTTTTTTTTCTGGGAACATTGGCTTTTTCCTAATCTTTTATCACAAGGAACACAACGATATGCAATTTATTGGGATGTGGGAGGGGGGAGGGCCCAAGTTCTAACCTAAATAGAAAATTATTTACTTGATTATCTACTTTAAATCAAAACAGCCGATACTTTATTTTTAATGAAAATTGAAAAATTTAGTGAAAATCAAACTTTCAAAATTTTAAACTTACGTAATTATTGTCTTTGAAATATTTAAGAAAATTGTTAGTTTATTTAGACACATCTTCATTCAGCAATATTGATTTTTTTCGGATCTACTAATTAAAATAAAAATGGCTGGGTGTTGCGTAATAAATATAAAGTAGGAACAAACTGAATAAATTTGACACAATCATTTTATAGGATATTGATTTAACGTGACATGTTTGAGTTAAATTATATGAATATTTTAAATAAATAAACCAGTTAAGTAGTTCATAAAAAATTCAATTATTTGATAAGGACGCTAAAGTGTAGTATATCTCTTGGTTGGAAAAGTACGTTAATGCTGTGATAAATCAAAAGGGGTTCCATTGTCAGTAGGCATCTGCCCAATAGTCAAAGGAATATACATCTGCTTATTGCGCTTGCGCGGCAACTGACTCTTGAGCTTCATAACTGGTTTAGCACTGTATCGGGGATCGTCTCATTTCGCCCGCCTCTTCAAACGTACGTTTATTTGTAAGTACACTAATATTTTTTTTCTTTCTGCTGATTTTTCTATAAGGATAACCAATTTTTACTTATTTTTAGAAATAAAATCAGAATGGTTTAACGGACTTATACCTACATTAGCTAAAATCTAAATGCGGGATATGGCGTCAACTGAGAGACGCCAAAGGTCCCATCAGTGAAAATTCATATGCGAGAAGCTTGATTTAATTTATTTATATTGTTATTTCATGTAGCAAATTTAAAAAAAAATGTTTTTATATATTTAAAATCTAATATTTAATTGAACTAATGGTATTTTATCTGTGTTACCCTCTGCCTACAATTTATTATTCAATCTTCAAGTTAATTGATGATAGCTGTATTCTTATTATTTTGAAAATGGCGGGCGCGGTTTCGATTTCTTTACAGAATATTCTAATCTAAGTCTTTTCTATGATGTATTGTTTTATGAATAACTTATGTTGTCAAATTAAATGGTTATTGAATTAACATGTTTTTTAAGTAATTAATATTTTTATAGATTATAAACAGGATGTCAGATGATGGGTCTACCACTGTTGAAAAGAAGAGGGGGCGCCCCAAGAATACTGAGGTATGGAATTAAAATAAATTAAGTTTAATTCAAAGAGGCATAAAATCACAGTTTATATTTATGTTGATGTGTATAAGTGCATATTATTATTTTATGTACTTATATTGTACATATGTTTTCATGTATGTTGTATATGTGTGTGTGTGTGTTTATATATATCTTTTTACTTCTATGTGCTATTAATTTTATATTTATTGTGTGGGTGTTTGTGTTATATTTTGGATATCTTTATTTTCTTTTTGTTTTGATAGGAGTCATCTCCTAAAGAAGCAAAAAAAAGAGGTCGTCCTGCTTCAGATAAAAAAGAGAAGAAAGATGAAGGTGAAGCTCCTGCTAAGCGAGGCAGGGGTAGACCAAAGGGCTCTGTAAAAAAAGGCAAAACAAAAACTAAGGTGAATAGTTCTGACTTATGGATATGTTATTTATTTTTCAAAGTATAATCCTGATTTATGTAAAAATATTTATAACGGAAATTTTAAGAAAGCTCCAATAGTATATTATTTTTATAGATTGTAGTATGAATATTTCTGATGATGAATTAAGTATGAGTGTTATTTTATAAATAATGGTTAGTGTATGTCCCGCATCCAATGCCAGACTGGTCTAACTATAACTAAGTGATTTTTCAGATGAGTAATTATTTTTTTTCTTTATCCTTCCTTTAATATTTGCTATGTAATATTCTTTTTTTTTCCGATAGAGGAAAATAGTACGAAAATTTGAGGGGGAAAAGATGTGCTTTTGAATTAGGCGTCTTGCAATGGACAAGTACTATTTAAAATTTTATACTTAGATTTTCTTTATCAGTAAGATTTACATTGATTACTTTATTTCAGCTAAAATACTTAATGTATTAAGTATATTATAAAGCTGATTAACATTATACTAACATTGTATAGATTCAAGAACTGTAAGTAATAGTAGGTGTGTATATGAGAATTGGGTGGCTCATTTTTATCAATGTTTTGTCTATTATCATACATGTTATATTCAACATGATTTTTTGTGTTACATGATATATTTTGCGCAGCTTACGTGCATTATGTTCTTACTATATTGTATTTTAGGCAGCCAAGTCTGTAAATCAAGAAATATCTGATGTATTATTAAAAGACTCAGTGTGGTAGATAGTTGACAAAGGTAATGTTCAATAATTCAGTCTTAGTGAAAGCAAAAAAAAAAAAGCCCATTGCCGCAGTACAATTATATTATGTTTACAGTAGAATTATACTATTGTGGACAATTAAAATCATTCAGCAACGATACAATGATTAGCGATTGGGGTGTCTCTTTATGGCACATTTATTTTATAGATACAGTGATGGAAAAAAGTATTTGCACATCATGTTTTTATGAATAAATGAGTTCAAGGAAACAAAAAACTTCGCTTTCCTTAGCAAAAATTAAAAGTACATTTATTAACAAATAAGAAAAACCTTTTTTAAAAAAATTACAACACTTCATAATGAATCAAAAAAATTAAAACAATAAAAGTGCTTGGAAAAAAGTATTTGCACACTTCCACATTTACAAGTTAAAACTCAATTTTAATAGTTTTAATATTTTGTAAATAGGCCATTTGCGTCAATAATTGCTTTTAGACGTCTGGGCATTGAATGTACTAGGTTTTTAATTAAATCTAGGTTTATTTGTTCCCATTCTTGAATAAGAAGTTGTTTAAGGTGATGTCCACTAGTGCTATGGTATTTTCTTACATTTTGGTCAAGGGTGTACCATAAATTTTCAATTATATTTATATCTGGTGACTGAGGAGGAGTGTGGAGCTGTCTTGGAACATTAAATACTAAACCACTCCTTTGTTCTCCTTGCAGTATGTTTTGGATCCTTGTCCTGCTGGAAATAGTACTGATCCTGGATTCCCATTTTTTCGACACTAACACGCAAATTACGGCGCAAAATGTTCACATAGCCTTCCGCATTTAAATTGCCTTCGATGCTCACAAGATTTCCCACGCCATGGTAGGAAACACACCCCCAAACCATAACATGGCCTCCACCATGCTTAACAGTCGTTAAAACATTTTGCTCCTTTAGGTTTTCATTACGATGTCACCATATCGTCCTTTGACCATCTGAACCAAACAAATTAAATTTGCTTTCGTCAGAAGACGAAATTTTCCCAAAAGTTTAAGGGTTTCTGTACGTACTCCCTAGCAAAAGCAAGGCGCTTTTTGCGATTGGTTTCACCGATGTATGGCTTCTTTCTCGGAACTCTACCATCGAGCCCTTCCGAATTCAGGGCATATCTAATTTTTCTGGTAATAACCTGGACTCAAGACATTGACTGGACCATGGCAGCCAGCTCCCGAGAACTTATCATGGGATTTTTAAGAGCTTCTTTTCTTATTTTCCTCTTCAGCCTGGGAGTTAACTTATTTGGACGCTCACTGTTTTCGGTTGAACCACGTTCCGCATACCTTTTTATGACGTATCTCACTGTAGAAAAATTCAACCCTAAGAAATCGGCAATTTGGCGATATCTTTTTTGCTGATTCTTCAGTAAAACAATTTTTTTGCGAGTCGCGGCACACAGTTCACTTGTCTTTGGCATGATAATTGTCTATTAACTGAAGGAAACTGATTGAAAGACTAGAGAATACTGGTAATAAACGATTAGAGATAAATTAGTAAATAAACCTATGGACACTGGAGGATTAATGCAAAAGTGAACAGGGCTTGTGAGTCATAGTAGACCAAGTGTGCAAATACTTTTTTCCGAGCACTTTTATTGTTTTAATTTTTTTGTTTCATTAAGAAGTGTTGTAATTTTTTTAAAAAAGGTTTTTCTTATTTTTTAATAAATGTACTTTTCATTTTTGCCAAGGAATGCGGAGTATTTTGTTTCCTTGAACTCATTTATTCATAAAAACATAATGTGCAAATACTTTTTTCCATCACTGTATGTGTTATATGAAAATGCATGATAGTGAATTTAATAATGTCACATAGTTATAATTTTATTATATTATTTAATAAGATGGCATTCAATCATTGAATGAGAAATAAATGTTTTGAGAATCGGAACACAATCCTGAAACGTCAATGAAGTAATGCTATAAGAAAATAAAGATAAATTATAAGGAAGATACGTTGCTAATATTTCATTGAACATTATACATTTAAAAACTAAAAAGTATACTATTACTAATACTACTAATGTTATTAATATATAATACTAATGTTATTTTATTAATATGATAATTTAAATAACTGACAATTACAAGTTCATACTTCAATTTTATCAATATGTTTTTCTATCCCTAAATGTTTACCTTCACTCTCAAAGATATCCATTGAGATAAATTCAAGATTTTTGGTGCAAATTTCTTTGATACATTTCTTACCTTATGGCATTCAGAAGTACTGTTCTTCCAAGTAAAATTTTTCTCCTTAATGTTTGTTCAGAAACAGAATTATTAGGAGCCTCCTCCTGCATTGTTACAGTAGCAAATACCCTTTAAATTTCAAATTCCCTTCTTCGTCCATGTAAGTGTTTTTTTAACCGACTTTAAACGAAAGAGGAGGTTACTCCATTCGATATGTATGTGACTTTTTTTTGCTTTTTTTTTCTATGTATATTCACCGATTACTCAGAGTTGGATGGACCAATTGGAACGAAAACTTTTGCATCTTGTAGAGTATTTTCACAAGGTGGTCCCATTAAAACCTTTTCTGGGTTCTTAATTTATTTATGAAGTTATCGGGAAAAAACATGAAAATAATTATTTAATTATAGCTCAAAATGTTTACTTATTGAAAAAACATATGGCATATATAACTTAAGGCATACTCAAACAAGCTATTAAAACTAATTTATAGCTAACAAATCTCAATATTGTTTTACTGTTGGATGAATCATATGGGAAAACCAACCAATCAAATTCAGAATCAAAAGAGTGGGGGGAGAACATGAGCAGTCTGTTAGTTATCGATGTGTTGTAAGTGCTTTTTGGAACAAACCTATACATAACCTTTACTAATTTTTCAACAATAGATTTAAATAAAGATATATAATATCAGCAGAATATAATATCACTATCATTTTCTGTAGCGATATTAGAATAAATATAAGATAGATATATATTCACCGATAACAGAAAACCTACTTAATTTAGATCTAATCTATGGTTGGACACCATAATCATAAGACCACAAAATTCGTGGAATTCCAAGAAAGACTGAGTATTGATAACCGTTTTAATGCAGAATTTAAGACTTCTTCATGTTCCCGAAGGTTCTTTGATTTACATTAGATTTTGATTTCTTCCTTTTACTCACTATGCACATTAAAAAGGAATACAATAATTCCTGGAAAAGCTTATTTTCAGTTGACTTAACAAAGGATTCAGATACCTCTGTCTTCTTCCGGATACACTCGGTCACTGTTGAATATCTTGTCGGAGATCTTGTGACGATTCTTCATGGGTGACACTTCTGTTATGTTATCTCCGGATTACTATTTTCGGTTTTTAATTTTTAATCGGTTCTATCCTAGCGGGACAGTCTTTCTGATATCGATCAATTTTATGGCTGCCCCTTTTTTGCTGGGACTTCTATCCAATGATGTTGTTTAATCACTACTTTTCCAACGATCGATTTTAAACAAAGTAATATTAACGGTCCCTACCAGAGTAATGTATAATATCGTCATAGTTCGCTTTAATATTCAAGCGATCATAATTCCAGAATTACTTTCCAATTTGTTATAGTTACCATCATCATCGATTCTCCATTAACGATATCTTGTCCAAAACCGGCCACAATCTCGACTGGTCAGTAACGTACCTGCTTCATCATGGAATGGCCGGATTTATTTATTTATGTATATTTAACATATCTCGGAACACTGATGATGTATGTAAATGACAAGTATTGACGACAATATTTAGCAAAGGAAAAATATTGTCATTGTGGAAAAATATTTTATATGTTCCCTTCCAAATGGAACATTGACCTTTAAAAAAAAAAAAAAAACTAAAAAAAAATCATAAAATGTAGTGTATTGAAAGTTGTATAATACATGCGCTTATTTTCCACTTTTCTGTGTGTATTCATAAAATTGAAAAGGTGACTGTTTATATAATTATAATAATAAAAAGTGGTAGAGCGTAAAAATATTTAAAATTTTTTTTTTTAAACTAACGTACGGTTTTCTACATTCTTTATCTTCTCCAACTAAAAATTATGAAATAAAAACCATTTTATAAAAAAAATTAAACCGACTTTGAAACCTTGGAACCAGTAAAAATAAATTCACTGAAAAGTATGAAATAATTACCTTCTGATTTTTATGAATACACAGCAAAATTGAAAATGGTATAAAAAGTGAAAAAATGCAATAAGACGAATAATTTTATTTTTATTTGTTCAAATACACATTAATTGTTAATAAAAATTATGAAATTAAAATATTAAATACTATGTTCAATACAATACAATCTTTTTGGAGGCGGCGCAAAATTTAAAATTTTTAACACTAGTCATAATGAGAATCTTCTAAATGGATCTTCTCTTCTCATCTATTGATTTAAATGTCTACTAATGGAATTGTTTCAGTAACATGTTATTTCTATTCTGCGCCGCCTCCGAAAAGACTGTGTTGTATTGAACATAGTATTTAATATTTAAATTTAATAATTTTTATTAACAATTAATGTGTATTTGTACAAATCAAAATAAGATTATTCGTCTTATACCATTTTCAATTTTGCTGTGTATTCATAAAAATCAGAAGGTAATTATTTCATACTTTTCAGTGAATTTATTTTTACTGGTTCCTAGGTTTCAAAGTCGGTATAATTTTTTTATAAAATGTTTTTTTTATTTCTTCTGTCATTAGAATAAATACCTATCTTTTATAAATGCATTTTTTTTACTTGTTCACTTTCTCCATTCTTTTTTTATAGCTGTTGCAAGTTTTATTTTATAATGTGTAGTGAAATAACATGAAACTAACTTTAGTTTCTCTGTAAACAAAGTTTATTTTTATTACCAACAGAACCTTCTACAATTTATATTACGGGTTCATTTCATTACAAAGTCTTTCCTGTAAGCGAAAGAACAACACTCTAAGCAATTATTTCACACTGTTACATTTAACTCATTTGTTAACAATCATTAGTAGTAACAATTGAACTGGAACCTTCCCGTTATCACATCCATAAAGCTGGAGAGACTGGCATAGGCTATAGATTCTCGATAAAATTTGATCAAAAGAAGTTCATTTATAAATATATAAATAAACATCACATGCATGACTAGATTACAACAGTCTATACCTACTATTTTTAGGTTTGAATAATTTTACAACTATACCTATTACACTAATGTAAAATGTCTAATTTTACAATAAATTACCCTCTTAAATTATTTAAGGTATAGTTATTAATTATTTAGAAAATTTTCTTTCTTGTGGCATTGATGCGATTCTGTGAACTTTTAATGTTAAAAGAAATGTTTTTTAAATCTATGATTAGGTTGAGTATTTTTTTGGACTTAAATCTGAAATTTTTCCCTAGGGTATGGTAATTTAGAATGTTGTTTTGCTAGGTATTTTTATTTAGATCTTCGCTGGATTTGATTTTGTAAAGGTTATACTGTCTCTTTGATTTTAATTGTTGATGTTTGTTAAGCATTTTCCATAATTAATGTTGGATGATTTGAATGATGTGATACTGTTATTGGTGCTACTTCTAATTTTGGGGGTCCTAGTTCCCCTCTGTAACTTCTGGGCATGGCCACTTTAGTGTCATTTAGTGTGACTGCGATTGCCAGAGAATAAACCTGTTTGAAAGTTTATTTATCTGAAGAGCAAGAGTCAAATTCTGGGATCTAATAAAGCTGATCAAACTCCTTAACCTAAAAGGAGGCAATGGGAATTGCATATATTATGGTCCCATAACCTAACCTCCTGAAACGCCCAGAAGTAACATTTACCAATGTTTTGTTTTAGGTCATAAATTTTAAATTTATTGCAGAACCAGTTGATAGTTTATAGTTAATCTTAGTTTCATTTTTATGAAGGTACAACACATTCTTCAGTTTTTTTTTGAAGATCTTAAAATGATGACTCATATCATCATATGAGTTATATGACATTATACATGATGTGATATGAATATGAATCATTAATATACTGGTGGTATACCAGACCCCATAAGTGTGCACTCCCCATTCCCCACATCCCGATAAATTGCATATTGTGTTCCTTGTAATAAATGATTCAGGAAAAGCCAATTTTCCCAGGAAAAAAAGCGACTGCACTGGACTTTTATTTTAATATCCAGCTTCAGCTGCATGTTCCAGATCTCGTTTTCTTCATGAATCGCAAGGCAAACAAGATCTTGTTCTTTGTATTCACCTTGGTCTTAACATCGCAATGTCTCCTTTACAAGTATACTGGAGAGGCCCATGGAATGCTGCTTGGTTTCACCACTCTGTTTCTTACTATCTGCTGAAGAGCATTTCCAGCTTCTTCCTACTTGATTTGAGGAAGTCGAGTGCCACACCACATTTGTTCTCCCTGGCTTACCTTATACTGAGCTAACTACAGGACGAAATCGGTTAGCCAAGTCTCTCGCTTTCTCCATTACCTCTTGAGGCAGCTTCAGATATCCTATCCAGGTTCTCAAATGTCTACTTTTTGATGTCACCCTCCAGGAGCTGATGTCAGCTCCAGCACCATACTGGTCTTGTTTGCAGGGAGTCTAAGGTCTTAACAACTTTTAAACAAGATCTTCCAGATTGTTATAGCTCACCGGCTCCAACACCATGCCGGTCTTCTTTACTGGAACTCAAAGAACCTTCAGAACTTTTAAAACCACTTCATCCAGAATCGATACCTCTTCAAGGTGGGTGTTGCCTCTAGCCGGTTTACTTACATGTTAAAATCATAGGGGTTGTTCGATTGGTGATTTTTAAAAAAGAAAATTCCGTCTGATGTTTTACCATATGATTGTTTTAGAAATTCACTTGGAATTTTAACTATATGTGAATGACTTGAAAAAATTGAATTTAAAGATATTTATATTGTCTATGCTAATGTTTTTTGTACCTTTCTTTATTTATCCTGAATCTAGAACTTTCCACTTTTATTAAAACACCAGTTATGGTGAAATGCTGAATGCCAGTGCTAAAAGAACCAACTCAAATCAAATTCACCATTCCGCCATTTTGGAAGAGTGTGGCCACTTTTTTCTTGGAAAGGCTTTTTCTAAATCCTTTATTAAAAGGAACATAACAATATGCAATTTATAGAAATTTATTTTTATGCATAACACACACATAATACATATTTTTTCATTTGTGTCATTCTCCCCATTATCAGAAATAATATATTTACGTGAATACTGTGTTTTTAAATTTATTGTTGGAATTAATGATACTTGTGCATTTTACTGTACCCCTGACTGATCCGCCTTGACGTTTTTAGCCTGACACTGATATGGATGCTAGCCTGGAGTTGGTATTAATGGAAATCGAAATAAATAAAATTAATTAAATAAATAAATTGTAACATCTTTACTATATATTATATAGTAAAATATATTTACTATATATTTATTATTTACAATAAACTGTAGGTAATTTTTTTTTTCAAAAGAGAGGGAGAGAATTTTAAATTTACTACATTAAATGATATTGTAAATTTGAAATTATTTACGTTTTTTATACCAGGAAAATATGCATTATATTTCACCTTCAATGCAAGACTACCATAACTCAAAATAATCTATATCAGATAAAATTATATTTCTAGTTTTCATTTGATCTTATAAATCCCCCGTGAGGCGTAATTTAAGTTTTGATGAGCAAATATTTGAGTTTAAAAAGCCACAATTACTACTATTATTAGTTTTCGAACAGTATATTTTCAAATGTCTTACTTTTAAATTTTATAAAAGTGACGAGTCAACTAAAACCAATATTAATGAATATCTTATAAGTAGGTTATACTACCTCTCACCTTATTTTTACCTTTAGTCTTAGTATCCACCTGGACTCAGTAGGTAAATATCATATTCTATTTTATCTTGTTAACCAGCCTCTTATTTTAATATTTATGTATACCATCTTTTATATTATTATCAGTTCTGTAATGTATCCATTTATTGTCACCCTCTAGCATAGATACTCATATATTTGTTTTCTTTTAGCCCTGATGAAGATCCACAAGCTGGATCGAAACGTTGGCTTACCATAATAAATATCATTGTAAACTGAAAATCCTGACCATTATTTAACCTATAAGTAGGTTATATTCTAAAATGTGATTGTTTCCAATTTTGTAGATCAGTTCCAGTGGTTTTAAGATAAGAAGTAAAATGAAAAATCATATTACAGCATTTTTCAATATCACAGCATATTTTCAAATGTCTTATTTAAGTCAAATGTCTTACATTTAACTTTTATAAAAATGAAGAGTCAACTAAAACCAATATTAATGAATATCTTAAATGTAGGTTATAAATGTGTCAGTTTCCCATTTTGTAGACAGTGGTTTTAAGATAAGAAATAAAATGAAAAATCAATTTATTTTTTTTAGTTATAGTAGTATTGCATTGATGATGCTTCTGATCTATATGCTACAGAACACCAAAATTACACAATAGTACTATATTTATGGGAGAAGCGACACTGTGAAACTATTGCTCGATTTCATAAATAATAAGCTAATTTGAATACATGGGCGTCAGCAGGGGGGAGGGGAAGACATATGCCCCCCCTTAGAAATTTTGAGAACCAAAAACTACAAATTATTTTATTTTATTTTTATTAATCCTTTATTCCTTTATATATGCATAAAATTATACACATAATAGGACCTATAGGAGGCAAAAATGCCGGTACATAGGTAGGCTCAATTACAATAGAAATCTTACAGCTAATCCAAAATACAGAAAGGCTACAAATCAGCCTAAATATTCAAATTGTTTACAAAAGAGTGCATTTAAATACTCAATGAGTGGTTTTATGCGATATGACTTATAACTATACAATATTGAAATTAATTTATTAGCTTAGTATACACAGTAGGGTTAAAGTATATAGAAACACTTTTCACTATTCAATTTCACTATACAGTTGATGCTTTTAAAAGTCTATTGTCATATATCTAACTGCCTTTTTTAAATTATTTTTTATCACATTTTTACTGAATCTCATAGCTTTTAGGAGAGGTGGCAATTCATTAAAGTATTTCTTCGCAATATGATCATAGCTTCTTTGTCCAATCGTTAGAGTTTTTTTGGGCAGAGGTATGCTTTTGAATCTAGTATTGATTGGGTTACTAATATAACAATTTTTTAATTCCAAATACTTATACAGAATTGATTTTATAGTAAAAATTTGGCGAATTTTTAGTGGACGGCATGCATCTTGCTCATAAATTCCAATTAATTGAAGTATTTTTTGTTGTAGTTTATTAAGAGGATTAAGTGATCCTTTATAGATACCTCCCCATCCTATTATACCATACGCAGCTATGCTATTGATGAGTCCATAGTATATTTGAAGCAGTTGTTTTTTAGATAATATTTTCCTGAGTTTATAGAATACATATACAAGATATTTGGTTTTTTTGATAATATTGTCAACATTATGTAAACAAATATTATAACTTTTAAATCTCAAAAAGCTTTAGGCTTTTTTTTTGTTGTCCTCCCTTTCCTCACCAAGAATTATTAAATGTCCCTTAGCTCTAGATTTTGAACTGGCTATCTTTGGGTTTCTAAAAAGCCTTAAAAGGTAAAAATACCTCAAATCCTTCCTCCAGGCATAAGAATTTTACCTGCCTGCCCCATTGACAAAATCCTGCAGAGGCCCTTGTTTGAATGGCATCTTTTTTTTTTTTTTTTTTTTTTTTTAGAGAAATAGCTGACAATGATTTATTTTATTTAACACATTTGAATGATTTTAGCTTTGAAATTGATAGATTTAGTACGTTCAAGATTTATTACACTATCTTTACTTAGATTATCAAACCATTTTTATTTGATTGTTTTACAGGCCAAGACAACTGGTAGCACTGGTAGAGGACGTGGTCGGCCTTCTAAGAAGGATGAGAAAAAAGCAGATTCAGCTGAAGAGGAAGATGAAGAGGATGAAGACAATGATGACAATTAAATTACTCATACAACAACCTGAACAGTACAATTTAAATTCTAACTGTCGCTATAATTGGGAAGATTATGTGAAGTGCATATCCCAATACAGATTATTCCTATCACCCTCCTATAAATGCCCCCTTCTCATTTATCTTTAGTTTTAGATATTCAAGTTTAGTTTGTGTTATGTGAACCATAAATTATAACTATTAATTACAAAATGTTTGATTATTTCAGAAAATTGCTTGTTTCATACTTTCATATTGTAATAAAAAATCCAAAAAAATCTCATGAAGTTTATAATTTTAGAGGATTTAAAGGAATAGGAAAAGCTAGATTTTTAAGAGATCCTTGTTTTGATATATAAACGGACTATTTCAAAACAATTTTATTTAATGTTTATTATTTATTGGGCTTTGTTTTTATATTATATGATCACCACTCAAATCACGTGTTAATTGATAAACACAAAATATTTTCAATGATTATTGTATTTCACATATCAGCATTGATGAAGTTTTGTATACTCTACAGTATTAAATAAGTGAATTAAAAACATTTGTGAAATTTTTGTTTAAAAATATATCTGTTGAATCCCCTGTTAGATATATTCAATGTTGTATTTGAAATTTATTGATTTCTTGGTTTCGTCTGTTAATGCAGAGTAAGTTTTTATACATAACAAACTGACATAGAGGAAGTATTATTTTAATAAAAAAAAAAAAGTTGCTATTCTGGGCTATTGCTGTCTAGTAAGGTGATTTCAATACTAATTAAGGATTTTATGGTCAGTGCAATGCCAAATTGAACTAAGCGAAAAAATTGAATTTTGTGAAATATGTTTGTGTTTACTTCTATCACTTTTGAAGTACAATATATTTCACTTTGTCTTTTAAATTATTAAACCATAAAAAATAAATAAAATATTATAAAAAAATAAAATTAAAAAAAATAACTATAGTTGGGAAAAAAAATTCATGAAATTGGTTTTGCACTTAGTTCACTATGGCACATCACTAATCATATACTTTAGTAATTACAGGGATTTAGAAGAGTTATTATATAGTTTGAGGGATCATGGGATCAAATCAACATGACTTAAATTCCTACAGCATTGAAATTAAAAGGAGATTCTGCTAATCAGATTGTGCTATCTTGCAAATAGAATGTTGGGAATTAATTCCATTTTTTGCTTATAACACCAAAATGAGTCATCTTTCTAAAACTTAAAATCTCTTTAAAGTAAAAGAGCATAAAATGAATTATTTGAAATCGGTTGTTATTTAGCCAAAATCAATAAAAAATAATTTTATTTACCATTTGGGCAAATACACCAATTACTCATATTCCAATACGTCATCTCAAAATTCTCTAGAATCGACCAAAACTATTTATTTTCTTAATAATCTCAGATAAAATATAACTTTTTACTTTCACTTACCTATATATGAAATATATAGTAAGTGGAAGTATTGCGATCGTGAAAATTTTCGACTTCCGGTTTTCAACGGAAATACACGTTTTGGGACCCCCTGAGTCGAAATAACCAAGTCCCGCGAAATGGTCTGTGTGTGTGTGTGTGTATGTGAACAGACTAGCTCAAAAACTATAAACCGTGGGAACCTGAAATTGGGTATTTAGTGTAGGTATATGCCCGCGATGTGACAGCAAAAATTTCATCAAAATTGCTCAAAGGGAGGGGGTACTTTATTTAATAACTTTTTACGATTTTTTCGATTTTCTCAAAAACGGCTCTAACGATTTTGATTAAACTGAGTATTTGATCGATTTATATGCCCGAAATATGGCTGTAAAAATTTCATCAAAATTGATTAACCGGAGGGGGGACTTTACTTAATAAATTTTGTACCATTTTCACATGTTTTTTTTATTTACTCAAAAACGGTTTTAACGATTTTGATCAAACTTGGTATTTGATGTATTTATATGCCCGAGATGTGACTGTAAAAATTTCATCAAAATTGATCTACGGGAGGGGGGACTTTACTTAATAAATTTTGTACCATTTTCACATGTTTTTTTTATTTACTCAAAAACGGTTTTAACGATTTTGATCAAACTTGGTATTTGATGTATTTATATGCCCGAGATGTGACTGTAAAAATTTCATCAAAATTGATCTACGGGAGGGGGGACTTTACTTAATAAATTTTGTACCATTTTCACATGTTTTTTTTATTTACTCAAAAACGGTTTTAACGATTTTGATCAAACTTGGTATTTGATGTATTTATATGCCCGAGATATGACTGTAAAAATTTCATCAAAATTGATCTACGGGAGGGGGGACTTTACTTAATAAATTTTGTATCATTTTCACAGGTTTTTTTATTTACTCAAAAACGGCTTTAACGATTACCAAAAATAAGATATGAATGTAGAAAAATGTGTGACTTTGGGAAATGATTATTAGCAAAACACGTCAATTTCTAATCTAAGTAAGTTGGTAAGTGAAAGTTGTGTGTTGCGCGCACGCACCAGATTTTTATTATCAAGGTTGGGGCTATAACCTCTCAGAGTCGTCCTCCAAAAAGTCTGCCAGTTGTCTCGGTCTTTTGCGGCAGCTATCCAGTTTGGGGACCCAGAAGAATCCATGCATCCGCCTCCACGTAAGCCTTGCATTAGGCCGGCCCACTCTCCGCTTGCCATGGAGCTCTCCATTCAGCATCTTCTCACTCAGGAATCTAGCTGTCCTCCATCCTAACCTCCTCCTCCTCCTCCTCAGATGTATTCAACCACGTCGCCACCATATGGTTTTAAGATCTCCACATTCTTCCTTTTTTTCCATATCTGGAATCCAGTCCTCTCGAACTGGACAAAAAATTGGTAAAGGCACTGAAGAGCAGCTGCTGGGCGTGTCCTGTTTTAAAAGGTTATATGACCGTGATGTTATCGAACTCCCATCACCTTTTTTTCAGTTAAAAAGTGCCTTGATTGGCTTTAATAGATTCTAGCTTTCAACTCCCGCTCGCTCTTCAGAGATAAATAAACCCTCAAAAGGGTCCTATTCAGTGGAGATCGGGCCTTTCGGTGAACGGTGCATAAGCCGCACTTCAGTACTAGTACCAAAAATTCTTCTTAGTAATCGTTTTTCAAATACCAAAAGCGTGGACTTATCTGCTCTGGTGAATTAAGTATGTAAGAACTGGACGGATCAAGGCCTTGTAAAATAAAGGTTTAGTTTGGTCCTGTTGGATAGGTACCTGCTCCTAAAGTGGTAGGTCAGGCAAAAGTAGCTTCGGTTAGCAACAGCGATTCTTCTGTTGATTTCCTGGGAGATGTTATTTAGTACATTGACTTCAGAACCCAGATATACAAAGCTTTGTACCTTCTCAAATTTGTAGGGCCCAACCTCAAACATTTCAGCTCCTACTCTCAAATACTTCATCTTTGCTTCATTGATGGCCAAGCCAATTTTTCTGGCTTCTTTTTCGAGAGATAGGAATGCTTTCCTAAAGGCAGTAGCAGATCCAGGAGAGGGGCGTGCCACCACCCCCACCTGTGAGGCGAGGGCACTAATGAAGTATTACTATTTCTATTTTTAAAGTCCAGAAATTTAAAATGCATTTTATTTAAACATTTAATAGTAATTAAAAACTTTACCATGTACTAATACGTATTTTATGTTAGGTCCTTTATTGCTCATGAAATGTAAAAAAAAAAAAAGTGCGTCCCCCTTAGAAAATATCTGGATTAGCTACTGTCTAAGGGCACGTTTAGATCTGGCTATTTTTTTTATAGGAAACAATATTTAGTTGTTAATATTGGTTGTTTTGTTAATTGTTAAGGTACCTTTACACTGTACAACTTCACCCTCGAACAGCCTGTTTCGAACACTGTTAGGCGAATATAAATAAGACACGAACTGGAACAGGCACTTAACCCGTTTGCCTGTACGTTCGGGGATAGTGTTAGATAAGATAAGCTTTTAGACTTTCTTTTAGCAGGTTTCTGTCGTTGCTGTTATCCACAATAAGTTAGAACAAAATCCAGAACAGCCGCTAGTTCCAAGTCGGCCTTTTTTGTAATGAAAATAATTGTATTATGGTAGGTAAGCAACTTAACAGTCGAGATTTTGGCCGTTTTTCGACCATATATCGTGAATGGGGGATCGATAAACGTGGTTAATACCCTATAATAAATATCAGCTGAATTAGAAAAAGATGCATTACCTCATCTTCAAAATAAGACTGAAATCAGAGAGGACAAAAGATGCCAATTTAGATATTGATTAATTTAGTCAAAAACCTTGCAGTGATAATTATACTGTCGTAAAAGTTCGAAGGTTTTTTAACCCTTATACTCAAAACGAATATTATTTTATATGCAAAAAACTTACAATTTGGGGGCACAAGAAGCATTTTGCATCATTATATTCATAGGTTTCCGTTTCTGGTTACAGTTACGAATTAATATATGTGATGATATTGTTTTAATTCAAATACACTCTCCGATGACACTAGCTTTCAAATTAAATTACATAAAGGAAAACTATTTGAAAATAAACATTTGAAGTCGTAAGCTATCTGTTTTCAAGAGGATATTAAAAGTTTTAAGAAAATAAAATACGAAAAAAATAATTAGGTTTTGTCCCGGATTTAAGCGATTCGTCCCCCTGTGCACCAGTTTGGTCTTCTTTTCCGGAAGTCTAGAGCCTCCACAACCTTTGAGATCACTCCTTTTAAGTCACTGTGGCTCACACCGCTACTGTCGGTATTATTGGAGAATCGCGGTGGTTAATATCCTTCTAGAGTTTTTTCGTCACTCTTAAGTGTTCTCCTGATACTTCATGAAGCTGACGAAGTACCGCCGGCACCTAAGCCCTTGGTATCAGAAGCTGCTTCCTGGATAGACTGCCATTAACGTTGATAGGTAGCACCAGGGGTGATAAATGCAGAAGCCATTGATGAATCTGACTTAGACCCATCGGTGAAGATCAAAAAGTGTTCAGGAAAAGAAAGAATTATTTTTGCGACAAGTGCCTTCAAATATTCTGCTTTTAACGTTTTTTCTTCACTAATTTTGGAAAGTTGAAAATTTAATTTTGGTTATATATAATTCCAAGAGGGTGTATAATTTTTAATTATGTTTAAATTGATCAAATTTAGTTTATTCACAGCAGAAGCCATTCTTACTCATAATGGAAGTTTTTGTTTTTTGTAGAAAACTTGTACAGAATTTAGGTTGAAAAACGTATTTGTGTGCAGGGTTTGTTGTTTGCGAGCAAAATTTTGTGATGCAATTAATGGCTAGTTTTTATCTTCTAAAGGCAAGAGGTGATAGGCTGGATTCTACGCAAAGACTCAGGGTTTGACTCGTTCTAATGGCTCCAGCTCCAGTAGCGATGCGCATTCCTGTTTGGTGCACTTGCGCATAAACAAAACTGCCATAATCGATTTTGGAAATTATAAGAGCTTGATATATTTTTAGCATAGTAGCCCTGTCTGCTCCACAAGTAGTTCAACTGCTCACCACGGAAAGTCGACTATCAAACATCAATCTCAGGAATTTGCAGACGTTTACGTATGGTAACTTCTGATCTCCTAAAACAAGATCTGGTGGTGGTGGCGTCTTACATTTTCTGCTGAAATTGACACATTTTATTTTTCTGGAGAGAAACAATAAACAGTCCTGATGTTTTAGTCCAACAATTTATATGTAACGAGTGCATCTTGGAGTTTCATTTTAATTGATAGGATGTCCTTTTCTCTGTAAAGTATTGCAAGGTCGTCGACAAAGAGCATAGCTTTAACTCCTTTTGGATACCAACCGTAAGTCAAATGGCCAAAGCGAATAGGATTGTAGTTAGCGCACATCCCTGTGGCACTCCAATCATCTGTTTGGAGTGCTTGGAAAACAATGTTCCAAAGCGGTCACGAAACGAACGAGAAAGAAATCGTTGGTTAATTTCGGAAGAGGACCTCTAAATCCTAGTGAAAGGAGATTTCTGAAAATGGAGCATTTATTGGTTTTGTCAAAGGCTTCTCGCATGCCAAAATATACAGCTACTGCCGCTCTTCTTGGATAAATGCATACTGCAATTCAGCCTCCATTTGAACTAGGCGATCAGTAGTCGACCTTCTTTTACGGAAACCAAATTGGAGGTTTTGTAAAAGTTGGTGCTTTTCGAGTATCCTCTTGTTCACAATTCTCTCCATGATTTTGCAAAGGCAAATGGTAAGACAAATCGGTCTGTAGCTGGGTGGATGGCGCTTATCTCGCCCTGCTTTTAAAATCGGGATCACAATAGACTGATTCCAGTTACTCGCAAAGACACCTGTTTGCCAGTTATCCGGTTATAAAAGTCCAATAGCCAAACTAATGAAGTCTCCGGGAGGTGTTGCATCATAGAATAATGTATATTGTCAGGCCCAGGTGAAGATCCCTTGACATCTTTCAATATTGAATGCAGCTCCCAAATATAGAGTTGGATGTTGTACTCTTGATATGGTTCACTGGTGGAGAATTCTACTTGCTTATAGACAGAGGCATGTATATAGGTGTCATATGTACTTCCGAATAATATTCAGCAAAGGTTTTAACTTACTATAGCTGGATCGTCACACAGTTTCCCTTCGCATATCTGCAAGCAGAGCTGGTTTCTCTTATTTTCTTATTCGGGTGAGCTAAAGAAATTAATAGAGGCCAGTCTGCTTTATTTAACTTCCACCGAGGTACCCTTTCGGTATTGCAATTGGAATTTCTGAATTTTAATCGGAAAGGGTCGCTGAACGAAAACGTCTCGAAAGATCAACTTATAAATGTTGATTCAAAAGAATTCAGTTGTAGAAGATCACTTCAGTCCAAGAAATTGTCTATAACTCGACCTCTTGAATTTGTAACACGGGAGCCCCATAATGCATTGTGACCATTAAAATCTCCGGTGTACAGAACTGGTTTCGTCAATTGCCTCTGGATATGTAGGATCTTTGTTGTCTTGAGGAAGGTAAATATTGCAGATTGTGAAGGTGAAGTTGAAGGGTAATTGAATGGCTATTATTATTAGTAGACGTCGAAGCCTTTAAGCGTAAATTTATCTGAGGGTCTTAGTTGCGTTTAAGAGGCATACCAAAAAAGGTTCTTCATCATGAATCAATAGCTTCAAGCAATTGAAATAGCTTTTAATACCTTTGCGGTTCCATTGGACAAAAGTCATGATTTAAGTATAGAATAAGTTGAGGGGATAAGTGAAGGGAGAAAAAAGAAAATTGACAAAATTTTCTATTTAGAATTATATTTATTAAAGAAATGATTATAAGAACCCTTTAAAAACATAACCATTAAAGGGTTATTACTTTTATTTTTTTACTTGACTTATTTTTTGGTCTTTGGTTTTATTTTTATTTATTTCCAATCTTTCTACTTCCATCTGCTCTGTGCTTCCAAGCAACTGAACCGGTGGAGCAGAAAGATCGGAATCGAAATCAGAATCGCTCTCAGTCTACGGGAGACCGAGGCCTGAGAGTTGGGCTAGCGACAGAGCAAAGGGAGGGCTGAGGAAAGGGGGTGAGAGAGAGGTGGGAGGTGACGGGAGGGTGGAGGGATTAGGCAGAGCTGGCCGTGGATCGAATTGGACGGCTGCTGCTGGCTTTGTTTAGTTGCTTATAGCAACTGGGCTCTGAAAATGTAAACATAACATTGGCCTGTACGGCGGCGTCTTTTTTCTCAATAATTTTTGGTTTCCCAATATCTGCGAAAGATCTTGTAAACAATGTGGGTTTTTTATCTCTATAAATTCTTTTTGCCCCATTAAAGGAAACTTTATTATTAAATTGTATCGCTTTGATTTCTTTTTGGGCAACAAATTTAGGACATTTGCGGTCTAACGCACGATGATTTTCTTTACAAATAAAGCACTTGTGCCTTATTACAAATATTATCATCGCTATGTTTTTCCTCACCACTGTTGGCATAAATTGCGTATTTTTTACATTTTATGTTAGGGTGAGAGAAAACCTAACCAACTATAGTACCTGATTTAATTGGA
This sequence comes from Aelia acuminata, assembly GCA_911387785.2. Classification (NCBI taxonomy): domain Eukaryota; kingdom Metazoa; phylum Arthropoda; class Insecta; order Hemiptera; family Pentatomidae; genus Aelia; species Aelia acuminata. The sequence goes on from OU426979.1 coordinate 96,959,401, forward strand.
TATAAATCGAATAAAATATTAATTAATTGGACAACCAAAAAAATATTAAGGATATCTCCATATCATACCATAATATCTTTATATCTCCAATATCTTGTTTTTGTAATCGAAAATGTTTTGGATCTTTTAGAACAAAAAATTGCAAGTGGAACTTGGCTTTGCCGACGATCTGGACCTGGTTGCTCGATAATTCCAATCTCTTAACAGTGTGTTCTTGAAGTTGGCTGAAGCAACCGAAGCCATGGGAATGACTGTTAACAGGAGAAAACCAAGTACATACATGCGTGCTGGGCCAGAAGTGGGAATGGTGGAAGGACCAGTGAAGATGGCCTGCTTCAAGTTTGAAAACTTCAAGTACCTATTATGCTCAGTGGCTAGCAGCACAAACAGAATTTGTTTAGAAATAAACCATTTTCTCGTGAAGGCTACTTTTTTTTATTATTATAACGTTTTTATTTAATCATTATACTTGAGTTCAAATTAGCAAAACATTATTAGTGCTTGGTTCATACTTCATTTTATATTAACTTATCATGTAAAATGTTTAGTTTATAACAAAAAGAACTCTTTTAATGATCTACAGAATTACTCATACTAAGTTATCATTTAATAAGTCATCACTAGAGCATTTGTATTAGGTACATTAGATTTATTTATAATTAAATAAACATGACATTTAAAAAAAAAAAAAAAAAATCTGGTGCGTGCGCTCAACACACAACTTTCACATACCAACTTAATTAGATTAGAAATTAATGCGTTTTGTTAATTGCCACTTCTTAAATTAACAGAACGGCTTTAATTATGAACAATGGTCTGTCATTAAAGGCGTACTCCGCATGCCTGGGCTCAACATGTTTTATGAGTTGAGGAATATTTTTCTTTTTTTCTCCTCAAGATGTTTACTTGATTTTTTTAATATTTCATATCTAGCCATTTCTTATATTTAGGCGTAATGAGAGACAGTTAATTTCTCCGTATAATCAAAAACAAAGGTACTTTATATGAAAACAAAAAAGGCCCCTTACCTATTTAAACCCCCTCAGAAAATTTTAATAATGATAAATCTTACCTGATATTAAAGAACACCTAACTTTCATTAAACATGGCGAATTTGATCAAAATCATTAAAGCCGTTTTTGAGATAGTCGAAAGAAAGGTATGAATTGGAAAACAAGTTATGAAATAAAGTCCCCCCTAAGGTGGATCAATTTTGATGTAATGTTGGCTATCGCATTTTTGGCATATGCATACATCAAATACCCAGTTTGATCAAAATATTTAAAACCGTTTTTGAGTAAATAAAAAAAAACACACGTGAAAATGAAACAAAATTTATTAAGTAAAGTCCCCCCTCCGGTTGATAAATTTTGATGAAATTTTTACAGTCATATCTGGGGCATATAAATAGATCAAATACTCAGTTTGATCAAAATCGTTAAAGCCTTTTTTGGGTAAATTAAAAAAAAACACGTAAAAGTGGGACACCATTTATTAGGTAAAGTACCCCCTCCGGTTGATCAGTTTTGATGAAATTTTTACAGTCATATCTATGGCATATAAGTAGATCAAATACGCAGTTTAATCAAAATCTTTAGAGCCTTTTTTGAGAAAATCGAAAAAAACTTAAAAAGTTCTTAAATAAAGTACCCCCTCCCTTTTAGCAATTTTTATGAAATTTTTGCTGGCACATCGCGGGCATATACATACACTAAATACCCGATTTCAGGTTCGCATGGTTTATAGTTTTTGAGCTAGTCTGTTCACACACACGCACGCACGCACGCACGCAAGCACGCACGCACGCACCACGCACGCACGCACGCACGCACGCACGCACGCACGCACGCACGCTCGCACGCACGCACGCACGCACGCACGCACGCACGCATCGCGGTCATATACATACGTCAAATACCAAGTTTGATGAAAATCGTTAAAGCCGTTTTTGAGTAAATAAAAAAAACACGTGATAATGTGACAACATTTATTAAGTAAAGTGCCCCCTCCAATTAATGAATTTTGATGAAATTTTGACTGTCGCATCGCTGGCATATACATACGTCAAATACAAAGTTTGATGAAAATCGTTAAAGCCGTTTTTGAGTAAATAAAAAAAAAACTCGTGAAAATGGGACAACATTTATTAAGTAAAGTGCCCCCTCTAATTAATGAATTTTGATGAAATTTTGACTGTCGCATCGCGGGCATATACATACACCAAATGCCGAGTTTAATCAAAATCGTTTTTGAGAAAAACGTAAAAAATAGACAAAATTCTTCAAGTAAAGTACCCCCTCCGTTTGAACAATTTTGATAAAATTTTTGCTGTCACATCGCGGGCATATACATACACCAAATACCCAATTTCAGTATTGTACGACCTATAGTTTTTGAGCTAGTCTGTTCACACACACACACACACACACACACACACACACACACACACACGCACACACACACACACACACACACACACACACACACACACACACACACACACACACACACACACACACAGACCATTTCGCGGGACTTGGTTAATTGGACTCAGGGGACCCCAAAACGTGTATTTCCGTTGAAAACCGGAAGTCGAAATTTTTCACGATCGCAATACTTCCAATTACTATATATTTCATATATAGGTAAGTGAAAGTAAAAATATGTGCACATTTACATAAGAATATAATAAGAATGTTCACTGGGAATAATTTGAAGTGTATACTACAGTGGAATAAAAAGAACATTTTTAAAATGCACATATTGAATTTCAATAATATAAGTTTAGAATTTTAATCTTATAAATAAAGTTGAAATTCTGTTTGTTTGTTCTTTATAGAAATCCATACCGTTTGTCCTAAATTCTCCAAATTTCGCTTAGTGGTTCTTTGATACCAGGTGCGAACACCTGTCCATATTAAAATTGCATAACTTCAGCCAATCTCATGGTATATTCTTTATTGTTAAAAAAATCGTCATGATCTCGCTTTACAATGGGTTTTTTTTTTACGAAATCGACCGTTAGAGTCGAAAAACAGCCTAAAATATCAGTTTATAGATTTTGAAGAGGCCAACAAGGCCAGGTAAGACCGTCCCTTGGTAGGCGTCGAGTTCTGGGATTTTTAAACCATATGTTTTTTTTTTTTTTTTTAATTACAATACGTTTATTTACATGTATGGTGAATTTATTTTTTATAAATGCCTCCTAAGAAGCGAGCTTCAATAGGAGTAGTGAGCTCAAAAGCTAAAAACAACGTCAAATACGAGCAGCTGAAACTCTCGACGAACATCAAATTAGGATTGAACAACAGAGGCTTAGACAGGCAGAATCGCGGGAAACTGAGTCTGCCCAGGAATACGAGGCCCGCTTTGCGCCACAAAGGCTTAGGCAAGCCGATTTGCGAGAAGCTGAAACTGCAGGCCAATATTTCTGTTTTTTTGTTTGTTTTTTATAGAAATCCATACCGTTTATCCTGAATTCTCCAAATTTCGCCAGTAGTTCTTTCATACCAGGTGCGAACACCTGTCCATATTAAAATTGCATAACTTCAGCCGATCTTCAGCTGATAGTCTTTATTGTTATAGAAATCGTAATGAGATCACTTTACAATGGTTTTTTACGAAATCAACCGTTTCATTAGAAAAATGAAATTCCCCGATCAAACCGGGTTATACAGCTCAAAGATGAATTTCTGTTAGTTTGTTTTTTCTTAATAAAACTCCATACCGTTTGTCCTAAATTCCCCAAATTTCGCTCAGTGGATCTTTCTTACTAGGTGCGAACACCTGTCCATATTAAAATTTCATAACTTCAGCCAGTCTCTGGGTATATCCTTTATTGTTATAAAAATCGTTATGATTTCACTTTAATTTTGTTCACGTTTATTAGAAAAATGAAATTCCCCGGGTGAAACCGGGATATACAGCTAGTATTATAAATAAAAATTAAAAACAGAACATTTCATTTCCCTGTAATTAGTGATTTATTAACTTACTCAACAGTTTACTTGGATAAAAGGGCACTCGGATATACCTGAGAATGATTTGGCAGACAAGGCTGCAAAAGCTGCTTCCAAAGATACTTCCCTGCCTGTATCATACACACAGATATCGAAACAACACTTAATACACATGCTACACCAACAAGCAGTACAACGATGGAAAGCACGATGGAACTCTACACACAAAGCACGACATTTGTACTCATTCATCCCACACTTACAGACTTACCTCAATAAAACTGACACATGGACAGATTTCTATACAACACAAGGAGTCACAGGACACGCAGCTGTGAACTGTTACCTTTATAGGTTTAAAATCAGGGACTCGCCATTGTGTCCCTGTGACTTCACACATGAACAAACCAGAGATTTGCTAATTCACCACCTAATACATGAATGTAGACTACTTACTGACTACAGAAATTCGCTAATAACAAAAACTATACAGAAACTGGGACGATGGCCTGTAGAAAATCACTTATTATTTGAAAAAATATTTGTAGACGTGAAACTATTTTTTAAAAACGCACTAATTAAAATTAAAGAAGTTAATGAAAACTATTTTTGATGCCTTCAAAAAAAAAAAAAAAAAAAAAATTGTTTTATTTTGCTGCTGAACGCTATTACTCTAAGTTATAATAATTTCTATATTTTATGTTTTCAAGTTTCATTCATTTATTATTTCAAGTTTGTGGTTACTGTAAGTTAGGTATCTGATTATATGTTCTGTTTAAATGTTCTTTTTATGTTATATGTTTAAATGTATTTATGAATTTAAGTGCTTATCTATGTTTTTATGTTTTAAAAACAAGAAAATATACAACATTGAAATGTTGTATATTCTACAAATTTTGTTCTATTTTAGTTTCAACTATATTTTCAAGGTCCAGCGTTAATATAAAAACCAAGAAAAATTATTAGATCAACAAAAAAAAAGTTGGTTTTGGGATTTTTTGCACTGTAATGCTTGAATCGGGACCACTGTGCGGCCGTCACACATACTTTATCTCTAAAAACTCCCCTTTTCCTAATTATGTCGTGTGGTCGTTTGGGGCGTGAAACTTATACCAATTGAAACTCAGATAGTTTCTGTAACGTGTAGCGCCACAAACATCGCAGGCACTTGTGGACGAAATTAATCATACATTCCCCAATATGAAGAATAGGTGACCAAAATTGTTTACTTTAAAAAATAGTTCATTCGCTTAAATCAATGGATACAGAAACCATTTGGATGACTGTATATTGTATATGGAAATTAACTAGCGAATAATACAACCATTGGTTACCGGGCTTCAAAAAGTGCGCGGATGGAGATGCCAGAAACATACAACTTTGACATGTTGTATATTCCACAAAGTTTATTCTATTTTTGTTTCAACTATATTTTCAAGGTCCAGCATTCATATAAAAACCAAGAAAAATTATTAGTAAAAGTAAAAAAGTAGGTTTTGGGATTTTTTGCACCATAATGCTTGAATCGGGACCACTGTGCGGCGACGCGCACGTCTTGAGGTACCATAGGTGGGTTACACCCACGATTAATAGATATACGGTCGAAGCATAACAGCGCCAGCCAATCAAAACCAGGCTTTGACCTGTGACGTCATAGTAGACCTGTAAAACATGTTAGGCTTAACTTCTTCATGTAGAACAATAAATTAACATACTGTATTAGAAAAAGCTGTAATTTGTTAACTCTTAATGAAACATAACAAGTTAGTAGTCAGGAGACAATATATTTTGCAACTAATGAAAGTACGGCTTCGGTAGTAGAGGTCTGCAATGACGTCACGGACTTGAAACCACCCCCACCCTAAATAGCATGCTTCGACCGTATCTCTATTAACCGTGGGTTACACCGCTGTTACCGCCCAAAGAGGTACAAACTTTTCATCTGTAAAGAACATCATTGAGATTTCATTTAAGTTAGGCAATAACTTTATTTCATGTGTTCATCAAATACAGGGGTACCATTCTCAATTAGCACTAACAATCAGACAGCATTTCTTTAACTTTAAACAAAAACTTTGTTGCTTATCTCATCTTAAATTTCGGCATCACTTGCAATCAGCATTATCAATTAGAAATAATTTTCTTTGAAGTCAAACAGTAACTTCATTCCCTGTCCACACCACACATATATATGAGAATCATATACATTTGGTATCAGAAATCAGAGATCTTTTCTTTGAAGTTAAACATTAACTTCACAGCATGTCCTCACTACTAACATGAGTTTCAAACTCAACTAGCACAAATATTTAGAGATCAATTCTCTGAAGTTAATCACTTCAATCTCTGTGGCACCAAAAATATAAGGCCCATTCTTTATTTACATTACTACTATTTTTCGATTCACGGAAATTCTATATCTCCCTTCTCTAATAGTAAAACCAATGAGTCATCGATTGACCGTGCTCTATTAATTCTAGCAAAAGCACACTGCGTCAAACATTGACCGTTATTCATAAATGATCATTCGCTATGGATTTACTACACTTATTAGAAACACAGACAGCATCAAACATTGACCATGCTTAATAATAAATGATCATTTTGGCCATCTATTGGCACTCATAAATAAGCATCAATAACGTCAACAATGATCATGTTCATTAATCATTGATAATTTTTGCCATTGATTAGCACTATTATCACTACGGCTTCAATCATTCTTCACATCTGCTTTATTTTTATTACTTTCCTCATTTGCCTTTAGTGATTGACATGATCTCTTTTACCACTGATTTGTTCATTATTACAATTCGGACAGCTTGTTTCTCATTGTTGTTCCTGAACTGATGGTTTTCCATGCTAATCTCGCAATGAGATCTAATCTTTACAAGGATGCATCAACAATTTTGTATCACCAGTGTAGCATTACACCACGGCACGCTTGTGGTCAACTCCTCTCTTTGCAATTTTCTCATTTTGTGTTGTGCCCCTTCAGCCATTCATTTTGTGTCGTCCCCTCCTCTCTACTACCATTCCCTGCCATCCTCACCCTTGATTCAATTCAATATGATGCCACATTCACAGTTAAACTTTACTCATCGCGCTCAATCACTCAAGCAAAAACTCCAAGCTCTACGCCGAAACATAATAGGCACTGCTAATGCCGGTAAAGATGCCATCGCTAACTGCCTGGGGATCAAAGAATGTTTTGATAAGATTGCACGCCTCAAGCAAGGTCGAAAGGATACCTTTCCAAACGACCATTGGAACACCATCTACGACGAGCTTCTAAAGGAGATCTCAACCACACTTGATTATTTCAAACAATTTCAGAAAGTGGACGAGACACCTATACAAACTAGTCAACCTAAGTTGACTCAACTGTACAATAGCATCTGCGTTAATTATTACGCCAGTAAAGCGTATCCACCGAGAACACCTCAGTCACATCCTGACAAAAATCATTTCTATGGTCCTCAAATTACTACTCTTTCTACCAGGTCAGAGTATCATCTTTCTAGAGGTAGAGGAGACTCAGCTGCTAAGGCTGAGAACCCATTGAGCTGCTACAGCTGCAGAACCATTACTTCTAGCATTCTAGAGAGGGGGCTGACTGGAGAGGCCGGTCCTCCCTCCTCCGCTTACCGCTCGCTATCCGCCACAAAGTTTTCTCTTCAAATCTAGAGCAATCTAGCTTGGAGATATTCTAGCTAACCTAATCCCATGCTGCACTATTAATTCAATGGAGGGAGAGAACTGAACTTGAAAATATACTTAATATATTAAACAGATATTTTCCTAAGGTAGTAGTCCTCATATGGTATGAAAGCATTTCATGTGAAAGAGTTCTCAAGAAATTGGTTTATTAATATTAAAATTAACATATTGGTTTTTAACACAATATGTTATACAATAATAATGTAAACATGTGAAAATTGACAAAATATTTAAGCTAGTATTTATCAATAAACAGAGGAGTTGAAATGATTATGAAGCCAATTTAGAGGTAACCCCCGCAACCCCAAGTATGACTTTAAAAACTCAAATCTACTCTTTGTGTGTTCAAATAAAATTAAATTTAAAGTTCCTAGATAAAAATAAGCATAAGAAACAGTAAAAAAAACATTTTTTCTATACAATAAAAATAACTGCAATCAGTAAGTATCAGTAAAGATTAGACGAGAAGAAAATAAATAATTTAATATGTACTTAAAATCTACTGTAACAATATAAAATCTCATGATACACAATGAAGAATATCACACCTAAGAAACGGTATATATGATATACCAGTAATTAAATCGAAAGTTATATAAACATGTATTACAAAATAAAGTTAAATAAATCATTATTATTAAAACTCCTGAAATAAAAGGAACAAAAAAAGTAAGGTGAGTATTAGATGACATAAAACTTCTACATGAATTCAAGACAATGCATTCAAATTATTCCTGTTGAGGAAGTGCCTTGGTAAGGGAAACAGTGTTATAATCCTGGAAAAAAAAATATAAATAGTAAATATATGCTTAAAAAAATAAGCCAAATAATGAAAATTTTAGGACCCTACCAAAATAGATTTTCATTTATTTTTAGAATATGTCCTAATCTATATAAATAAAGATGAAATTCTGTTTGTTTGTTTGTTTATTTTTTCTTTATAGAAATCCATACCGGTTGTCCTAAATTCTCCAAATTTCGCTCAGTGGTTCTTTGATACTAGGTGCGAACACCCGTCTATATTAAAATTGCATAGCTTCAGCCAATCTCTGGGTATATTCTTTATTGTTATCAAATTCGTCATGATCTCCCTTTACAATGGTTTTTTTTTACGAAATCGACCGTTTGAGTCGAAAAAACGGCCTTAAAATTCATTTTATAGATTTTGAAGAGCCCAACAAGGCCCGGTAAGACCGTCCCTTGGCAGGCGTCGGATTTATAAACCATATGTTTTTTTTTTTTTTTTTTTTAACATTACAATACGTTTATTCACATGTATGGTAAATTCATTTTTTAAAAATGCCTCCTAAGAAGCGAGCTTCAATAGGAGTAGTGAGCTCAAAAGCTAATAAACAACGTCAAATACGAGCAGCTGAAACTCTCGACGAACATCAAAATAGGATTGAACAACAGAGGCTTAGACAGGCAGAATCGCGGGAAACTGAGTCTGCCCAGGAATACGAGGCCCGCCTTGCGCGACAGAGGCTTAGGCAAGCCGATTTGCGAGAAGCTGAAACTGCGGGGAAATATTTCTGTTTGTTTGTTTGTTATTTATAGAAATCCATACCGTTTATCCTAAATTCTCCAAATTTCGCTCAGTGGTTCTTTCATACCAGGTGCGAACACCTGTCCGATCTTCAGCTGATATTCTTTATCCTAATAAAAATCGTAATGATCTCACTTTACAATGGTTTTTTTTACGAAATCGACCGTTTCATTAGAAAAATTAAATTTCCCGGGTGAAACCGGGAAATACAGCTATTCTCAAATAATAATAAATATGTATATTTTATATCATATATGTACTAAGGGGGTAGGGAACGTAGAATATTTATTTTAACGAAGTTAAGAAACGTATAATATTTATTTTATTAAAAAAAATTAGACTGCCTTATAATCCATATTCAGCAGACCCTACTATATCCGAAATAAAGAGGGGAGGAGGGGAGGTGATCAGGATATAAGATTTTTCCGGTTACGGAATTATATGTATGAAATTAAAAATGAATTTACAGAAATTAAAATTATTTTACATACATGATGCAGCACATTTTTTTTTTTTTTTTTTTTATTCGGTACCCCTTCCTGGCCATGTGTGGCATACGGGGGGTTACTCTACAGGTGTAACCAACCTATCCTAACCATGGTGGGTAGGTCGAGATTTTATTCCGTGTGGCCTCCACGAAATAAAAGTCAACCATCCCAGGGCGGATTCGAACCGCCACCGTTCGGCTCGAGCGTGTTAAAGCGGGCCGCGCTCCAACACGCTCGGCTATCCCCGGCCCGATGCATGATGCAGCACTACTGATCGCACCTCATCCGAAGAAATTTTCGTTTATTCTATATTACCAGGTGATAACCGATTTCTACAGATCTTCATCGAGTTTCCCACCCTTACAAAAGGAACACCTATTCGCGGACAAAGAAACACCAAATAGAGACCAAGGGAGATATAGAGAAATATAGATACCTTCTAAATGCCGCCGTCTACTCCCTGGGATTTATCAGGAAGTCAAGAAGGTGATAGAAAACCGCGGATCAAACGCGGGGTCTGTAGACCTTCAAAAAGCTCCTGGTCTACCCCTTCCACATTGTGAAGAAGAAGGATGGTGGCTTACGACTTTACGGTGATTACAGAGCATTGAAGGCACAAACAATCCCGTATTGTCATGGAATTCTCTGACGAACACATGCGTGAATTTCTGAAGTTGTTCATGCATAAATGTCTTCCTGTTAGTACTGCTGGCTGTACGCAGGTGAGACAGTTGTTGCTTCAGTTCTTGTAGGAAAACAAGGAATTCACTCGATAGTCTTAGAGGATGTCCGTAAAGAGCTTTAGAGATGTTTGTTGTTTGTTTAACGTTACTTTATGCCACTAAATCCTAAATTTTGCCTATCAAGGTATAATTGGGATAGGGATATTTAACGAGTACCTGACATAGTACAGGCTGGCATTTTAAGTCCCTTCTGAGGGACGGCATAGCCAAGGATTTTTTAATCCCATTTAAAATAGTAGAATAATAGTAAGTAAACCTTTAGTCCAGTTGGCAGAATATGTTCGAGAGCAGGACCGGTCCCAGAAAAAAAATTTCGGGGGGGGGGGGGGGGATTGGTCGGGAGGAAAAAAAAAACAGCGTAAAAATAGCACACTTTATTTGCTTATGCTTATACATTAAGTTCATATACAAAATTCTGGATGAAAAATTCTAGTCAAAATTAAACTATACTTCCCTAGAAAACTCGTAAAAGTTAGATGCGTAATTAATTTTTTTAATTCATCCCACTAATTTTTTTTTCATCGAAATTTCGGGGGGGGGGGATGATCCCCAATACCCCCCCCCCCCTGGGACCGCCACTGATCGAGAGCATTATTTTATCATGAATTTATTTATATATTGTCACCAGTGATTAATTACTTAAAAACACATGTTTTGTTTTTATATATAAATCTGGTTAATTTTGAAGTTGTATGCTAATTAAATAAAATTACTTTTTAACCGACTTCGAAAGAGGAGGTTACTCAATTCGATACATATGTGCCTTTTTTTTTTTTTTTTTTTTTCTATGTATGTCCACCAATTACTCCGAGATGGGTGGACCAATTGGAACGAAACCTTTTGCATCTTGTAGAGTATTTTCCCAATGTGGTCCCATTAAAACCTTTTTTGGGTTCTTAATTTATTAAAGAAGTTATTGGGAAAAAACATGAAAATAATTATTTAATTATCGCTCTATATTTACTTATTTGAAAATCATATGGCATATATATCATAAGGTATGCTCCAACAAACTAATAAAACACGTTGATAAATAACAAACTGATCATGTACTATCCCCGTTTTTTTTATTCTAAATTTGATTGGTGTGATTCAAGCAATGCTCAATAATGTTTTAATGGTCGATGAATTGGTTAGGAAAACAAACGAATCAAATTCAGAATTGAAAGAGTGGGGGAGAACATGTGAAGTGTGTTAGTTACTGTCGTGGTTTGAGTGCTCGTTGGAACAAACGTTATAAATAACCTTAAATAAATTTTTAACAATAGATTTTAATAAAGATATATACTATCAGTGGAATATCGCTGTCGTTTTCTGAAAAATGAAACACTTCTTTATGGTTCCGGCAAAGTTATTGTTGTTTCGACCCTGTTCCTGGAAAATTTTGCCAAGAAATACACTGGGCAAAAAAAGTCTGGAAACACCTACCACAGTTTTAAACTTATGCTTTTCCTGAACTCCCTGTGTAATTTTTAATATTAAAAATACTCTTCTTTTACTCGATAAACATTAAACTTTTATTTTAACATATTTTAAAAATTTTAGAGTTTAGCATTATTTAATAACAAGCGGAAGTAACGAAAATACAGACAAAAAAAGTCTGGAAACAGTGATAAAATTGCAAATCCTACTTATTAAATCCGCTATTAGGACAGAGTACAAAGGCCAGAAACCACGTCTTATTAAAAATAAAGCCATTTAGTCAGTGATAAGCAATAATAATGGAAGTGCCACAGACGATTCGGGAGTTAATCGTGTCCCAAAGAGATCAAGGAAAATCCCTGCGGGAAATAAGACGGATAGTAGATAAATCTGCAGGTACGATCTCTAAAATAATAAAGCGTTATAAAGAATTACGATGTGCATCCAGTAGGCCACGCAGCGGGCGGCCATCGAAATTAAATAGTGTCCATGAAAGGGAGATTCGTAAAATTGTACATGGCAATCCGTCCACTAGCGCTCAGGTAATTGCTGATAATTTGTCACGTTACTATAATGTAATTGTTACTGCTCTAACGGTGAGGAACAAGTTAAAATCTTGTGGTTTTGTAGGCCGAGTTCCCAGGAAGAAACACTTTATAACTAAATTAAATCGCAAGCGCCGTCTGGATTTTGCTAAAGAGTATGTAGGGAAGCCCTCATCCTTCTGGGAATGAGTTATTTTTTCTGATGAAAGTAAATTTAACGTTTTTGGTTCAGATGGTCGACAGAAAGTATGGCGAAAAACTAATAAAGCTTCTGATAATAAAAACTTGAGACCTACGTTCAAACATGGAGGTGGTGGGGTTATGGTCTGGGGCTGTATGGCGGCAACCGGAGTTGGTTCATTACAAATTATAAGTAGCATTATGGACCAATATATTTATATTGATATACTGAAAAATAATTTGCAAAAAAGTGCCACTAAATTGGGTCACGGACGTTCATTTATCTTCCAGCAAGAAAATGATCCAAAACATACGGCCATGAAAATGAAGGAATGGCTGTTGTACAATGCACCACGCCCATTGAAAACACCTCCCCAGTCTCCAGACCTTAATCTCATAGAACATTTATGGGATGAAATAGGCTGTTGATTAAGAAAAAGAGGGATAAGAAACAAAGAACAACTTAAGCAAGCTTTACTGGAAGAATGGAAGAAAATTCCAGCAGAAGTAACCAAAAAACTTGTTGGATCAATGAAAAAAAAGATTATTAGAAGTTATAAGAAATAAAGGAGGTCCAACGAGCTTCTAATAGCTCGTATACATGTAATGTTATCACTGTTTCCAGACTTTTTTGTCTGTATTTTCGTTACTTCTGTTTTTTATTAAATAATGCTACACTCTAAAAATTTTAAAATATGTTACTATAAACGTTTAATGTTTATCGAGTAAAAGAAGAGTATTTTTAATATTAGAAATCACACAGCGAGTTCAGGAAAAGGATAAGTTTAAAACTGTGGTAGGTGTTTCCAGACTTTTTTTGTCCAGTGTAAAACCCAAGAACATTTTTTTGGGTTGCTTAAAAGATTTTGTTTATAGATTTAAGAAGATTAAAACACATTAAACACCGATAACAGTATAAAATCCTAAATGAATGTCTAAACGACGGATGGACAGCATAATCATAAAACCACAAAATTCATAGAATGTAAAGAAAGGCCGAGCATTAATAGCCCTTTTTAAAAGATATTTGTAAAATCGTAGCCATTATTTACGCAGCCATACTTTTTTTTTTTTTTTTTTTTTGGCGGGGGGGGGGACTTGATGGCTTCCACTGTAAGTTTCGGTCTTCTTTCTACGTTGACCGCCTCATCCAGAATAATGAGTTATACAGCGGAATGATCAGAGCAAAGATCAAAACTCGTATGTATGGTGTGAGGAACAGTCCGCAGTCCTTTTGTAATAAAAAAATCTCATGGATAGCAGTCCTCAGATTCCTACCTCTTGGCGTGATCCCCAAAATTGGTGCTTGGCGTTGAAATCACCTCCTGCTATAAGAGGTAATTAGTCGCGGAAAAAAAGCCGTATTAATTACGGTTTTTAAAATATTAGTTCGCGAGAACTAACAAGAGATCGCATTGAAAAAGTTGGTCGCGGTAGTAAGGAGGGGGGGAAGCCATATTCTCAGATACCGAAATAACAAACGTATATGTTGTTTATTATATTTACCAATAAAACTGGTCGAAAAACGGCCAAAATCCCATCTGTTCAGTAGCATACCTACGACATCTTGAAGTTGCCGGATTCATGTTACAGCCGAGCAAAACTGAACACCTCTCGGAACACAGATGTATGTATGTAATAAACAAGTACCGAAGACAATATTCCACAAAAGATAAAGATTGTCATTGTGGAAAAAAAGTTTTATGTGTCTTCCCGATGGAACATTGGTCTTTACAAAAAATCAAAGTAGACAGGGTGTTGAAATGTGTGTACTGCACCTACCGCAAACGATTTTCAAATTTCTTGCATCTTTATAAAATTGATAATGTCACTATTATAATACAAAGTTGATTAAAATTGATATAATTATAATATAAAGACCCGGGATAGACGAACGTGGTATAGCGCTACATGGGTGGGCTGACTTTTATTTCGCGAGGGACCCACGGAATAGATCTCGTCCTTCCCACCATGGATAGAACAACCAACTAATGAACCAAACTCACTTGTAGTTTCTAAAGAGGGGTGCCGAATAAAATAAAAAAATAAATAAATAAAAAAAACGACTTCGAAAACCCGAAGTCAGTTCAAAATGCACTTAAAATCTGTATAAAAAAAATCATACAGAATTTGTTTAAGAAATCAATGCATTGCTTCCTTCCGCCTTATATTAGAAATTATCTTCCGCCACTAAAAAGTATGAAATAAAAAACATTTTATAAAAAAAATTAAACCGACTTCGAAAACTAGGAACCAGTAAAAATAAATGCACTGAAAAGTATGAAATAATTAACTTCTGATTTTTATGAATACGCAGCAAAATTTAAAATCTTATGAAAAGCGGGAAAATGCATTAAAACGGATAATCTTATTTTGATTAGTACGAATACAAACAAACTGTTAATAAAAATTATTAAATTAAAATATTAAATACTATGTTCAATACTTAACAATCTTTTCGGAGGCGGCGCAAAATTTAAAATTGCTAACACTAAAAATTAGGAAAATCTTAAAATTTTCTATAGATTTTCTATTTTGCGCCGCCTCCGAAAAGATTGTTAAGTATTGAACATAGTATTTAATATTTTAATTTAATAATTTTTATTAACAGTTCGTATGTATTCGTACTAATGAAAATAAGATTATCCGTTTTAATGCATTTTCCCGCTTTTCATAAGATTTTAAATTTTGCTGCGTATTCATAAAAATCAGAAGTTATTTATTTCATACTTTTCAGTGCATTTATTTTTACTGGTTCCTAGTTTTCGAAGTCGGTTTAATTTTTTTTATAAAATGTTTTTTATTCTTCTCTTAATTTACTGAAGTCTTCTTAGTATTGTACCTGAACAGGTTATGGGCCCAGAACGCTCATAGAAAAGATAAAAGAAATACAAGAAGATTGGAAGAAGAATAGGAAATATAATATCCAGAAGATGAAATCACAGTCAAAGTCATTCACAGTTCCATAGATCACACTGCATCAAGGGAAATCTAACTGGGAAAACTGGAAAGTAAAAATAAGAATAGCATTAAGGACCATACCAGAAGCAATAGAAATAATAGATGGGAGCATAGAGTGTCCACAAGAACCAGTAGATCAAGGCCACAGTCAACTAAAAGCTTTCAGAAGAATTTAAGATACTTTAAAAATATTGAGAAACAGGCACTCCTGTTAATGTCTTACAATATGACGGAAGAAATGTTTGAAAAAGTAAGAAGACATGAATCAGCTAGATCAATGTGGCTAGGTCTTTGTCAACTTTTTGATTTACTAGGATTATGAGATTGGTGTCGTTTAACAGCGCATTCCATGCCATTTCAGATTATATACAAAAATGTATAGGTTGATGCTAGAATAATTTTCTTAAAACCAAGTTTAAAATTTTAATTTCAATTTTCTCAAAAAGGGCATTTTTTTTTAAATTGTTATATATATATATATATTTTTTAAATAGTTCATACTGCCTATACCTATACAATGTTCTTTATCATACGAGAAATGGCATGGAATGCGCTGTCAAAAGATACCAATCTCATAGTCCTATTCAATTCAATTTGGAAAACATCTGCAGCTATTCTTAATCATAAAATGCTAGATTTGTGAAATTTTATCACTACTTTTTAATTTAGGGGGGTTATTTCCGGATGCTACCGGAAGAACGCGTTTTTTTCGAAAAAAATAATGGCGACCCATCTACTGCAACATTGGCTGATGACATCGGCGATCAACATGAAGAACTAAATCATGGTAAATTTAGTGTTTTAAATAATTTAAAATTTATCAACTTAGGATTATGGAATATATCAGGTTACAATACATTGTTTACACTTGATTGTATTAGGACTCCCACTGTAGCATCGTCCGATTAGCCTAAGCAGCATAAAAATGGACGTTAAACAAACAAACAAACACTTGATTGTAAAAGAATTGCTTCAATTCAAAATATTGATATTCTATGTTTATGTGAAACATGTTAGTTACATCTAATATAACACTACCTAGTTATTTAGTTGGCTATGAAATTTATTCCTCTAAAGCAGTTAAAGTGAAATCAAGGGGAAGGGCAAGTGGGGGGTTGGCTATTTTACTCAAAAAGGAATTAAATGCAAAGATAATCAACGTTTATTCAGACTACTTGTGGCTATTCCTTGTAATCGAACTAAATAGAGAAACTATAAGTTGTGTGGGTTACATACTGGAGCCCAAGTTTGCATTGCGATGAAGTAATAAATATGTTTTAAGAGGAAGTTAATGATTTGCTTTCAATCTATAGTCATAATAAAATTTTTATTTTAGGGGATTTTAATTCAAGAGCCAATGACCTTAATTCATTAGATGACGTCACTTTTTATGGGTCTAATTTGTATAGCAAAAGAGATTCTAGGGATGATATTATAAATTCAAGAGGGGTACAACTTGTTTCTATGATGGAGGACTTAGGTTTTATATTATGCAATGGTCGCACCCTAAGTGACTGTCCATCTAATTTTACTTTTGTCAATAATCAGGGTGCTAGTGTAATTGGATCAATTACCGATCTCGAAATTAACGCTATCCCTGAAATATCTGACCACTGATTAATCAAATTGTGCACGAATATTTGCTCTTCCCATAACACATCAAAAATATTAGTGAACAGAAAAATCAATTCGTTGGTAGACTCAGTTAAACCAGATATAAATAATTTGGAAAACTTTGCATCTCACCTAATTCAATCTCTTGAAATCCTTGAAACACAAGACATCAGCCTAAAGTACTCATTCTTAATTCAGGAATTAAAAAAAGCAGCTACGGAATCAAAAGTAATTAAAAAAGTTCCAAGAAGTGCAATTTACCATAAAAGAAATAAGTGGTTTGACTTTGACTGCTTGCAAGCAAAAAGGAATGTTGGTAAACTCTTCAAGAAAGCGAAAAAAGACAAGTTTCAAATTAGTAGCAGGTTAGTATATACGGAGGCGAAAAGAAAATATAAAGCTCTCATTTCGGAAAAGAAAAAAATATATGAAGTAAATATTAAAGAACAACTCAGGAACATAAAGAATCCAGGTGAATTCTGGAAAATTGTGAGATTCTACTCCAATAAATATCAAAGGGAAGAACACATAACTGCTGAGTATTGGGAGGAATATTTCTCTGATGTATGTCATCCCAAGTTTTTAGATATTACAATATTCTTCCATCCTTTTCTGGATACCCCTTTCTCAATGGCTGAATTGCAACAAGCAATCAGTTCTGGAAAAACGCGGAAAGCAACTGCTCCTGACAATATACCTCTAGAATGTTACAAAGTGTTGCCAGAAGAATGGATGATTTATATTCTTGAGCTGTTTAATGATGTTTTAGCCGTACGGTTAAATTGATATACGTGTGACACAAGAGATTAACTTCTTTATTCTGAACGCAGATAATTCGTAAAGAGAGAACAATCGATAACATATGATAGCAACAATAATCGATAACATATTAATAGTATTTTGAATTGTAACAATGCACCACTACATCACTCCCCCCCAAGTGACAACGATAAGCAATATCTTCTGGAAGGCCTGATGATTCTTTCAGAAAACGTCCTTGTGTTCAAATCTGGTGGCGGTGGGATGTATCTTGAAACCAGAGGGTCTGCGAACCGTACTGTCTTCTTCTTCTGGGGATCAGGATGTGAGGTATGAGCGGGTTTCAGGCGGTCTCTAGATACTGTGACAGCGATTCCGTTGAGGAGTATCTTGAATGTCTTGGGTGAGCGGGAGATAACTTTGTGTGGGCCTGTATAGGCCGGCTGTAGAGGTGGGAGGGAGGAATCGTCTCGGAGGAAAACGTAAGGTGTGTGTTGCAGGTCGGTATGGCTGAACACCTTGTTTTCTCCATGCCACACAGGATTTGTTGGTCGGCATTGTCGCATGATGCTTGTTAGTTCCTCTGCGTAAGTTGATTGTGGCACCTCAAAGTTTGAGGACCTAAAGAAATCACCCGGTAAACGCAGCTTAGTCCCATAAACGAGTTCGGCAGGGCTAGCATTGAAATCCTCTTTGACGGAGCTTCTAAGGCCTAAGAGCACAGCGGGTAGATGGGCAGTCCATGGTCCGTCGGCAGCCTGTAGACGACAAGTGAGCGCTGTTTTTAGTGATCTGTGCCACCTTTCCAGAAGCCCGTTACTTTGCGGGTGATATGCTGTAGTGTGTTGTACTTTTAAGCCAATCAGCTTCGACAGGGACTGAAAGAGATTAGATTCAAAATTTCTTCCTTGGTCGGTAATAATTTGTACTGGAGGCCCGAATCGAGCTATCCAATTTTCCCAAAAAGCATTTGCTACGGTGAGAGCCGTCTGGTCAGGTATAGGGTAGGCCTCGGGCCACCTGGTGTACCGATCAATGCAGGTGAGTTGGAATCGTTTATCCCCAGCGGGGGGTAAGGGTCCGACTATGTCAAGGTGGACACAAGCAAAACGTTGATGCGGAGTTTTAAGTTTCATCAAAGGTGATGATTCATGTTTAATTGTTTTAGAACGCTGGTAGTAAAGGCAGTTTCGAACAAAGTTGGTGATGTATTTGGTCATGTGTGGCCAAAAGTAACGGTCTTTGATGAGCTTGATAGAGGCGGACCTTCCTGGGTGTGAGAAATTGTGTATGTGCTCACATATCCGGTCACGAAACTGCTGGGGGACATACGGCCAGTCAATATCATTTTCAGTATAGCAATAGAGTCGGACACCTGGGGTAAGGGCGATTGCCGTTAGGCTCGGAGACTTCTGGCTCGCTACGAGGTGTGATAATTGTTCGTCCTGTTGTTGAGCTATTGCCAGTTCAGTGGGGGTGGGGATAGTGAGCGAAACGGAGACAGCTCTTGACAGTGTATCGGCAACAATATTATGGGTGCCCGAAACATGTTGGATATCGTTTGTAAATTTGGAGATAAAAGAGAGTGGACGGGCTTGTCTTGGGCTCGGTTTGTCGGACCGTTGACGTAAGGCATAAATAAGGGGTTTATGGTCCGTGAAGCATGTGAAGTTTTGTCCCTCCAGTATGTGTTTAAAATGCTTTATGGAGCTGTAAATGGCTAAAAGCTCTTTGTCTCTTCTCTTCTTCTCTTTGTGTATGCAGAATAAATGGTTTCGGCAGGAGAGAGCTTTCTAGAAAAAAATCCTAGGGGTAGGGTACCCCTCTTGGATATTTGATGAAGGCCTTATCAGAGGCATCGGTATATAAATGAAGTTTACTGTTTGGATTCGGATGAGAGAGGGTCACAATTTGACGCAGAGCATTCTTAGTTTCGTGGAATGCCTCTTCCAGGTTAGGCGTCCAGTTTATGGTGGAATGTCTCGGTCCTGTAATGGCGTTCAATGGGGCCTGGATACGAGCTGCATTTGGTATGAATCTTCGGTAAAAATTTACCATTCCCAGAAATCTTCTTAATTGCGAGACTGTTTTTGGAATCGGGAAATCTTGAATAATCTTCAGCTTCTCATCCAAAGGTTTAACTCCTCGTTCTGATATTTCGTGCCCAGAAATGAGACCTTGGATTGCGCGAAAACACATTTTGTTTGATTTAAGAATATCCCATAATCTTTAAGTCGTCCAAAAATAGTCTCTAAATGTTTTAAGTGTTCTTCTGAAGAAGAGGAAGCTACTAGGATATCGTCTAGGTATTTAAAACAGAAGGGGAGACCGTGTAGTGCCTGGTTGATGAATCTCTGGAACGTTTGCGCTGCATTACGCAGCCCGAAGGGCATAAAGAGGAATTCATAGTCCAAAAGGGGTACTGATAGCTGTTTTTTCTATGTGATCTTTGTGGACGGGGATTTGTTGGTAGGCTCGCATTAGATCGATGGTTGAAAAGACGGTTTTTTTGTATAAAAAATTAGAAACGTCTTGAATGTTTGGTAGAGGGTATCGGTCCGGTATGGTTACGGAATTTAACAGACGGTAGTCTCCACAAGGGCGCCATTCTCCATTCTTCTTGCGGACCGACCATATGTAAAGGACTAGCCCAAGGACTACTAGATGGGCGGCATAGTTTCAGGTTCGCACGGTTAATAGTTTTTGAGCTAGTCTGTTCACACACACACACACACACACACACACACACACACACACACACACACACACACACACACACACACAGAGACCATTTCGCGGGACTTGGTTATTTTGACTCAGGGGACCCCAAAACGTGTATTTCCGTTGAAAACCGGAAGTCGAAATTTTTCGTCATCGCAATACTTCCACTTACTATATATTTCATACAAGCTGTATGTCCCGGTTTCACCCGGGAAATTTAATTTTTCTAATGAAACTGTCGATTTCGTAAAAAAACCATTGTAAAGCGAGATCATTACGATTTTTATTAGGATAAAGAATATCAGCTGAAGATCGGCTGAAGTTATCCAATTTTAATATGGACAGGTGTTCGCACCTGGTATGAAAGAACCACTGAGCGAAATTTGGAGAATTTAGGATAAACGGTATGGATTTCTATAAATAACAAACAAACAAACAGAAATATTGCCCTGTAGTTTCAGCTTCTCGCAAATCCGCTTGCCTAAGCCTCTGTCGCGCAAGGCGGGCCTCTTATTCCTGGGCAGACTCAGTTTCCCGCGATTCTGCCTGTCTAAGCCTCTGTTGTTCAATCCTATTTTGATGTTCAGCTGCTCGTATTTGACGTTGTTTATTAGCTTTTGAGCTCACTACTCCTATTGAAGCTCGCTTCTTAGGAGGCATTTTTAAAAAATGAATTTACAATACATGTGAATAAACGTTATGTAATGTTAAAAAAACAAAAAAACATATGGTTTAAAAATCCCAGAACTCGACGCCTGCCAAGGGACGGTCTTACCGGGCCTTGTTGGCCTCTTCAAAATCTATAAAATGAATTTTAAGGCCGTTTTTTCGACTCAAACGGTCGATTTCGTAAAAAAACCATTGTAAAGGGAGATCATGACGAATTTTATAACAATAAAGAATATACCCAGAGATTGGCTGAAGCTATGCAATTTTAATATGGACGGGTGTTCGCACCTGGTATCAAAGAACCACTGAGCGAAATTTGGAAAATTTAGGACAAACGGTATGGATTTCTATAAAGAACAAATAAACAAACAAACAAACAGAATTTCATCTTTATTTATATAGATATAGGTAAGTGAAAGTAAAAAAGCATGAACCACTAAATAATTCAAAACTATCATTTCTTTCTAACAAAATTTAACATAAAATTTATGAAAAAAAATATTAATAATCACATTCTATCAAATAGAATACCGGTGTCCATCAATAGATTTTTCATAGGTGGGATCTTAAATCTGAAAATCTGGTGCGATGCGCGCAACACAACTTTCACTTACGAATTTACTTAGATTAGAAATCGACGTGTTTAGATAATATGTAAACGCCAATCCTCAACTTCACACATTTTTCCACATTGAAGTATATATGTACTTATATTTGTATATCTCCATAAATTATAGAGTTTCTGTATAGCAAAATTTGTAGTTCTCAGCACTTTTCGATTCATTATAGCTAATTTATTTATGAAGGGACTAATTTCAACAACAGTCAAGTTTTTTTTACTGGTTGCTTGTTTTTTACTAAGAGTTGCTTTTTGCAAATACATCGTGAAGGAGAATCGATAGATGTATTTACGTCTCTTATGCCTTTCTGGAAATCAAGAACGATTACTGTTCCTCTAAAAACGCTTTATACTGTTTTCAACTATTCAAAATTAAAAGCCATTTTTGAGTAAATAAAAAAAACACATGATAAATGAGACAACATTTATTAAGTAAAGTGCCCCCTCCAATTGATCAATTTTGACTGTCACATCGCGGGCATATACATACACCAAATACCAAGTTTGGTGAAAATCGTTAAAGCCATTTTTGAGTAAATAAAAAAAACACGTGATAATGAGACAACATTTATTAAGTAAAGTGCTCCCTCCAATTGATCAATTTTGATGAAATTTTGACTGTCACATCGCGGGCATATACATACACCAAATAGCAAGTTTGGCGAAAATCGTTAAAGCCGTTTTTGAGAAAATAAAAAAAACACGTGATAATGAGACAACATTTATTAAGTAAAGTGTCCCCTCCATTAAACCATTTTAATGAAATTTCAGCTTTCGCATCGCGGTCATATACATACGTCAAATACCAAGTTTGATGAAAATCGTTAAAGCCGTTTTTGAGTAAATAAAAAAAACACGTGATAATGTGACAATATTTATTAAGTAAAGTGCCCCCTCCATTAAACCATTTTAATGAAATTTCAGCTTTCGCATCGCGGTCATATACATACGTCAAATACCAAGTTTGATGAAAATCGTTAAAGCCGTTTTTGAGTAAATAAAAAAAAACACGTGATAATGTGACAACATTTATTAAGTAAAGTGCCCCCTCCAATTAATGAATTTTGAAGAAATTTTGACTGTCGCATCGCGGGCATATACATACGTCAAATACCAAGTTTGATGAAAATCGTTAAAGCCGTTTTTGAGTAAATAAAAAAAAAAACTCGTGAAAATGGGACAACATTTATTAAGTAAAGTGCCCCCCTCTAATTAATGAATTTTGATGAAATTTTGACTGTCGCATCGCGGGCATATACATACACCAAATGCCGAGTTTAATCAAAATCGCTTTTGAGAAAAACGTAAAAAATAGACAAAATTCTTCAAGTAAAGTACCCCCTCCGTTTGAACAATTTTGATAAAATTTTTGCTGTCACATCGCGGGCATATACATACACCAAATACCCAATTTCAGTATTGTACGACCTATAGTTTTTGAGCTAGTCTGTTCACACACACACACACACACACACACACACACACACACACACACACACACACACACACACACACACACACACACACACACACACACACACACACACACACACACACACACACACAAACACACACACACACACACACACAAACACACACACACACACACACACACACACACACACACACACACACACACACACACACACACACACACACACACACACACACACTCACACACACACACACACACACACACACACAGACACACAGACCATTTCGCGGTACTTGGTTAATTGGACTCAGGGGACCCTAAAACGTGTATTTCCGTTGAAAACCGGAAGTTGAAATTTTTCACGATCGCAATACTTCCACTTACTATATATTTCATATATAGGTAAGTGAAAGTAAAAAAAATTAATTTATATAGTTTATTTGAAATACCATAATACATGAAATAAATTACAGATATAATAGTACAATTAATAATTAATATATTCATTGAGGTAAGAAAGTCTTCGCTTCTGGATAAATTCCTCGTCCTCTTGCCACTCCTCAGGTAAATTTTCCCAGATCTAGTCTAATGTATAGTCGAAAAGGTACAAAAGTAATGATCGAGGTAAAGCTCTCAATTCTTCTGTAGTTTAAGTTTCGATTCCTTCCTCTCCCAAACGACGTATTGCTGACTCCATTTTATCCATCATACTGATAAGGTACTTCCTAGGAGGTACTCCTCCTCCTGGAACCACAAACACTGTGGACTATTTTTTTTATGGTATCTGAGAGGGTTGTCTAATGATGTGCTGTCGAATACCAGTCCACAGTATACACATTCAACTCTATCCTTGACTCCTCCATTAAATCCAGCATATGAGAGTAGATGATGAGGTGTACCAATATTCTTAAATGTTTGTCTTCTTATCTCTTCTTTTTCTTATCTTTTCATTTTTAAATTTACAGCTTCAGAATGTTTTCCGACCCATGTGGCCAAACGATGGGCTTGATTTAATGAGCAAACAAGGGAAGTGTTCAAATGGAAATGACAAGCTATGGTATCTGTTCATTATTTAACTGTTTCAAGTTTGCCGAATGACAGCCGAAATCATGAAGATCATAGAGTGGTCCATCGATGAGTTCTTCTATAAACTTGCACTTTTCCATTCCCTTTCCACATAATATGTCATAGTCTTCTGTAACATATACTAATAAATTCTTCATATCTTTATATTCTACATCGCCAGAGGTCCAGTTCAATCCGTGAATATTTTTCATTACCCAGATGTTCGTCCGTGCTTTAGCCAGTTATTCACTCGCACCCTGAGGCGGTTTGAAAAACCAATGCCATGATGAGCCATGACTCACAGAGACTATAGATAGTTCTTTAACGATTAATGAGTTGGAGGCTGATCCATAGCCTTGAAAATCAATGACCGCTGAATGCATCATGTGTGTCATAGTCAAAGTCCTGCAGTGGAGCGATTTTGTTTAGGTTTTAAATAATGAATATATGCAGCCAAACGTGTGCAGAGGTTCAGTACATTTTGTGGACTAAACCGGTTCCCACTTCATATTCCACTATATTATCATGAAGAATGAGGCAGTATGCCTTAGTATTAGGCGGAAAGTTCTCACTCGCCTCTAATTGAACGCGAATATCAATAGTCGTACTTTTTATTGCTTCAGATTGTTTAGAACAATCTATAACGACTATAGGTGCGAGGGTCTCATAATCGGATCGTAATGGCAGAGGTTGAGAGTGTCTATTACCATAATAGCTCGTTTGAAACTCATTATACATTTCGTAGAGAAGGGCGACTTTTCCTTGTGCAAAATCTAAATTCAAATTATCATAAGGATAATGTTCCCTATTCAGATAGAGTCTCAAGTTTTTAAATTTACATCTATCAAAATGACTGTTATCTTTGGTTGCGTTTCTCGTTCGACCAGTCTGGAATGCGATAATAACATACCGCGGCTTTTCTAAATTTGTCGATGTTTTGACAGTACAATTTTCTTGCTGCGAAGTAGGTAAATTTGGGTATTCATAAAGATCCCATGATCTAAACGGTATAGTAATTATCTTGTTTTTCTCTACCATTTTCAACAACCTCAGTCGTTCTTGATCGGAAACACGAACCAGACAGACCACTTTATCTAATTTTATTTGTACGTCATCGCTACCCTTTATTTACCTGACTCTATCAACTTCAATGCCATTTAATTCGTATCTGATCTCATTAAACAAAAACGCATACGCGTTATTAGTCAATTTTGAAGTAGTTCCTGGAGTACCGTCTTTTTCAAAATTCGTCCTTCAATGTAAATAAAACTTAAAGAAGGAAACGTATAAACATCTTGTTGATGGATCGGAGTTCTGATTTCATCAGACTTGTTAAAAGTGTTGCCTGCATACGGCTGATGCGAATGATATTGAAATTGTGTGAGGGACTCATCAAATTTCACGTCTGATGTTATGTTTAGTATATTATTCATATTTTTATTTTTAACCGAAAACCACACTGTTTTAAAAAGTTTGCGTTTGCAGGTGTTAACCGCCTTGATGGTTTAGGTTTACTAAATCTTAATGGGGTCTGACATCTCCTTTTATAACCAGCTAGATTCCGGTCAAGACTATCTCTGGTAAAATCAATCCCCATTTTTCTTTAAATGTAATCTTATAGTAATTGTATCTCCTCTAAAATCAATAAGCTCGCCGTTCTGATCTACTAAACGAACAGTAATATTGTCAACAGTCCTCACGTTAGTAGGATAGTAAATGACTGGATTCGGGGTTTCGATGATTTTATATCCTGGTTCTACTGCAGGAAAGAATTGATGTATACTATGATCCGGATCTCCATTCATGAAAGACCCCGATGCGATGTTACAATGAATCGAAATGGTATTTACACTAAGAATTTTCACAATGTCGTTTGATTCAGTATACTGATGCTCTGGGTTAATGACTTGTTCGGGGCTAGTAAAACCCAATAGCGGGCCTATTCAATGTGGTTTGCCTTGACAGTTGAAAAAAACCTGCTTAGACGATCTAATTTCAGTCTTTAGGGTACTTGGATTTCCTCTAAGTACAAGTCCAGCACCCCGATCACGGTGAGCGATTTCATCGCTTAGAAAAGATTGTATAGCATCGATATCATACGATCCTTCAGGCATTTGAATGGCCAGATCCCCGAAATAAAACATATCGTTAAGGCCCTTTCTTATGTTTGGAATAGTATTATATGTGTCAAAAGATAATAACCCGATTGTACAATCCGACCCTAATTCTAGAGGAGGTAGGAAGTTTGCATGAAGAACGCTAGAATTGCCAGTAAACGTTACTGAGTAGCTCATGATTATTAATGATCAAAATTTATGAGAAACATCGGCTAAATACTTTAAGCAAAGGTGTCCACAAACCGGAGTATTCCACTTTTGATAACGACGGCGGTTATATAATACTTGACAACTTTTGAAATAATCTAACAATTGAGGAGGAGGTTTTAAATTTCTAAAAGAATCAAAGTAATTCACTACATTATCTTTTTTTACATAACAGACCCAATGAGAACCAGGTTCTGAACTTGTATTTAAATTTACAATAGCTGACTCGAGTTTTTTTGGATATTTTGGAAGATTATCAATCATAAACACTCCACGAAAATTTGGTACATTTAAAACTTTTGCTAAATGATTCAATTCCAAATCGGTCAATGGTTTATTTGGTAGTCATATTTTTCTTAGTCTTTTTTGTTGGGTTATAAATAGACCGTAACCACTCTTATACGGTTTCAAATAAAGTCCGTTTCCAACTTTTTGACCTTCCATGGCAAAATTATGCCTCTTTCGCTCATCCAATTTTACTTTGGCTTCTTTAGCTTCATTGATCACCTTGGCTACACTCGCTGCTCCACCTGCTAAAGACCCCACAGCGGAAATTCCTGCCATCAATGGTACAAGAAATTGGAGAAAACCTCCCCGTTTTGGCAGCGGAAGAACTCTTGGCGGTGAAGGTTTCGCCTTACCACGTAGATGCATTTTAGCCTTTTTATATGCCGCTTTTGATGCATTGAGAATAGATGATACATCATCTACTTTTGACGATTTAACCAAATCTTTAAAACTAATCTTCTTCTTTTTCTTCCTCAGCCCCGAACCAATTTTTCTTTCTGCTTTCATGGCATTTGTAACTAACCAAGCCGCGGCCTTTTCTCCCCATGACGAATCTGGAGCTTTAACCCGTTTCCAAGCATTATCAGCAAGAATCTTGTCCGCTTGTTTACGACTCTCCATATCCTTATTTATGCTATAAGCTATGTCGTGTTCTTTACAAGCTCTATCAAGCTCGTTTATTCCGCTATCACCTCTAGCTGAGCGTTTTTCTAGTATCGTACCGGGACCGCCATATTGATATCCTGGAAGGTGCAATTCAATCGGCAACCTATTGATAAGACTGTTCAGCAAGCCTCTGCCTCTGCGAGCCTTGTGACTCATACTGTACTCAGAAAATGAAACAATAGGGTATATATAGCCGTCTTGATGTTGTTTCCGTTCAGAATGAAATTAGTTAAACAAGTGCAATGTTTCCCTACTACCAACTTTTCCCCAGTTAAAGGACAATCGGAGGAGAGACATAGTTCATTATTACCAAACACTATCCGAGCCTCGATATGTGGCCCGAGTGGATGTGGAAAGACTAATATTATGATTGGATTGCTATTGAACCCTAACGGCTTAAAGTTTAAAAATGTGTATCTGTTTGGAAAAACTTTACATCAACCTAAATACCAGTATTTAAAAAGCGTCATAAATCTTGTCCCTGAAATAAAATTATATGAATTTGAAGATGCAAAGGAATTGCCTCAAAAAGTCGAATCAAATTCGGTATGCATATTTGATGATGTCACCATGGAAGATCAGGACATAATTAAACGATACTTTAGTTATGGCCGTCATATGAACCTCGATTGCTTTTATTTAACACAAAGTTATGTTTGTATCCCGAGACATCTTATCAGGTGTAATTTTAACTTTTTAATAGTTTTTCCTCAAGATGAATTAAATTTAAAACATATTTATGATGAACACGTAAGCATGCCAGATTTAAGTTTTACTCTTTTTAAAGACATGTGCTCGTTATGCTGGAAAGAACCGTTTGGCTATCTCGTTATTGATAAAAGTAGGGGTATGAACGATAGACGTTTTAGAAAAGGAATCGACACATACATTGTAGATATATAAAGAGCGATCTCGGCAGTAATTATCATTAACAATCATGGATCCGAAAGTCACTCGTGAAATAATAAAAACAAGTGAGATTTTTTAAAACAAATTTCGAGCATTGAAGCGTAACCTCCAGGATATTGAAACGGGTCGTCAAGAATTTTTTACACCCGTGCTTCAACCTTTAGAAGACATTAAAACCTAAACCGGAACAGACTTCCAGAGAAGGTGTTAATGAGCGGGACGAATCGCCAGATAAAAACGAGTCTGCTAGTATTTACCGACAATCAACTTTTTTGCCGAAAACAACGCCTCACTACAAAAGAGCTAGACCGTTATCTAGTTTTTCCTTTCCCGTATTATCATCTAAAGAATGCGAGGACGAGTATGTGACTGACGAACCACTATCAGAGCTAGTCAAAGAATATGCTAAAACTCCACAAGGAGAAGCCGAATTGAAGGAACATCTCGCCGAATTTGGAAACCTGCAAAGGGAATACTTGGATAAGATTTAAAAAAAAGATGATGAGGCATATGACGATCGTTATGGAATTAGAGTCATGCCTTTAGGGGGATTAGCTATTGGAGATTCGACAAACGTTCGGCTGTTTCCAAACAGCGACGATATTTCTATAAACGACATAGAGTATGAAGGAACTCCGGGATTGTTGCAGCTACTCTACTTGAAAAACCCACAAGATTATACCGAGACCGACTTGGAAAATTATAAGAATATTTTAATCTCGACCAATGCACACAGGAAAGGCTATAGCGAAGAACAAGGGGTATTTAGAAACAGATCTGAGAAATATAGAAATGTAATATCCAAGTTATTTCCACCGGAAACCTTAAAACTCTATGCCCCTTCCTCAGCTCCGAGAATGAAGCTCCGTTCTCACAAAAGGGGCCATGGTCTTATGAGAGCCGATAAACCTCTGTATGAGTATTGGAACGATCCAAATGAGCTAGTAAATCGTCTAAAGCTGTTAATAGCTTCCGCTCATGCTGGTCACGAAGGACACCAAAACGAAATAGAATCAATAATTGAAGAGCTACGAGAAGAAAATATTATATATTAAAGACTATATATAGCTAGGTTTAGTATAAACATGACAATAAACAAATTCGGATCTCACATGTCATTAAGGCACTCCAAATATAAAAAACGCTATTTTCCTTTTAGCATATTGAAGTCGATAAAGGACATCGATGCACGCAATTTAAGAATAATCAATGTTGCAAACCCAATCGCAGCTCATGACGCTGCTAATAATGTGTATTGTGATACGCTAGCGGCTACTTACACTGATTTAAACAATTGGTCTAGTAATTGGATTGATGGAAAAAGGAAAAGACTTGTCAACTTTGCACCACCTATAAATAAACAGGATGTTGTTACCAAAGAATTTTTAAACAGCGTTGCTTTAACCTTGGTTGAAGGTATATATGACTCTCTTGATAAGAGAATAACAAACGTAGCTGATCCTGAAAAGGAATCTGATGTGGTCACACTTGGTTACCTAAACAAAGTACTTGATAATGGATTCATCCATAATTAAAAGAACTGTTGTAAATGAATTACATAAGCCAGCTCGCAAGAAATATCTTAGGAGAAAGACAGTTTTGAAAGGAATAAATGACTTGTGGCAGATAGATTTAGTAGAGATGATACCCTATTCTCGAGAAAATAAAGGGTACAAATATTTATTAACAGTTATAGACTGCTTTGCTAAATATGCATGGGCCATACCAATAAAGAAGAAATCTGCTGAAGATGTAACTAAAGCGATGGAGAGCGTGTTTCTTTCGAGTAGACAAATTCCAAAAAATATTCAAAGTGATCAGGGAAAGGAGTTTTACAATTCCAAGTTTAAATCTCTAATGAAAAAATATTGTATTAATCATTATTCCACCTTTTCTAATATGAAAGCTTCCATTGTAGAAAGGTTTAATAGAACATTGAAAGGGAAAATGTGGAAAGCCTTCAGTATGCAAGGAAATTACAAATTTTTAGATATCCTACCTCAGATTTTACAAGAATATAACTCATCATTTCATACAACAATTGGTATGAAACCAATTGATGTTTGTAATAAAAAATCGGAAAAATACTTGCTAAACAATGTGTATTCTTCTGTTCGGACTAAAATGCGAAAGCAGAAGTTTGAAGAGGACGATTTTGTAAGGATATCTAAACAAAAAACAGCATTTTCAAAAGGTTACAAGCCAAATTGGTCAAGTGAAATATTTAAAGTAGTCAAGATTCAGAAGACGGATCCATATACATATTTACTTGAAGATCTAAAAGGTCAACCTATCAGTGGCTCTTTTTATGCTGAAGAGCTTCAAAAAGTAAAATATCCAGATGTATACCTTGTGGAAAAAGTTTTAAAAAGAAAAGGAAATAAATTGTATGTAAAGTGGCTGGGATTAGATGAACGCAGCTGGATTGACAAAACGGATATTGCATAATGTATTAAAAGAAAAAAACACTTGCTGTTATAATATACATTTATTAATTTTTTTTACAAAAACTGTGTATTTTATATATTTTTTGTACCTCTACATTTAAAATATATTTATTTCTCACAAACTGTTGTTTTTCTTTAACCTAAACTTACTAAATAGTGCTAGTGCTAATGTTACAAATAGACATTAAATTGTCTACTATTATCATTTTGACATATTACATTCAATGGCTGTTTTTTTTTTATTCATCAAGGCTATAGTGACCATAAGGGAGTGTTTGCACTCCATCGCTTAATGTACGCCTTTTGTCATCCAATGAGCATAATGACTTTTTATTTATTAGTGAGGTTGTAACGTTATGGTTTTTAGATTGAATTATATAAAACGAAGAATATACACTTTTACTCTCTTTAAGTGTGTTTAAATAATCATTAAAAGTAAATTCGCTAACAGCTGATTTTTTTATTCCCTTTGACTTTTTAACCGTTATATCATTGTTTGTTATGTAAGAATACATTTTAGGTCTCAACCCGACAAATTCGACAATAGGATCTCCAAAGGCTTCATCTTTTAACAGACCGACTACTTTTTTATTTTTTTCATTATAACAGAAATGAGAAGTGGGAAAATTGCTTGTATCAAAAAAACATTTTATAAAAAAAATTAAACCGACTTCGAAAACTAGGAACCAGTAAAAATAAATGCACTGAAAAGTATGAAATAATTAACTTCTGATTTTTATGTATACGCAGCAAAATTTAAAATCTTATGAAAAGCGGGAAAACGCATTAAAACGGATAATCTTATTTTGATTAGTACGAATACATACGAACTGTTAATAAAAATTATTAAATTAAAATATTAAATACTATGTTCAATACTTAACAATCTTTTCGGAGGCGGCGCAAAATAGAAAATCTATAGAAAATTTTAAGTTTAGTGTTAGCAATTTTAAATTTTGCGCCGCCTCCGAAAAGATTGTTAAGTATTGAACATGGTATTTAATATTTTAATTTAATAATTTTTATTAACAGTTTGTTTGTATTCGTACTAATCAAAATAAGATTATCCGTTTTAATGCATTTTCCCGCTTTTCATAAGATTTTAAATTTTGCTTCGTATTCATAAAAATCAGAAGTTAATTATTTCATACTTTTCAGTGCATTTATTTTTACTGGTTCCTAGTTTTCGAAGTCGGTTTAATTTTTTTTATAAAATGTTTTTTATTTCATACTTTTTAGTGGCGGAAGATAATTTCTAATATAAGGCGGAAGGAAGCAATGCGTTGATTTCTTAAACAAATTCTGTATGATTTTTTTTATACAGATTTTAAGTGCATTTTGAACTGACTTCGGGTTTTCGAAGTCGTTTTTTTTATTTATTTATTTTTTTATTTTATACGGCACCCCTCTTTAGAAACTACAAGTGAGTTTGGTTCATTAGTTGGTTTTTCTATCCATGGTGGGAAGGACGAGATCTATTCCGTGGGTCCCGCGCGAAATAAAAGTCAGCCCACCCATGTAGCGCTATACCACGTTAGTCTATCTCGGGTCTTTATATTATAATTATATCAATTTTAATCAACTTTGTATTATAATAGTGACATTATCAATTTTATAAATATGCAAGAAATTTGAAAATCGTTTGCGGTAGGGGCAGTACACACCTTTCAACACCCTGTCTACTTTGATTTTTTGTAAAGACCAATGTTCCATCGGGAAGACACATAAAACTTTTTTCCCACAATGACAATCTTTATCTTTTGTGGAATATTGTCTTCGGTACTTGTTTATTACATACATACATCTGTGTTCCGAGAGGAGGTGTTCAGTTTTGCTCGGCTGTAACATGAATCCGGCAACTTCAAGATGTCGTAGGTATGCTACTGAACAGATGGGATTTTGGCCGTTTTTCGACCAGTTTTATTGGTAAATATAATAAACAACATATACGTTTGTTATTTCGGTATCTGAGAATATGGCTTCCCCCCCCCCTCCTTACCTCCGCGACCAACTTTTTCAATGCGATCTCTTGTTAGTTCTCGCGAACTAATATTTTAAAAACCGTAATTAATACGGCTTTTTTTCCGCGACTAATTACCTCTTATAGCAGGAGGTGATTTCAACGCCAAGCACCAATTTTGGGGATCACGTTTAAGCAAGCCAAGAGGTAGGAATCTGAGGACTGCTATCCATGAGCTTTGATTAGACACGATAAATCCTGACACACCGACATACTGGCCAACATCACTACGTAAATCTCCGGACCTTTTAGATTTTTTTATTACAAAAGGACTGCGGACTGTTCCTCACACCATACATACGAGTTTTGATCTTTGCTCTGATCATTCCGCTGTATAACTCATTATTCTGGATGAGGCGGTCAACGTAGAAAGAAGACCGAAACTTACAGTGGAAGCCATCAAGTCCCCCCGCGCCAAAAAAAAAAAAAAAAAAAAAAAAAAAAAAAAAAAAAAAAAAAAAAAAAAAAAAAAAAAAAAAAAAAAGTATGGCTGCCTCGAAAAGGAAACAAATGACTATATTTAATATTTTCGTCTCTAGACTCTCTTATCGAGTGCCACCGTAGGGACGTTATCGTAACTTAAAGAAAAAAAATTAGACAATTCACCTTCATAGATGAAATTGGAAATGGAAGAAAATAATATTAAAATTTTTTAGCGGGACGTATTTATTCCATGACTGGAATAATAATAAGTCCATATTATGGTCATATCCATAATATTTTTCTTAATTTTCAAACCAAATTTAAGCTTAGTTAATAGTTATTTGTTATCTCCAAAACAATAATTTGTTACTTACAGCCATTTTCATCTAAACACCTCAATAGTTGTAGAAACATAATTAAAAACCGATAATAGTAATCTGGATAACATAACAAAAGTGTCACTCCAGAGTGAAGAATCCGCACAAGATTTTATGATTACATTGTATATTAATATCCGACAGAGATCAAGTGTATCCGGAAGCTGACAGAGGTGCCTGAATCCTTTGTTAAGGCCTCTAAATCAACTGAAAAAGAGCTTTTCCAGGAAGCATTGAATTCCTTTTTAATGTGCATAGCGAGTGGAAGTCGGAAATCAAAATCTAATTTAAAACAATAATGGCTACGATTTTACAAATCTCTTTTAAAAAGGGCTATTAATGCTCGGCCTTTCTTTACATTCTATGAATTTTGTGGTTTTATGATTATGCTGTCCATCCGTCGTTTAGACATTCATTTAAGATTTTATACTGTTATCGGTGTTTAATGTGTTTTAATCTTCTTAAATCTATAAACAAAATCTTTTAAGCAACCCAAAAAAATGTTCTTGAGTTTTATGTATTTCTTGGCAAAATTTTCCAGGAACAGGGTCGAAACAACAATAACTTTGCCGGAACCATAAAGAAGTGTTTCATTTTTCAGAAAACGACAGCGATATTCCACTGATAGTATATATCTTTATTAAAATCTATTGTTAAAAATTTATTTAAGGTTATTTATAACGTTTGTTCCAACGAGCACTCAAACCACGACAGTAACTAACACACTTCACATGTTCTCCCCCACTCTTTCAATTCTGAATTTGATTCGTTTGTTTTCCTAACCAATTCATCGACCATTAAAACATTATTGAGCATTGCTTGAAATACACCAATCAAATTAAGAATAAAAAAAACGGGGATAGTACATGATCAGTTTGTTATTTATCAACGTGTTTTAATAGTTTGTTGGAGCATACCTTATGATATAAATGCCATATGTTTTTCAAATAAGTAAATATAGAGCGATAATTAAATAATTATTTTCATGTTTTTTCCCAATAACTTCTTTAATAAATTAAGAACCCAAAAAAGGTTTTAATGGGACCACATTGGGAAAATACTCTGCAAGATGCAAAAGGTTTCGTTCCAATTGGTCCACCCATCTCGGAGTAATTGGTGGACATACATAGAAAAAAAAAAAAAAGGCACATACGTATCGAATTGAGTAACCTCCTCTTTCGAAGTCGGTTAAAAAACATTTTTGTAACTCTCCAGACATATCAGAATAAATATCTTCAGTCTTAATATTGTATAAAAATGAATTGGTATCGGTATAACATAAAGTAACATTTCCTATACCATATTTTTTCAAAAAAACATTGTAATGGTAATGATACATCAAAATTTTGCTCAACTCTAACACTGAGAATCCTACATACAAAGGTTTATCAAAAATAATGCTTTCTTTTTCCAACTGAACCGCTGTAACATCATCTGCAAATATAATTCTGCCTTTAAAATTTGGTTTATTAACTTGACGATATAATGATTTTTCATTTGTTACTATTTTTAAATCAATTCTGTTACGCACGTTTTCCATAAATTTACCGAAGCAACTATTATTCATTAATTTGTAAAAATCAGACTCGAATGTATTTTTTGCTGATGCTCTCATCTTTGAATTAATTTTTATATATGGTACCAACCAATTCTTTTGTTTAAACTTTAATACCCTGTGAATTTTTGTGATTTTTACCCCCAGTTGTAAAGCTTGTTTTAAATTCACATAATGTACTATATAACGTGTTTTGGGTAGCAAAGACGTTAATAATTTAATATTTTTAGTATTAGGTGGCTTATTTTTTTCAGGTAACAAAGGTAGTTGAGAATGTTTATCATGAATTTCTATAGGGTATTCAATGTCAACATCTAGCACATAACCGGTTTCTGAATCGTTTTCTAGATCTAATATATTCAATTTTTCATCAGTCCACTCACATTCGGCATATTGTAGGGGAAGGTTCATAGCGTAACCATAAAGATTGGTAACGTCTACATATAATAAATAATTACTGGGTTTTGTGGAATCATACTCATTTAAATATTTATTATTAGCTTTAGCATACCGGGAAACGACTTGGCAAATACCTCCCCTTATCCCCTTTTCAAAAAACTGTACTATATCAATATCTTTTATTACATCTAATTTTATTTTTGTATATTTTAACATTGCATTCCAAGATAACTGCGGTAAAGTAAAAAACCATGCGGGGTCAAGTTGATAAAGTTGTTGACAGAGAAGTCGGAAGGTTTCAAAAACTTCGCACAACAGAATTACATCTGTTTTTACATATAATTCTGCATAATCTTTTAATGTTTAGATTTTAAACGATTCCCAGACATTTTTTGCATGATCATAATCTACATCGCTTATGGATTGTTTAGTTAAATCATTAAAAAATGAATTTTTAGATGGTAGTTTTGTTTCAATTAGGCATTCAAACGAACTAAAATAATTATATGGAAATACACCTTTCCTTGTCAGCAATTTAACTTTGTTTTCATCATTAATAATACTAGCCATATTTGGAAATATTTCACTAATTGATTTCTTCCATCGTAAGCGGATTAGCATATATATTATCCGCTTCAACAGCTATTTGTTCAAGTTTTTCTAAAAAAACTTGCATACAGTTTTCTCCTGTATAAACAAATGGTTTCAAATCAAACATATTAGACTTGACCAGAAGCGAAACAGAAAAGGCTCGATGCTCGTGTATAGCTTTGTTCCAAGGTGTTGACGGATTCTGACAAGCCCCTGAAATTGGTATTAAAAGAGATTCCATATCCGCATAAACTACAATTGGAATGGGTTGTGTATATTCCACATGTTTAAATTCAATTTTATCTTCTTTCGGAAAATCAGATCGAATTGGTTTATGATTACGACAAAATAATTCATGTTCTCGCTTTCGCTCATCACCATTTTTCCCAAACTTGTTTACATATGTCTTTGGAAATGTGGTCAGACATCTACGACATATAGTATATGCATGTTCTTTCAACGATATTTGAGAACTTACTAATCGTGAAAGATTCGTAATCAAACAATAGTGAAAATTTTCCCCATTTTGTAAAAACAATAAATCGAACATTTTGTTATATTTTTCCTTTTTACTAATTCTAATTGGATACACATTATTTTTCTCGTCTAAGCCATATTCATTTATAGACACATTATTTAAATTTTCAAATCGCTTTACCTCCTTTATTGGAGTCGGGAACGATATCGAATCAAAGGAATATGTGGTTTGAATATTTTTGTATTCATTAAATTTATTTGATCTAATATCATCACTAAGTATAGCTAAACGGAAGCAATCCTTAGTATTATTTTTTACATTTATAACACAACGTTTATCCTTAATTTTTTTAGGTAATTCAATATACTGGGATCCTCCAAAAGGTCTATATTTTGTTAAATGTAAGCATATGTAGTTTGATGAAATATACATCCAACCAGAACCTTTTTTTTCAAACTCGTCCGGTTCCGCTAAAAATTTTTTCAAAACCCACTACTGCATGCTGGTTATAAAAGAGCGGCATGGACCGGACGGCAGGGGTATGGAACTGACCGTTGTTCCTCCAACATCATTGCTTATGAATAAACTTGAATGAAACAGCTGAACCAGTAAACTGGTTTATCACGAAGGCTTATGTATGTGGTGGGGGGAGAAAGCTTGATCAATGAACTTAATTGATAAATTATGAATGAAAAAGCTGAGTAAATATAGCCTTGCTACAGCAAGATGTAAACAAAGCGCTGTTGCCACATCAAAAATCCAACGTTGCCATGTTGGGCAGCTCACATCCGTTGACCCCTTGAAACCTCATAACACACCTCAAGGACACCCCCCCTCACCCTAGAACAACACCCCCCTCGCCCTCACAAGGTCGGTCAATGACCCTCAAGGTCACAGATAGCTCTGCTACAGCACGCTCAAGGCCATTTCCTTCGTGCTCCTGCTCAACCGGCCAATATTAACTACTGACTTTGAATGCTGGCGACGTTGATAGGAACCAGGACTACCATGGGTAGGGGATCTGCGATCTTGAAACCTAAATCTATGAGGTGTGGGTGATCTAGGATCTCGTAATTTGGTGGACAGGTTACGTACCTCATTCCTTAAGACTTCTATTTCTAGCCTGAGCTCCGAACTTCCGTGCTCTCCGACACAAGAAGTGGCGTAGACTGCCGCCTGGGGTCTGCTAACATCAGCAATTTTATCAGCTATGTCACTTAATTTCTCCAAGTCTTGTACCGAAGCCTGCAATATAGCCTGGGTTGCAATTGGCAGCCTTTGGATAAATAATTGTTTTATTATATCTTCTGATGTTTGGGGCCCACAAAGAGCTTTCATCTCTCTCAAAAGCTGAGATGGTCTTTTATTACCTAGTTCCAGGCCCGAAAGTAACTTCCGGATTTTTTGCTCGTCTGTCTCGCAGCATCTTTTAATTATCGTATTTTTGAGGAAATTATAAATAGGTTTAGGGTCGTTTGTCCTAAATAAGTCCCCGACAGTTTTTATGGTTTCACTATCTCAGGCAGAAACTAAGTAGTGGAATTTGGTTTGATTATTAGTTACTCCAGCTAATCGCGATTCCATTTGCCGGAACCATAAATCTGCATCGGATCTCCAGAATGGGGGCATCTTAAAAGAGATATGGCTCACCTGTGTTTTGGGTTCTTCCCTGGGTTGCTGAATATTTCCCAAAGCCGCTTCGAGTTGTACGATTTTTTCCTTCAATTCTTCCATCACGTCGGGGTCACCAATTTAGCCGTACGGTTAAATTGATATACGTGTGACACAAGAGATTAAATTCTTTATTCTGAACGCAGATAATTCATAAAGAGAGAACAATCGATAACATATGATAGCAACAAAAATCGATAACATATTAATAGTATTTTGAATTGTAACAATGCACCACTACAATGTATTTAATCAAGAAACTAAACCAAAAGAATGGAGTGCTGTAAAATTTAAAATGCTTTTCAAAAAAGGAGATCCAACGAATCCCCAGAACTACAGGTCAATAGCGTTAATAAATATACTGACAAAATTATTCACTTCAATTTTATACCAAAGATTAATATCTTGGATCGAAGAAAATTCAATTTTTTCTGAGGAGCAAATGGGGTTCAGACCCGGAAGAGGATGTATCGATGCGATATTAACACTTTCTTCCATAATGAATATGTATTTGAGAAATAAAAATAGATTTGGATATGTGATATTTGTTGATCTAAAGAAAGCCTTTGATAAAGTACTGCAGGCTAAGTTATGGAATAGATTAAATGAGAATGGTATTTCCCCAAAATTCATTAGGGTAATTAGAAACATATATGACAACGCCGAAATGTACATTTCCGAAGAAAACGACTTGCCCAGAACCTTTCCAATATCTGAAGGAGAGAAATTAAGCCCCGTACTCTTTTCCATTTATATTGATGGTCTAAAAAAGTTTTTCTGTGATCATGGAGCAGAGGGCTTGTACGTAAAAGATAAAGATCATGTGCTGAGCTTATTCTATGCTGATGACATTGCTATCCAAGTCAACTGTAACCCTTTCCAAGTCAAGTGTAACCTTTACCAAGTCAACTGAAACCCTTTCCAAATCAAATGCAACCCCTTCCAACTCAATCGTCACCCAATCTATTTCAATTGTAACCGTTTCCATTTCAATTGTCACCCTTGAAAAATTCTAGTGAAGACGTTAACATTTTCGGATTTCTTTCGCACGGGAGTCCAATTTTATGTTATCGGGGACGGTGTTTTTGAAAAAAATATTCATTTTGTATTTCAGAGGCGGGGGGGGGGGGGGGGGGAGCGGACTAGAAAACAGTTAGAATTTCGGATTTCTTTCACACAGGGGTCCAATTTTGTTTTATCAGGGACGATATTTATAAAAAAAAAATGTATTTTGTATTTCAGTGGCGGGGGGGGGGGGGGGGGGTTCACTATAAAAAAGTTAGAATTTCGGATTTCTTTCACACGGGGGTACAATTTTATGTTATCGGGGACTATATTTATGAAAAACAAAAATTATTTTATATTTCAGTGGCGGGGGGGGGGGGGGATGGGGGTGCACTATAAAAAAGTTAGAATTTCGGATTTCTTTCACACAGGGGTACATTTTTATGATATCGGGGACGATATTTTTGTAAAATATGTATAAAAGCGCGCCCCCCACTAAAATGCAAATTAAATATTTTTTTTAAAAACTTTTTTCGATAAGATAATATTGGACCCATGTCCGAAAGAACGCCGAAAATTTAACTTATTATAGTGAGCTCCCCCCCCACTGAAATACAAAATGATATTTTTTTCAAAAACACCGTCCCCGATAACATAAAATTGGAACCCCGTGTGAAAGAAATCTGAAATTCAAACTTTTTCATAGTGCACCCCCCCCCCCACCACTGAAATTCGAAATTCTAACTTTTTTCGAGTGGCCCAGTAAAATATTGAGGATTGGGATGATTACACGTGGAGGGGACAGCAGGCGAGTTAGTGCATTGTGGTTATACGTTTGTGAAACCTAGTTCCGTTCCGCATAGGAGGCAAATAATACAAATCAAGAAAGTTTTTAAGAAATATTGCAACTTGATCATACCTGCCATTAATTTTTAAGTTCATGTATTTAAAACAAAAAAATTGGTAAAAATAATTTTGATATTCTCTTGTTCCCGATTTCCATGGCAGATTCCAATTCCTGGAGCCATTTTACGCTGGATTCGTAAACTGAAGATAATCCACAACCAGATTTCTTAGAATCTTTAATTATTTTTTTCTTGGTTGTTTATTGACCTCAAGTTTTTAGCTTTGTTTTTTACCTCTGGTACACCAAAGTCGGGTAAATTCATCGCCCCTACTAACTTTATATGAGCAGTATCACGAATTTGCTTGTTTTTATAGGTTGCCGATTTGAAATTCCAGAGGTGTGATTTAAACTCTTTTATGAATTTAATTGTTCCTGAGATGAGCTCCATTGAGCCATTTTGAACTTAATAAATTAATAAATCACAAAAAGATTGAGACGGGGGATAAATCGCACTACTATGTTTACTTCACTTTGACTGATCACACCGACCGAGTGGTGTGCCGAGTAGAGTGGGTGTGGCGGTATTCCCTCGGCCGAGAGAATAGAACAGCCTTCTAGCCACTGTCTCGCCCAAATGACTCGCTTGCTACTAGGCCAAGTTCTGACTTAGCTGATTACATTAACAGAGCACTCGGCCGAGTGCACTGTCTCGGCCCAGTACTCGGTAGTTGTAATTCAGGTTTATAGGATCAGAAGATGTTTGGTCTGGCGACCAGGTGGATATATTGAAAAAGAATAAAGTTAGCATCTTGGAAAAAATGAGGAATCATTTGTTTTCAAAAGATGTTGAGGCAGTAATAAATTCTTCTTTTAGTACTATATACCGCCACTTGAATAACTTTGAAAATGAGGAATGTTATCTATCATTAAGGTGTCATATAAATAAAATTAGATTAGTCGCGCAACTATAGATGATGGGTGATAAATCTCAAAGATTAATTATAAATGGTACTCTTTATAAATTCGAACCTAACTTGACCTGCCCTCTCTGTAATTGTAAAGATAATGACAGAATCCAAAATTTTCTGTTAACATGTCCTATAATGAAGCCAATTAGAAGAGTTTTCCTATATAAATATATTAATGAAGATCGGTCTTTATCTAATCCACTGCAAATAAATGAACTTAAAAATTTAAACGATTTATTTTTTAATTGAAGCAATGAAATTAGGAAATTTTGTATTACATGAATAAGGAAATTGTTTCTACAGAAATACAATTTATTATTATAATTAATACTGTATTCATAAAGTAGAGTGTTTATTTGTTTTTGTTTTTTTTTTGTTTTGTTTTGTTTTTCTGCTTATTATTATTGATCAAGTGTTATATGATTTGTAAGCCATGTTGTTTTATCTTATAGATTAGGGCTCAGTTAGGAGAGATTTATTTACTTTTATTAGTATATATATTTTTGTTTTCTTTTTATTATTTTTTATAAATACTTAACGCATTAGTACTAAGATTAATAGGAATAATTTTAATTTGTACATTCCATTAAATAACTATAAGCTAAGGTCCAACCTCTTGCTAAAAGTTGTAAACTTAAAAGCAAAAAATCTGGTGCATGTGCGCAACACACAATTTTCACTTACTAACTTACTTAGATTAGAAATTAATGCGTTTTTTTAATTGCCACTTCTCAAAGTTACACATTTTTCCACGTTCATTTCTTACTTTTGTTTTCATTTGCTCCATAAAAAACACTAATTTCTTTTATTATTAAATAAAAGTTTTTACTTGTGATAATTCGGCAATGCAAGCATTATACTCCAAGTCTTCTGATTTTATAATTCTCTATGTACTTGTTGAAAATTTCATTTAGTTACCATGAAACAAATAATTTCCATTAAATGAACAGAACCGCTTTAAGTATGAACAATGGTCTGTCATTAAAGGCGTACTACGCATGCGTGGGCTCAACGTGTTTTATGAGTTGACTGAATATTTTTCTTTTTTTCTCCTCTATATGTTTACTTGATTTTTATCATGTCTCATATTTAGCCATTTCTTATTTTTAGGCGTAACGAGAGACAGTTCAATTCTCCGTATAAACAAAAACAAAGGTACTTTATAGGAAACAAAAAAACCATACGAACAAAAAAGGGCCCTACCCCATTTAAGCCCCCTCAGAACATTTTAATAATAATAAAGCTTACCAGATATTAAAGAACACCTAATTTTCATTAAACATAACGAATTTGATGAAAATCGTTAAATTCGTTTTTAAAATAATTGAAAAAAAGGTAAAAATTGGAAACAAAGTTATGAAATAAAGTGTCCCCTCCGTTTGACAAATTTTGATGAAATGTTGGCGATCACATCTTTGACATATACATAAATCAAATACCCAGTTTGATCAAAATCGTTAAAGCCGTTTTTGAGTAAATAAAAAAACACGTGAAAATGGTACAAAATTTATTAAGTAAAGTCCCCCCTCCGGTTGATCAATTTTGATGAAATCTTTCCTGTCATATCTCGGACATATTTATACAGCAAATACTCAGTTTAATCAAAATCGTTAGAGCTGTTTTTGAGAAAATCGGAAAAAAACGTAAAAAGTTATTAAATAAAGGAGGGGTACTTTATTTAATAACTTTTTACCTTTGAGCAATTTTGATGTAAAGAGAAAGAGCCATTGATAGACTGAAATTGGGCAAAGCATCAGGCAGTGATGGAATCTTTCCGGAATTCATAAAATATGGAGGTAACGAAATGGTAAAATCATTACAAGCACTTTTCTAGAAAATATGGGACAATAAGGTTATTCCGAAGGACTGGAAATACAATATCATAGTGCCGATACATAAGAAAGATAGTACAACAGAGTGTGGGAACTACAGACCAATATGCTTGTCCCAAGTAACGTACAAATTGTACACCACTATC
Organism: Aelia acuminata; assembly: GCA_911387785.2. Lineage (NCBI taxonomy): Eukaryota > Metazoa > Arthropoda > Insecta > Hemiptera > Pentatomidae > Aelia > Aelia acuminata. Next base: position 97,002,793 of record OU426979.1, read on the forward strand.
CTAGAAAGCAGATTAAGGGCACTGATAGAACCAAAATTGGAAGAAGACCAGGCTGGATTCCGACCGGGAAGACAAACCCAGGACCACATTTTTGCTCTCAGAACTATAATAGAAAAAGCATGGGCTAGAAATCGAAGTAGCTATATTGCTTTCTTGGACCTAAAAGCTGCCTTCGATTCAGTACCCCGATATGAAATTTGGAGAGCACTTAGAGCAAAAAGAATTCCTGCAGACCTCTTGGATGCGATCAAATCTATTTATCAAAGTACTAAAGGAATAGTGCGTATCAATGGCCATGAGTCCAAGCCTTTTTCTATGGAAAGGGGTGTGAAACAAGGGTATAGCCTCAGTCCATTATTATTTATTGCCTTTATGGATGAAATCCACAAAATATGTAGGAGAAGAACCGCTTGGACTCCAGTTGGCATGTGGAACATGATTACTGTACAAGTGCAGGCATTTCTTTATGCAGACGACATTGTGCTCGTGGCAGACTCAAAGGAAAAGCTGCAACAGGCCATTATAGAATGGAATGAAGAACTCGCTCGCAAGGGAATGAGCATTAACAGCCGTAAAAGCAAAATTATGACCGTAGCCAGAGATGAAGTGGATGTGGAAAATGTAAGAATAACATGCAACGAAGAAGTACTGGAGAATGTGGACGCCTATACCTTACCTTGGAACGATTATGAACAATTCTGGTAAAATAGATCAAGAAGTGTCCAATAGGATTAATAAAGCAAATAATATTTATTACCAGATATGCAACACTATTGTTGGAAAGCGGGAAATAGGTAAAGATATCAAACTCCACATTTTTAAGGCAATATACCTTCCCACACTACTATATGGCAGTGAAAGCTGGGTAACCCAAGATAAACACATGAGCAGGATTACGGCTGCGGAGATGAGATTTCTGCGAAGAATATCTGGTAAAACTAGGAGGGACAGAATAAGAAATGAAAGGATAAGAGAAGAGCTACAGGTCGATTCTGTGAAATCGGTGATGGAAAAGCGACAGCTCCGATGGTTTGGGCATGTCTGTAGAATGGGAGAAGACAGAGTGCCAAGAAAATGTATGGAGGCGAGGCCGACAGGTAAAAGACCACGAGGCAGGCCTAGAAGGGGCTATATGGAGCATATCCAACGACTGGGTCTAGAAAGAGGGAAAACGCTAGCCGAGATGAAGAGGCTTGCTAGGGACCGAGATGTATGGTCCAAGTGGCTAGAGGCTCCTCCACGCTGAAAGGCACTTAAGGAGGATGAGAAAGAAGAAGAGAAGAAGCAATTTTGATGAAATTTTTGCTGTCACATCGCGGGCATATACATACACACACACACACATCTGTTCACACACACACACACATTTATATTTCAGTTAATAGGTGCTTCACTTGCAATTCACTGACAAGACACACCGAGAAGTGTACTCGTACACAAATGGATGATTCTCATATGAATTGACCATTTAGTGTCCCTGAACTTAACATTCGTTTTTCAGATATTTTTTATATCCAAAATTTTTTTTTTGATATTTATTTTATAGTCTTCTGTTATAACAAAACAATGGTAACATTTAAATGAACCTAGACATCATAAAAAACAAAATATTTCAGTCTGAAGTTTGAAAATGTCACGAGTGTTACAGTCCCCAAGCTGGTTATGCTTAGTTCACCACACCCAGAAATGAACCCCCTGATAATTGATTAAATTTGAACAATGAGGTATTTCATTATAATACGGTAGTGTTTCAAGTTATGAATGATATTATTACTTACCTCTAATACTTCACATGTAAATCAGGAAAATAAATCTGTCCCCAAGGTTAGTAGAAAAAATCATGGCGAGTGTTGTCGGTGTTCTGGGCAACACGCTGTTCTTTGAAAATGTTGGGAATGGCCATGATAACCTTTGTTTATAATAGCGGCTATCAGTCAATGTGCAAACTTGGTGAAGAAAGAATCTAATAGGCAGTTATTTGATATCCAATGCAAAATAATGAATATCACAAAAATTAGTTGTCACGAGTGTTACGTCAATTGTATGTATCAGCGTTCATTGAAAAATCCGAATGATCCGGGGAAAAGATGTTGGTTAGGGACATTTATTCGAGTTCATCCTCTCATATATGTCCGACACTTGGTTTAGCTAAGGATTGAGATTTTTTGTGAAAATGTCACGTGACGGAAAAACAATTGTAGCGAAGCGTTGTTATTGTTATGTTTACATGCCTACATGATTCATTTCTTTTGTATAGCCATTTTAACAAGCTGTAGAAAGGAGCTATAGAGAAAAGAAAAAACAGACTAAGGACATAATGCAAAATATATTCTTAATAAAAAAGAGATGTTGGCAAAGAGAAAGAAAATAAGCAAATCGGCAGCTTATAAAAATATTCAGTCTTCTCAGCTTGTGAAAATAACTCTCAATCTTTGAATTTGACCTACATGTAAAGCAGTGAACGAATTAATTATGGGTGAATCATTGATACTGAACTGAGTAAAAACTGTGCAGCAAACTCATATATATTTCACAACGAGATGATCAATTAGCTGCAAATATCCAACGAAACCCTAAACCTTAACAGAACGACTTATTCATAGGTCAACTAGCGAGAAAGTATAGGCTACTAAGCTTGGCAAGTAAAGGAGTAGGAATAGACTCCAGCCTAGTACAACAAAACAACAAAAGGAAAACAAGATTTGATGCCTTACAAATGAGTTTTTACGGTGTGATATGGAGTGACGAGATTGAGCGAGAATAGAAAAAAAAAACATTACAAAAAATAAATACATAAAAATACAGAAACGCTCCTCACAATACTCATTTTTGAGTAGAAAAAATAATAAAAAATACTAATAAATACTGAACGAACTGACAAACTTTATTCGCCTTTGTTTTCTTGAACATCTTATTGATGATATTAAGATCAAATTGTATTCATAAGTTGAATTTTTTTAAACCCAAAATTCAATTTATAAAAAAGTTAAATGGTCAAATTAAATGAGAATCACCCAAATATGTACTATTTGTGCGGGCCCACACCGACTTAGTGTGGGCGAGAGGAAAGAGGTTAAATGTAGTAACTGTCTACAACATAACCAAAGGATTACTGACCCATCTCGCCAGGTAGGTACCAGGCATAGCTCTTTGGATAAGGACTGTCCAACTTATCTCGCCCTAGTAAACAGAATAAAACAAAATATTGATTATGAACAGTAATGATGAAGTGTTTTTGAGTGGTAACGGCTCATAGTGGTATAATTGGGTATGTTATGACAGATACTCTAGCGAAGGATGCATCTGAAGACGAGTCGATAGAAGTATACTCTTTTTGTTCCCTTAGCCGTACCTTGCGAACAGACTTCAAAAGAACTGATATTGGCTTGGTAGAAAGATTAGGCACAAAACAACAAAGGCTTAACTATGAAAAATACTTCCTGAGCATTAAGCCAAGACAGAATGCGGAACACTTCAAAATTAATTAAATTAACTCAGGGCTTGACGGGAACGGCCGAAACCAGGCATATCTTCATGCTGTTTATGCAACTCTCATACGCCGCAGACATTGGAGCACATAATTTATGATCGCGAGAATTTTGAAGCTTCCAAAAGAAAACTTATTCAAAACATAATTACATCAGGGAGCCATTGGCCCGCGAAAGAGACTTAAATTCAAAAGCTCACTTTCCATATTTTCCAGTTCTCTTGCAAAATATTGTTGTAAAATATTGTAACTATAATTATTAATAATGTACATGTTATACTTTATGTGGTGCATGTGAAAAACTAAAGTGAATAAAAAAAAAACAAAAAAAAAACACACACACACACACACACGTGTGGAGTTGCTAGTCTCCCATCGGGGATTCCCACCAGATATGGCAGGAACCGGGAGTAACACCCGGGGTGGACCAAAACTAGACACAAATCCAGGCGCGACGGTTCCTATTATAGTTGTACTGGTCAGCGTCTGTCCCTCAGGTTAGAGGCGGTTGTTTTCAAACCTGGGAGGAGGTATTAAATGCGAACATTTGAAGATATTTAGAATGGAAGAAAAATCTAACTCTGTCACGGTGCAGGGGCACGGAAGCCCAGTACCGGCGTCGAAAGGGAATGAGAAAGCGGGTTCCCCGGCGTCGTCATCATATGACCGCAGTGCTACAGTGATGGAAGACTTGGCCATTGAAGCATCTAATACTACAAGACTAACTTCGATAGAAATTATGCAGAATCTTGGACGTAAGATAAGCGGGCTTCTCTCTTTCATACGTGCTAGGCATAACGTTCATGGTGAGATAAGAAGTTATGCATGTGAAATCCAACTTAACTTTGAAAAGCTGGAAAAGGCTTCCCTCCATATCGAAACTGCAGATGGCTATACCCAAACAAAGGAGATAAGTCCACCAAGAAAGGATGCTGTTAATCTTAAAACCGAGGGGACATTAACCACACCCTCCTTGGCTAAGAAGATAAGAAGAATAAGATAAGAAGAAGAATAAGATAAGAAGAAGAAGAAGGCCAAGAAACTGGAAAAACAGAATGCAGACCAAGCTGTACACCAAGACGTAGACGGTCCCCAAAGATCGGTAGGTCAAAGTAAGGAACCATAAGAACATAGGCAAGAAGTACGCAAAAGGACGAGGAAGAAACCTCGGCTTAAGACTCCAAGACCTGACGCGGTAATTGTGAAAATACCTGAGAACCAGACTTACGCAGATGTCTTGCAAAAGGTAAAAAATGACCTGGCAATGTAGGAGCTGGTGTCATCAGCACTCGCCTGCAACGGATCGCCACCTGGAAGATCTGTGAATTTTATACTCACAGTGATCATCAGGCGATTTTGATTACGTTGAATACGCCCCAAAGAAAAAGAGTAGTCGATAAAAGTCTGTTGGCTGGAACAAGAAGACTTTTGATGATAATTCATTTAACCTAATGCTGGAGGATGAATGTGAATTGACAGGGTCGGCCGAGGAAAAGGCGCGAATACTTACCTCTTTTATTTCTAAGGCTTGTGATACAGCAATGACTCGCACAAAGCCTGGCAAATACCATTCCCCAGTTTACTGGTGGACGGAGACTATAGCCGATCTTCGTCGCTGCTGCAATCTAGCAAGAAGACGCTACCAGCGAGCGAGACATCGTCCAGAGTTTTCGGTGCTTCAAGAAGAGTTCAAAAGAATCTACGACGAGCCATTAAAGAAAGTAAGCTAAAAGAAGGTAAGCTGGTAAACTAAACTGATCGCCACCTGGAAGATCTGTGAATTTTATACTCACAGTGATCATCAGGCACTGAATCATCAGAAGCAGCTCCCCACAAGAACGGAGGTTGTGGATAATATTGTCAGGGCATTATTCCCGGAACAGGCAAATACTATGGGGTGTATAGACTATATACATGATAACGACTTCCCACCAGTAACTGAGGAAGAGATAGAGGACATCGTCTCAGATTTACAGCATGGCAAGGCACCAGGATTGGATGGAATTCCAAATGTGGCCCTTAAGGTGGCCCTCAGGAAGCGGCCAGATCTTTTCAATTCCTGCATTCGTGAAGGCTCAATTCCGAAACCTTGGAAGAGACAGCGCCTTGTATTGGTTCCAAAGGGTCAAGGAAAACTGGAAGATCCGACAACTTACCGTCCGATTTGTTTACTGGATACTATGGATAAGGCATTCGAAAAAATCCTTTCCCTCAGGCTACAAGAGTTCACGGAGGGTCCAAATGGCCTCTCGAAGTTTCAGTATGGATTTCGTAAAGGACGATCCAGGGTAGATGCTATTAGAGTGGTAATAGAGATAGCCCGTACAGCAATTGCAGGAGCAAGGTGGAGGAGAAGGGCTAAGAGTTATGAGCAGTCATCACTCTTGATGTTAAGAATGCTTTTAATACCGCAAATTGGATCCGTATATTAGATGCCTTACGGACCATGAAGGTGCCAGTCTATCTTATGAGAGTCCTTACAGATTACTTCAGAGACAGAGTTCTGTTTTATTCCTCTGACAATGGCCAAAGGAGATACAAAGTGACAGGTGGTGTCCAACAGGGCTCCGTACTGGGACCTCTCCTATGGAACGTCATGTACGACGGCATATTCAAGTTACCTATTCCAGAAGGAGCCACAATAGTAGGATTTACAGATGATATTGCAGTGGTAGTGGCGGCAAAGTACTTGAAAGAAGTTACCCTCACAGCCAACCAGGCTGTTGCCACGGTCCGCGCTTGTCTTCAGTGGGCCTGCAGCTTGCCGATCACAAAACAGAGGTTCTCTTAACCACTAGCACGAAGCAAGCCGTCCTTAAGAAGTTGAAAGCAGAAGAGAGAGCTAGGAGAAGTGATTAGCGTGGAAACATAAAAATCACTCAGCCAAGTCCCTCCACGAAGTAATGCCTAGCGGCGGTCCCGTGGAGAAGGTTAAACGGGTGCTGGGAGGTGGTTTTAGTGGGTAAAAATCCCACACGCGGATGGGTACGGGCCTATTCGTCTCTTTTGAAGATTTCCACCTACCCACGTTAAAAAAAAAAAAAAAAAAACATACACACACACAAACACACGCACACACACACACACACACACACACACACACACACACAAACAAACAAACAAACACACAAACAAACAAGCAAACAAACACACACACACACACACAGACCATTTCGTGGGACTTGGTTATTTGGACTCAGGGGACCCCAAAACATGTATTTCCGTTGAAAACTGGAACTCAAAATTTTTTACGATCGCTTACTTTATATTTCATGTATAGGCAAGTGAAAGTAAAAAAAAATATTATTATTATTATTGGTTCGGTGTATAATATGGTTATTTTTTCAGTTTATTTTTACTAGGTGCTTATGCCAGTCGTCTCTCCTGATGCAAATTGCAATCTCTTATTTGATTGCTATAGATCCAAAAATTTGTTTTGTTCGAAGCTCATATGAGGGGAGCTACCCGAGTCGAGATGCCAAGCAGAAGATTGAGATGAAAATGAAAAACATTCTTCCTCTTCTACTTTATTAATATCACGGTAGCAAATATTACATTTAATTTTCGATTTTGATTTAGCCTGATATTTCTGATTTATCTTTGAATTTATTAGGTTTGAAATATTGTTTTTTGTTTCCGTAAAATGCTTCTTCTGAATTAGTACTTATACAGTCTTTATTTCTGGCTTCCGCTTCTTCTAATATTTTTATTTTTAAATCTTCGGGACTTGGAAGCGTATCTCTGCTCTTAATCGCTACTCTGAAGTTTAAAAAACACCAGATACACTACATAACATCTATAGCTATTATTAATTTCTATAGCCATATCCCACAGCTTATCAACTGCATCCATGAAATTATTAAGATGATCTCTGAAATTGGATTCAAATTTAATTTTATGGAGAACAAGACATTTTACAACAAAACAGCTTTCCGAGCAGGACCCTCGCTTTTATAAACGCCTAGAGAGTATCCTAAACATCTTTAGATGCAGCATCCCTAGGTGATATAATTAATAGAAGTTCTGCCCTTGCGTTTAAGTCCTCCTTTGTCCTCTTCCTTTTAGTCTCTTCGTCCTTTTTCTTTGGGAATGGATTATCTCCAGACATGTATTCCCAAAGGTATTCCCTTATAAGAATAGCTTGGGCTTGAATTGCCCATGTATCATAGTTTTCTTTATGTAGTGGCTCAATCCTGTAATTGCTGGAATTTGCGATTTTAGGAGAAAACAGTAGATTGTAGAATCGATAACCAAATAATTGGATACGATCACTAACTTCAATGCTGTCCAAAAATGATGGGCCCATAACCTGTTAAAAATGATAATTGGCCAGGAAAATTAATAACATTTATTTAACACACAACCGTTTAACACATAGTAAAACAATTAAGTATAAACACGTGTTAATTATAACATATGATTTCAACAAATCAATCTAGCTGATAACTTAATCACTGACGAGAGATAACTCAATAATTATCCAACAAAAAACACTACCATCAGGTCGAACCTCAATGTTAAACCAGCCAATGATGTACGGAATAGAAGAAAATTTAGAAGTTTACCTAGAAGATTTTAGAACTTTTCCTAGATTGCCAGGACCCCTTCAACAAATGGATACGAGAACAACCGCATATGAAGCCTATCGAGCCAACGTAGAGAGGCCAACCATAATTAGATGGGAGGAAGGTGTAAAGGAGGACTTTCAGAGAAGACTTCAAAGTAATGATAGAAGGCAGCTTGTGGAAGACTGTCAGAGCTGGAGAAGACAGTATAAACTTCCTCTTCACACCATTATAGCGGTGCTAAGAGGAATGAATATGATGATAAAAAACAATAGTCGATAAACATTTAATAACTAATGCTAATGTTTCAAAGAAAATAGGTTGTTTAGTGGTTTGATTTCTGATAAAAAAAAACAATGAAAACTGACGATTTGAATTTTTTTTTTTTTGGGATTCTTGCAGTGTGATGTATCCAAGAAATAAACATAGTACATACCAATGGCTAAAAATATGTTGAATAGTGCTAATTAAAAAATTGACCTAATATCTAAACACGTAGGTGTAATAGGAAAGTAAATAATAATCATATATCATAAATGTATTTAATGTACCCTTCTTGAAGAAATTTCTCCTTCACTTTCCAGTAATTCAGTTTCCCAATCATCTTCTTCACCAGGTGCAAAATTGTAATAAGGCATAAGATGGTGTCGTAATCTATTAATTCGCCTTTTTCTCTTCAAAAGGATAATAACCTTAAAAGATTTAATGAGGTTAAATATTTCATGTTGAAGAAAAGAAAAAATGAAATGTGCATCTATTGATCACATGAAGAAATAAGCGAACATGTAAAACAGAAAGGTAAAAAAGTTTTGGCACAAAAGAAGAATGATAAATCAAATATAAGAAATTTTAATGGGTATAAACAAAAGATCTGATACAATGGATCAACTGTCTTCTTAGAGCAGATGTTTCTAAACTGTGATATGCAAGAATATTTTATATCATATGAATGAAAAGTCGAGGATAATTTTTTTTTTTTAAATAATCAATAGTTAAAACTCAAATCATGTATTTTATTAATTTTCATCAGTGTCAGAAGTTTTTTTTTCTCTATCGTTTAATTTACATATTTCTTTTCCATTATTAAATTTTAATTGTTTGTATTTTATTTTTAGGAGAACCAATTTATTTATTAAGTGAATATTAACATTTTTTGTATAATGTTTTAAATAAATGATATTGGGAAGATTGCCTTTACTAATCTATCTAATATGCAATATTTGCCATTTAAGCGGAAAAATGAATTATGCTCATGTTCCAAAGACTGCGTCCCGCGAAATGGTCTGTGTGTGTGTGTGTGTGTGTGTGTGTGTGTGTGTGTGTGTGTGTGTGTGTGTGTGTGTGTGTGTGTGTGTGTGTGTGTGTGTGTGTGTGTGAGAACAGATTATCTCAAAAACTATAAACCGTCCGAACCTGAAATTGGGTATTTAGTGTATGTATATGCCCGCGATGTGACAGCGAAAATTTCATCAAAATTGCTCAAAGGGAGGGGGTACTTTATTTAATAACTTTTTACGTTTTTTTCGATTTTCTCAAAAACGGCTCTAACTAAACTGAGTATTTGATCTATTTATATTTCAGAGATATGACTATAAAAATTTCATTAAAATTGATCAACCTGAGGGGGGACTTTACTTAATAAATTATGTATCATTTTCACGTATTTTTTTTTATTTACTCAAAAACGGTTTTAACGATTTTAATCAAACTGGGTATTTGATCTATTTATATGCCCGAGATATGACTAAAATTTCATCAAAATTGATCAACCGGAGGGGGGACTTTACTTAATAAAATTTGTATAATTTTCACGTGTTTTTTTTGTTTACTCAAAAACAGCTTTCACAATATTGTTCAAACTGGGTATTTGATGTATGTATATGCCAAAGATGTGATAACCAACATTTAATCAAAATTGATCAAGCAGTGGGGGCACTTTATTTCATAACGTTTTTTTCCATTTTTTCTATTATCTCAAAAATGCCTTTAACGATTTTCACCATATTCGCCATGTTTAATTAAAATTAGGTGTTCTTTAATATCAGGTAAGCGCTATCATCATCATCTATATCAAATGATCTGAGCAAATGAAAACAAAAATAAGAAATGAATGTGGAAAAATGAGTAACTTTGAGAAGTGGCTTTAACAAAACGCATTAATTTCTTATCTTAGTAAGTCGGTAAGTGAAAGTTGTGTGTTGCGCGCACGCACCAGATTTTTTTTGTTCTTATTTCCTCTATAAAAAAAAATATTTTTTTTTTTTTCACTTGTGATACCCACTTGTGATAATACTCCAAGTCATCTGATTTTATAATTCTGTTTGTAGTTGTTGAAAACTTCATTTAGTTACCATGAAACAAATAATTTCCATTAAATGAACAGAACAGCTTTAATTATAAACAATGCGTGGGCTCAACGTGTTTTATGAGTTGACGGAATATTTTTCGTTTTTTCTCTTCTATAGGTTTACTTGATTTTTTTCATATTTCATATTTAGACATTTCTTATTTTTAGGCGTAACGAGAGTCAGTTAATTTCTCCGTATAAACAAAAACAAAGGTACTTTATAGGAAAACAAAAAAGGCCCATTCCTTTAATGGACCCCTCAGAACATTTCAATGATGATAAAGCTTACCTGATATTAAAGAACACCTAATTTTCATTGAACATGACGAATTTGATCAAAACCATTAAAGCCGTTTTTGAGATAATCGAAAAAAAGGTAAAAATTGGAAACAAAGTTATGAAATAAAGTGCCCCTCCGTTTGAAAATTTTTGATGAAATTTTGGGTATCACATCTTTGGCATATACATACATCAAATACCCAGTTTGATCAAAATCTTCAGAGCCATTTTTGAGTAAATAAAAAAAACACGTGAAAATGATATAACATTTATTAAGTAAAGTCCCCCCTCCGGTTGATCAATTTTGATGAAATTTTTACAGTCATATCTCGGGCATATACATACATCAAATACTCAGTTTGATCAAAATCTTCAGTGCCGTTTTTGAGTAAATAAAAAAAAACACGTGAAAATGATATAACATTGATTAAGTAAAGTCCCCCCTCCGGTTGATCAATTTTGATGACATTTTTACAGTCATATCTCGGGCATATTAATACATCAAATACTCAGTATAATCAAAATCGTTAGAGCCGTTTTTGAGGAAATCGAAAAAAACGTAAAAAGTTATTAAATAAAGTACCCCCTCCCTTTGACCAATTTTGATGAAATTTTTGCTGTCACATCGTGGGGATATACATACACTAAATACCTAATTTCAGGTTCGCACGGTTTATAGTTTTTGAGCTAGTCTGTACACACACACACACACACACACACACACACACACACACACACACACACACACACACACACACACACACACACACACACACACACACACACACACACACACACTCACGCACGCACGCACGCACGCACGCACGCACGCACGCACGCACACACACACACACACACCATTTTGTGGGACTTGGTTATTTGGACTCAGGGGACCTCAAAACGTGTATGTCCGTTGAAAACTGGAACTCGAAATTTTTCACGATCGCAATCCTTAGCCTCCCATCGAGCGCCTCCCCAGGTGGCGGATAGGGGGATTCCCACCAGATATGGCGGGATATATTTCATATATAGGTAAGTGAAAGTAATAGAATTTCTTTTTTAGACCGAAGAGGACGAATCGACCGCAGAATTTAGACGTTTACATTATTTCGAGCTAAATATAATATAACAGATGCGATTGCATCGCGGCCATTAAAATGGAAATGTAAAATTGCAAAACTCTGTAATGAACGAAATCCTAAAAGATAGATAAGTGCTATGCCGGCTGGGAAACATCCAGGCAGGCTGAGACAGAGGTGAAAGGATTGCTTGAATGCACATCTTGGGAAGTTGGGTCTGGACTAGAGATGCAACATCGAAGGCAAAACATCAATGTACAACAAGCAAAACATCGACCACAAAAAATCGATGTTTTTTAATGTATTGATTCTTTAGACATTAACATATTAGTGCTCAAACGTATTTAAATCGATGTTTAAGTGTAAAGCAGGTTTATGCCTCATAATTAATGTATAAAAAAATCGATGATTCCGGCATTGGTGGTTGTTCATATTCACTTATTAAATATTCAACCGTTAGGACCCAAACATATTCATACATTGATTTCGTTTCCATATTATATACCGAGAATCGTATTTCTGGTGCATATTTTAAAAGATTTTGGGAGCAGCTGCATTAAATACGTAATTCAATTATCACACTATGGTTTTTCGTTTACATATTTTATTAACTTATTTGAAGTTGAAAATTTTACAAAAAAAAAAGGGTATGAAACTGTTCTTCTTGGTAATATATCCAATATAATGTCAAACATCGATGTTAAAAACAAGTTTGTTATTATCAAAACATCGACACTAAAACATGTTTTTCGTCGAAAACATCAACGTTAAAAACCACTTGGTTATTATTAAAACATCGATGTTAAAAACATGTTTTTTATAGCTAAACTATCGATGTTAAGAGCATGTATATTGTTGTTTTTTGTCCAAAAAATCGGTCTTGAAACATATTTGTTTTTGTCAAAAACATCGATGTTAAAATATATTCGATATTTTCAAAAATAACTTTGTTATTGTTGAAATATCGATGTTGAAAACAAGTTTGTTATTGTTGAAACATCGATGTTTAAATATACTTCTTTTTGTCGAAAACATCGATGTTGAAAACAAGTTTGTTATTGTTGAAACATCAATGTTTAAATATACTTGTTTTTGTCCAAAACATCGATGTTGAAAACAAGTTTGTTATTGTTAACACATCGATGTAAAATAATACTTTTTTATGTCCGAAACATCGATGTTGAAAACATTGATTAACATTATTGTTATAGTTAAAATATCGATGCTAAGAGCATATATATACTTGTTTTTTGTCCAAAACATAGATGTTAAAACATTATTGTTATAGTTAAAATATCGATGCTAAGAGCATATATATACTTGTTTTTTGTCCAAAACATAGATTTTAAAACATATTTGTTTTTGTCAAAAACATCGATGTTATAAAACAACTTGGTTATTGTTAAAACATCAATGTTAAATCTTAATGGTTTTTGGCCAAAACATCGATGTTAAAAACAACTTTGTTACGTTAAAAACATTTTTGTTATAGTTAAAACATCGATGTTAAGGGCATATATATTGTTATTTTTTGTCCGAAACATCGGTGTTAAAACATATTTGTTTTTGTCCAAAACATCGATGTTAAAAAAACTTTATTATTTTTAAAACATCGATGTTGAAAACATCTTTGTTATACCTAACTATAGCCATATCTTTATATATATCAGTTTTATTAGAATTTAAGTAATCTGTATATGCTGTGTATTAGCAACCCATTTTAATGGGGGCTGCATCACTATTTCCAATTAACTGTTTCTCTCTATTTTATTATATTATCAAAATATGCTTCGGCGTAGGGAGGTCGCGGCCCCATCGCCCGGCCCCTGTGCCCCAGTCAGCCTCTGGTCCTCCAGTACACTCGTAATTATACACACAGTACACTGCAACAGCAAACTACACTCAACCCTACACTACAGACAAAGGTCATTACAGTTTCAGTACAGTAAACAGTGTATCTTGATCTTGAAACATATTTGTTTTTGTCAAAAACATCGATGTTAAAACATAGCCGATATACACCCTTGGGCAACCTTCCCTAGGAAGCCCCCTCCCTCTTACCCCCAACCCCAACCTTTCCTATTTTAATGAAACCGATATAAAACAACTCTTCAATCCACTAATAAACACAATACAAAGTTTGAACAAGTTTTGTCCACTAAAAGTTATAATATTTGTAAGAAATTCTCCCCTGGTTAACCAAAACAATCATAAGTCTGTTTCACCGCTAGTACTATTATTTTATTACTTATCAACCATTGTTCATATTTGTCTTAGCAATTATTCTTTCTTGTATTATTGTTTCTTGTCTTGTTCTAGCTTAAAAGCATTATTATCATTATCTGTTCTAGAAATCTATTTTGTTTCATTGCATGCAGGATATATTTTTTTTCATTTATAATAAACTTAAGGTTAATTAATTTCTAATATTCAATTTAAGGTTGATTAAATGTTTTGTTTATTAGCAATCGTCGTTTATTATTAATCTCACTACTCATTATTCTCTGTTACGGCCGCTCATTTGTTATTAAAATTCGTAACGAAAATGTTTCGGTTATTGTTAAGAAAAAAATTAATTTTTTTTTTTTTTTTTTTTTTACACGAAACAGCCACTTTGAGGACCACGCGATATCACTGAAGAATCTTCCTTCTTCCTCCTCACTTCCCAGCGCAGCTTCATCATTCTCGACTGCTCCTCTCTTCTCTCCTTTGACCACCCAATACCCTTCACCCTCTTCTTTAATCTGACTTCATTGTTAATTACTTCCTTGAAAAGTAATTAACTTGTACTGAAAAGTAATTACTTTGTCTTTATTATAATAGTTTTAATTCATTTTTTTTATTATTGTAAATTTGAAACAAATAATTAAATCAAGCTATACAATTAAATTTAATTATTTATTTTTTAAGTTAATGAAAATCATTATAATTGTTTGTTATTGTTATTACTGAGCACCGGAAGAAGTTTTAACCGTGATATTGTTTACGGAAGCCAGTACACTAGGGTTTACCTTTAGTGTACTAAAAGAACGGGATTAAGGGCCGTATTTATGAACGATCCTAAGGAACGCCTTACTAAAGGCGTTCCTTAAAATGCACACCTTTAGCTAACCTGTTACCCAATTTCGGGAACGTAAATATATGCCCTACTCAGTGGAGAAGGGGTGGGTAGAAAAAGAAGCAACAAAAAAAAATTAAATAATTAAAAATTAATCAATATACTTATATATATCCTTTATTTTATACTAATTTAATTTACATTTAATCTTACATTTTATCTAGCGTACTATAAAAAAATTCTTTTGAAATTTCGAGTTACTAAGCTCACTCGATTTGGTTCCCTTTTGTTTATTGCCTTATAACACTAGGTTAATTAATTGAACAAATTCCTTCCTTAGTGCTAAGGTAGGTAATTAGCTACCTTTAGCTTCTCCTTAACTATTTAATAATAGAAATAAAAACAGAAAACAAATATCAGGACTGAAATACTTGTTAAAAAGAACCGTTTATTAAGAACAAAACGACTTTTTGGAATTTTTACTTTATTTATATGAGGTATAAACAACAAAGGCGGTGAAATATTATTGCACTTTTTAAGGGAAATAAAAATTTTAATCTTGGTGAAATATTTTTCTTTTTTTCTCCTTTATATATTTATCAAATATTTTCATACGTAGCCATTCTTATTACCAGGCAGAATGAGAGACAGATAATTTCTTCATATAAGCAAAATCAAAACAAAAGATGTATTATTTTCAATTAATGCATACTTATTTAGTATATTGATAAATCCAATCTTAAATTGTGGCTGACCACCAATTTTAAATTATTTTTAAATAATTTATTTTTTGAAGAGAAAAGATTTGGCTCCGCCGGGAGTCGAACCCGGGTCTCCTGCGTTACATGCGAGGATGCTAACCGCTACACCACAGAGCTCGGCTCAAGGCAGAGCAAATCCTTCCTCTTCACTGATGCTGATTAGCTCTGCCTTGAGCCGAGCTCTGTGGTGTAGCAGTTAGCATCCTCGCATGTAACGCAGGAGACCCGGGTTCGACTCCCGGCGGAGCCAAATCTTTTCTCTTCAAAAAATAAATTAAATGGATTAAATAACCTCATCCAGCCCCTCTTCACCCTTCTTCAACAATCTCAAGTCACACAAGCCTTGTGTCCTGTTTATGGGCCATAAACGCTTAACTGTGGGTTCTTTGTCCATCCTTCTGTGGAACACAAACGGACTACTCAAAAATAAAACCGAACTTGACATTTACTTACATGAAAAACGAACTGACGTTGCCTTGATTACCGAAACACACCTCACTTCCCGTTACAAATTATACATACCAGATTACACTATATACAGAACAGATCACCCAGACAATACTTCACACGGTGGAACTGCCATCATCATTAAAACATCACTCAAGCACAACCTCATCCAATTGCCACACACCAGAAATACAATCCACCGCCAAAATACTGCACACAACACAGCACACGATAACATTGGCTTCGGTATATTGTCCCCCACGGTATAAGCTGACATCTGCTATGTTTTGTAGCTTCTTATTAAAGATTAGGAAAATGTTTTATTGCTGGTGGCGATTGCAATGCTAAACACCAGTCCTGGGACTCACGATTATGTTCTCCAAGAGGAAAGAATCTCCATGCTGCTATCCATAAGCTTTCGTTAAACACCATATCACCAAATTCACCGACTTACTGGCCTACATCGAGACTTAAGACACCAGACCTACTAGACTTCTTCGTTACTAAGGGACTACAAGCCATATCTCACGAGGTGTGGTCAAGTTCTGATCTCTGCTCTGATCACTCCCAAATAAACTTGGACCTTTTAGAAGAACCAAGCCACAAGGAAGAGCTTCAAACGCTATCTAGAAGAAACATAGATTGGGAATGCTACCGAGAACGACTGAATAAGCTGCTTACAGTTCCTTTATCTTTAAAGACAGAAAAAGAAATCGAGGAAGCTGTTAACATCTTCACAAACAGCATTCAGGAATCAGCTTGGTCATCATCCATACCCAGACGCAAAAGAGCAGTAAGTCATCCTAACTATCCACAGTACATAAGGGATCTGATCAGAGCCAAGAGAAGAGCTCGGAAGGCATGACAGAATAACAGACTACCATCGGACAAACAGACTTACAACCGTATGAATAATGAATTAAAACGACAAATACAAAAATTCAAACAATCTACCTATGATACCTTCTTAAGTAATCTCACTACTGACGATGGGAGCTTATGGAGGCAGACTAAAAAGCTACTAAAGCATCGCGAGGTGTCAGCGCCGCTCCGAAAAGAGGACGGTTCCTGGGCCGTGTCAGACATTGAAAAAGCTGAACTCTTCGCTGATCACCTATCGACTGTGTTTACACCACATACAGACTACCCAGACAGTGAACACGAAAATTATATACAAGATTCTCTCGATATCCCTCTACCACTGACACTACCTCCTTCTTCCTTTACTCCAACTGAGGTTCAACCAGAAATCCAAAAATTGCCTAAAAGGAAAGCCGCAGGACACGATCTAATAACAGCTGAGCTACTCCCATACATATGCCAGTATATATACCAGTAATAACAGCATACAATATATGCCCAAAAAAGCGATAGGCTTCCTCACAACCCTATTCAACGCAATACTTAGAACTACAAACTTTCCATTGCAATGGAAGTATTCACATATACTAATGATACAAAAACCAAACAAAAATTCCAATAGCCCTACTTCTTATAGACCCATCAGTTTGCTTCCGGTTTGTTCTAAAATTTTTGAAAAATTACTCTTCAGACGTATTCTTGACATACTGACAGACAACCAAATACTACCTGAACATCAATTTGGATTCCGCTCACTACACTCAACAACACACCAACTACACAGAGTCACGGACTACATTTCAGTTGCTCTAGAGGACAGATTATACGCTACAGGCGTATTCCTGGATGTAGCTCAAGCATTTGACCGAATTTGGCACGATGGACTGCTTTACAAGCTTAAATCATTCCTCCCTTCTACTTACTATCTGATTCTATTCTCATTCCTTTCTAACAGGTCCTTCTCTGTCCGCCAGTGCTCAGAAACCTCCTCTATGCGACCGGTAAAGGCCGGAGTGCCACAGGGATCAATTCTTGCACCTCTGCTATACATCATTTACACTCACGACGTACCAACATACCCTAACACATTAATAGCCACCTATGCAGACGACACAGCGATCATCACCAGACATGTAATCCTCACTCAGGCACAATCAACCCTTCAACACTATTTACAACAATTACAGCACTGGTTTAAAAAATGGAAAATTAAAGTAAATGGTGAGAAATCGAAACATATCACTTTCACACTTCGCCATGACAACTCTGCTACAGTATACCTAAACAATATTCCAATTCAACAGACTAACACAGTTCACTACTTAGGATTCACATTCCACAGAAGGATGATCTGGGGGCCCAACATAAAGCAGAAACGCCAAACCCTAAACAATCGACTAAGGCTTCTATACTCTCTTTTACACAAACGTTCGGCTCTAAAACTCAGACAAAGACTAAATACTTACACTTACTCACTAAAACCTATATGGACTTACGCTTCACAAATCTTTGGGATAGCAAAAAAGACTCAGATTCAAAAAATACAAACTTTTCAATCAAAAACGCTACGACTTATCACTCGTGCTCCGTGGTATGTTAGTAACAAAACATTACATACAGACACGCATTTCTATGGTACATAATTACATTCGATCCTCACATAAAAAATTTCATGACAAACTTTATGGACATCCCAATAGACTTATACAAGACATGGCCACAACGCACACGCCAGACAACACTCGAAGAAGGCTGAAGAGGAGCTGGCTAAGGGATCTCCTAGAATAACCTGTCTTAAAGGTTCAAGTTAGGAGTAGGTGTCCATGGGCATCGATCTCCCTCATGCCTGACATGCCTAATATCTTAATTATATCTCATATGCATATTGTCGCAGGCTGAGCTACAGGTGTGGATTAAAAAAATAAAAGTTAAAAAAAAAAATGCTTAATAGTGATTCCTATTTGATATCATGATATTTTTAAATTCATTTTTGGTACTACTTCTGAGCAGCTTCTTGGCCTAGCCTAATTTGAGAGACTATGTGACCGTGATATTATCCAACATTATCCCATTTTTCTATTACAAAATGGCCCTGCTTAGCTTTATTTATCCCTGTCTTAAACTCTCGCTCGCTACGCTTGCTCTTCATTAGTAAATAAGATCGGGGCGTTTATCACAAAACTGATTTTTTCAACCTTAATCCCCATATTAACAGAGAAAACATAATACAAAAAATAAGCTATAAAGAGATATTGATTTTCAGAATATTAGTGACTGCAGTTACTAATATTCTAATACTTGTCAATAGGGGATGGCCCCGCTGCATAATCAAGTAAATACTTTTATAAATTATATAAATCCTGTATTTTGACTTATTTTATTTATTATTATTTTGATATTTATAAGCGGTTTTTAGCGGCATATTCTCCATCCTTTCTTTTTTTGAGAAGTGCATAAGCCATTAGTTCAAATAGCAACAAAGATGGACTTGTCACGCTCATCATGGCTTTAAATGTTTAAATTTTAATAACTATAGGTGACTAATGTTTTGAACTTTTACTGAGAGACTCCATTTGTGACTGAATATTAAAACGTAAATAAGTCGCTGTTGTTTCCCACAACTAGTAAATAAGGAATAGCAACCCCCTCAAACCAGAATCTAACCATATTACCTAAACTCAAAGTTCCACTTTTACATCTACGCTTCTTTATAATTCTTTAATTAAGATAAAAAACCGTTAAACGAAAATTTAAATATTAATATGATAATAGAGAATGTTTTTTCATCTTATGGATTTAAGTGCTTCTTGGCTCTGATTCAATATCTCAATTCTTGTATCCCTTGATTTACACAATACAACAAAATCATAGACCACCCCATTCATTTTAAAATGTTATAAGATATCTTTAACTTTTGTAACACTAGCTTACAATATTCCCTATAATGAAGGAGTAACCACATCAGTAGTCAATAATTCAGTATCCGAATCAAGTAATAATGCAGTTTTTAAATTACCTCCAATCTCGCTACCAACTTTTAATGGGGACATTTCCCACTGGGTATCTTATAAAGACATTTTTTCGTCATTCAATTCAATTCATTCAAATAATAAATTTTCATCGATTTAAAAATTTCATTACTTAAAAAGTTCTTTGAAAGGACTAGCTCTTCAATCATTGACAGCAATACCGATAACTGCTGAATCATATCTACAAGCATGGAATGTTCTATGCAAGAAGTACGACAATAAACGTGTACAGGCGGCTAATTATCTAAATAAAATTTTTTCATACAAATCGATGTCCAAGGTTGCGCTTCAGGCACTTGAACAATTTTCCAACACTGTATTGGAAAGTTCCTTGGCCTTTAAAAATCTTGGTTTAGAAGACCCAGCCGGCTTTATCAACATATCATATGCCTTAAGATTATTGGACCACAAAACCGGGGAAAAGTTTGAATCTGAAATAGGAGGAGAAGAACTAGTCTTTACAGAATTTGTAAATTTCATACACAAACAGTACAATCCGAAGCCTTAACTATGGGGGCGAGATCTCATTCACCTATTCCGGCAAAACCAAGAACATCGAAACAAGTATTTGTGACAACTACTACCTCAGAAGGAATTAACTTATGTTCACTGTGTAAAAATCCACACCATATATACAAGTGTAGTAAATTTCTAAGCATGATTCCACAGCAAAGATTTAAGGCTGGCTATACTATGGCCATATAGACTTTTTATTAGTAGCAGATCTGTTTGCAGAAATTCTTAGCGGAGACTGTCATAACAGCGAAAGGGTATCCCAATGCTATAAAATCAATATTCGGATGGGTTATTACAGGAAAGATTGAAGTTCCATCTCCACAAAATCAAGTTAATGCGATGCTGGCCGTGACCAGAGTTGGGCAAATTGTAATCTGAATAATGATTAATGAATATGAATAATTGGTAATCATAAAACAAATGAAAAATGAATAACCAATATTCATGATCAGTACGGAGTATTTTTAATGATTATTGAGTGTTTATGGTATTCATTTGAAATGAATAATAAATAACTAAATACCAGTTATTCATTATTCATTTCAAATGAATACCATAAACACTCAATAATCATTAAAAATACTCCGTACTGATTATGAATAATGGTTATTCATTTTTCGTTTGTTTTATGATTACCAATTATTCATATTCATGAATCATTATTCTGATTACAATTTGCCCAACTCTGGCCGTGACACCCTCATTGAACCAACTTATGGAAAAATTTTGGAATATAGAAGAGTTTGAGGTCGCAATACCAGCCAACAAAGAAGATATCTATTGTGAAGAATTTTTCAAAAACACTCATTCCAGAAGATTTAGGACGGTATATGGTACGACTGCCCTTTAAAAATCCTTCAGAGGTAATTTTAGGAAATTCTTGGACCACCGCCCTCCACCGTTTTTACTAACTAGAAGCACGTCTCCTTAAATCCCCGTCTAAAAAACTGGAATATTCTTCAGTATTACAGGAATATTTGGAATAGCCCAGTGGATCACACAGTCTAGTAATTGTAGATAAAACTGCTTTTTTGGTCCTAATTATTGAAGGTGTACGGACATTAAAATAAAATTTGTCAGAGTTTGGGTCCCACATCATTCCTAGGATTTTCACTGACGATTCGTCAGATGTTGTGAATTCCATTGGAGTTTCTCTTAAGCCTTTTGGAATTAATTGAACTACCATTTTGGAATTCCTGGAGTTCTTGATACAATTTTAAAGCTTCTTCAGTAGTATTGGAACCAGTTAAAATGTCATCCATGTAAAGGTTATGCTGCAAAGGACTGACAGCTAAGGGAAAAGCTGACCCTTCATCTTTGATTAATTGCTTTATTACCTGCAACGCTAAATACGGAGAGCATGACATGCCAAAACTTAGCCTGGTTAATTCGTATTCTTGAACTTTCTCTGACGGGTTAAAACGATAAAATATGTGCTAATACTTGCGATATTCCAGGTATATTAAAATTTGTAAATGCATTTTGCAAATATCTGAAGTCAATGCAATTGGAAATTTTCGAAAGTTTAAAATAACATTTTTAATGTCAGCCTGTAATTTGGGACCTGTTATTAATTCATCATTGATTGAGCCTTTAGAAATTGGCATAGAAGCATCAAAAACTATGCGCAGTTTCGTTGTAGAGCTTGCCTTGAAAACCCCACGATGCGGTAAAAAATATGCATTTTCTGAAGAATTGGGAGCCATGAAGTTCCAAATATTCCTGTAATACTGAAGAATATTCCAGTTTTTTAGACGGGGATTTAAGGAGACGTGCTTCTAGTTTGTAAAAACGGTGGAGGGCGGTGGTCCAAGAATTTCCTAAAATTACCTCTGAAGGATTTTTCATGAATTTTCCGTTTGGAATTGTGGGTGCATATTATCTTTGGGAACTAATACGCATTTGACTTTAAATTTTCCATCTTCTGAAGGAATATTACCAAAACCGCTACTAGTTACTGAGAATTTCTTTGTTGTCGCAAAGCTAACCTTTTTACGCAGGCTTCAGTGATAAAAGAGCGTTGGGCTCCACTATCAATAAGCAAACGAATCGTGTGCAATTATCCAGTCAGGTCCTTTATTCTAGCTACCGCAGTCCCTAAAAGTACCAATGTTTCTCCTTTCATAAGACCCGAAAGAACTGCACCATGAGCATGATCATAAACAGGTGAGACCAAAGTATCTGTTAAAGGAACGCAATCATTTTCCATCTATGTTCGTCTTGCATTCGGTGGCTTTGGACTAACAGAAACCCCTTTAAATTATTTAAAAGCTTAATAGTGATTCCTATTTTATATCATGATATTTTTAAATTCATTTTTGGTACTACTTCTGAAAAGCAGCTTCTGGGCCTAGCCTAATTTGAGAGACTATGTGACCATGATATTATCCAACATTATCCCGTTTTTCTATTACAAAATTGCCCTGCTTAGCTTTATTTATCCCTGTCTTGCTCTTCATTAGTAAACAAGATCGGGGCGTTTCTCACAAAACTGATTTGTTCAACCTTAATCCCCATAGTAACAGAGAAAACATAATTTACATTTACGCTTCTTTATAATTGTTTAATTAAGATAAAAAAACGTTTAAATAAAATTTAAATAGTAATATGATCACAGAAAATGTTTCTTCATCTTATGGATTGAAGTGCTTCTTGGCTCTAATTCAACATCTCAATTCTTGTATCCCTTGATTTACACTATACAACAAAATCATAGACCACACCATTCATTTTAAAATGTTATAAGATATTTTTAACTTTTGATTATTTTAATTGTAGATAGGAATTAGAATAAGATTTTGATAAATAAATATGCTTATAATATAGACTTCTTTTTAAAAATTATGTATATTTATTCATTTTTAATATGTTTTGGGCCCCTTATTTTTCTAAAACTGTAAGGATTCTATTTGGGAGGGATTTAAAAAGTTGTTGATATATCTTCGCCCAAATTAAACCACGAAGTTGAAAGCTGAGTTCCGAGTTCGTTTACAGAAGTGAATAACCTTCCTGCAGCGAACACCGCCCAACTCAATTGTATCAAACCTGTACCACTACAACCCATAAAGGGTCTTGGGTTCAGTACTATGCAAGGAAGAGTACTGTTTCTTGGTCAGCGGTCGTGCAAGGAGGTGATTTGACCGTGATCACGCTCAACCGCCAGGTTTAGGTTTATTATAGGTAAAACTATATCCATTTAGCAACCCCGAATAGTGAAATATTAATACTTACTTGTTTCTGTGGTATCCATTTCTCATGAAATTTAAAAAATCAAGTGAAGTTTCTGGTCAAAGAATGGCAAGGTTATTACAAGAATAGCACTGCAATGAACA
The DNA here is from genome assembly GCA_911387785.2 of Aelia acuminata. Lineage (NCBI taxonomy): Eukaryota > Metazoa > Arthropoda > Insecta > Hemiptera > Pentatomidae > Aelia > Aelia acuminata. The sequence continues at coordinate 97,026,554 of OU426979.1, forward strand.
CTGTGAAAAATGTGCCCGTTGTTATAGACGGATTAATAATCCTCTCTAGCGCTTGTTGACAATCCAAGAAAGTAAATATTTACATTTTCCCTTCTTCCAACTCATACAAAACAATATTTAGTGGGCGATTTATAAAATCTTTTATATGAATTTTGTCTACCTAAAATCTGATTTTCGCCCACTGTGCGACGGTTTGGAACGGTGCGCACTTACTCCGACAGGTTGCCCGGACTTCGTTCCAAACCGAACGTGTAAGGGCACCTTTATGCAGTTCCAGCCATTACTTATTTCCCTCCTTATTTGTTTAACAGAGCTGTTATTTTCGATGTTGGCTTCAACAGTTCTTTTTTTGAAAGATTTTAGATCCTCCCTTATTGCTGTCCTAATTTCGTTATTCAATGATGTTATCTTTGATTCTTCTTCTTTTGTTAGAATGGGCTTGGACTTCATTACTCCACTAGTTCTTAATAATTGGAATGTTCATTTCGACAACTTTTTCTCTCTATTAGTACAAGGTAACCTTATTTGTTAGTATGTAGTCTATTTCATAGACTTGGCCCTTAGCCGAACGCCAGGTCCATTTAAGTGAATTTCTCTTTTTAAAGAACGAATTACCAATCCGTAGGCACTGGGAACAGGCAAAATCTATAAGACGTCTTCCTCCCTCGTTTCTTTTACCAGAACTGGTGGGGCTCATAGTAGGATATTCGCCATCTATTCTAATGAGCGCCAATTCTCCCATTAAAATCACCTTTGACTAGTAAGTATGGACCTGCTACGATCTCCCCTTTTAACAAATATCTCTAAGTCTCTATAAAACAGATCTTTTTTTTCTTCTGCGGCCTATGAGTTAGGGGCATATACTTGCACTAGAAATATTTTTCTGTATTTTCCAAACTCAACAGATAAGGCTGCCATTCTACAGTTAAAGTCTTGAAACTCTAAGGTATCTTTCTTGTATTTGCCTGCTACATAGAAACCAACCCCATAATAGTAGTTCCCAATGGCGGGGTGAGCAAGAGCACGAAGGAATGACCTTGAAGCGTGCTGTATAAGGAGCTTGTGTGACCTTGAGGTCATTGACCGATCTAGTTTAGGGCGAGGGGGGTGTTGTGTTAGGGTGAGGGGGGTTTGTTTACGTTTGGAAATACCGGTTTTGGTAGTCCTTGACTGGTTGAATGTAGGTTAGACTCACGATGTGGCAACGCTGTAAACGAGATTTGTCAACAGCGCAGCAGGTGTGAGCGCAGGTGGGGCCAGGTGTCTTGGTTGTTGTTGACCTTGTTGTGTATCATAAGTGGACATTTAATATGTAAATGAACATTTAAATGGTTCATTAATTAAACGACAGTTGTTGAAGACTAGTAGGCATTTAATAGGCTAATTAATCACGAGCAACCACGGATGTAAATAGACATTTAATAGACCCATTAATTAAACGACAACAGTTGAAGACTTGTAGGCATTTAATAGGCAAATTAATAACGAGGAAACCACTGAGATTCCGATCGTATAGAAATATTTGTCTAAATGTAAACTTCATTACTCCTTGGGCTCTTTAGACTAATGGATATCGATTAGAGTATGCAGCAGGTGAAGAATAGCAAGTAGAAACATTCTTTATGTCTCGAGGTAACTTTTAATGCTCCTTAAGGATATTTAAATATGCCTAGGGCAGATATTTGGAAATCGAAGCAGGTGTCCGATCGTATAGAATTATTTAGACTAATGTATATCCATTAGTATCAAGCAGGTGAAGAATAGCAAGTAGAAACATTCTTTACATCTAGGGGTAGCTTTTAATGCTCCTTAGGAATCTTCGTCTTGTGTTACTTGTCCGATGAGTAATTAATATCGAGCAGGGAGAGTAATTAATATCGAGCAGGTGAAGAATAGCAAGTAGAAATTAAGTGTGTGTTATGTCCAACTTTTATTGCTCCCCCGTCTTCTAGACTTATGGACATTGAGGAGAGGACGCAGCAGGTGAAGAATACTTAGTAGTAATATATATCTGTGTCATGGTGACATGTAAGAAGTAAATTTTGTTGCTCCTTAGGAATTCTTATTGCTCCTTAGACACAGACAAATATGGCCATCGAGCAGGTGAAGAATGTAATGAGAGTTTTTTCCAATGACATAATATTTGTCATGTCTGGAGTTAGATAAAATTAATCTAATTACTCCAAGAGTCGACAAAGAAGTCCTGTAAAAAAGAATACATTTTCGCGTATATAAGGCCCCGGCGCTGTAGTGCTCTTCACTTTGGTTTTTAGTGCTCAACGGCTTCAGCTCTCCTGAACATTTGCTCTCCTCACACAACACACAGTAAGTAAGTTTTTTATTTTGTCTTTGAACTGCTATATGGTTTAAGTTTCGAGATATAACCAACCAAATGTTATTGTTTCTAGATGTCACTCCTGAAAAAATTAAATGAAATTAATCCCATATATAAGAACATTGGCGAATTGACTATTGGACGGACGTACAGGTTAATAAAAGTGACCAAAAAGGAGACAGAATATGGTCCATCCATTGAGGCCATAATAGAAGATGATGAAGAAGGAAAAGTGCGAACCTTCTTACCAAAACGATATACATATGCCTTCACTGAGGAAGAATTAGCAAGCTATAGAGGTACAGTATATTTAAATATAAATTAAATATAATATTTTTTTTTTAAATTAGCTAAGTGATTATTCTCGTTTTTTAGGAGAGCTGAGAATGCAATACCTCGGAAAAAAGAAAAATGCTTATGACATTAAATTTTTTTAAAAATAGTTGATAGAGTTAATTTTAGAAGCTCTTTTTTATATATAGGTAATGTTTTTTATATCTTATTAATTTGGTTTTGGCTTTGTATATTTAGTGTTAAGGAGTAAAATGAACAGTAAAAGCAACATAAATAAGTATTTATGTGAACATTGCGGAATATTAGTAGCAAATAGAAGACACAGGTGTAAATGGTTGTTTTTTTATTGTCAAGGCTGTGGCAAAGAATTTAATAGAAAGTTTAATTTTAATCGGCATAAATTAACTTGTAAAGTTGCTAATGGGGTTAGTATGAATGATATACCTAGGGCGAGCACAATGGAGGTTCCCAATAAAAAAAGAAAATGTAGTATGTTTAGTAGGCAGATGCGAGAGAAGGCGATTGCTGAAGAAAACGGGATTATTAGAGCTTCTTTAAATAACGCGGTTGAGGACGTTTACATTCCTAACGATAATAAAAAAATAGTAGCTACCGAATTTTTAAACAATAAAAAAGAACTCTTAGTAAATTTATTAAATTCCTATGTTGACGATTGGAAAACTTACAAAATAAATATAATGTTAGAATGCACATATATTAAGAAAAACGGAAACACTATTAGTGAAAGAACGGATTTTAACTTTAAATCGAAAAGTAATACGATAGATATTAGCATAAACCTTGAAAATTATATTGAAAAAACCTTTGAAAAAATTTTAACGGAACAGGACGAGTTTGAAAAAAAAGGTTCAGGTTGGATATATATTTCAGCAAATTATATCTGCTTACATTTAACAAAATATAAACGTTTTGGAGGATCTCAATATATTGAATTACCTAAAAAAATTAAGGACAAACATTGTGTTATAAATGTAAAAAATAATACTAATGATTGCTTCCGTTTAGCTATACTTAGTGATGATATTAAATCAAATGACGTTAACGAATACAAAAATATTCAAACCACATATTCCTTTGATTCGATAACGTTCCCGACTCCAATAAAGGATATAAAACGATTTGAAAATTTAAATAACCTGTCTATAAATGTTTACGGCTTAGACGAGAAAAATAATGTGTATCCAATTAGAATCAGTAAAAAGGAAAATTATGATAAAATGTTTGATTTATTGTTTTTACAAAATGGAGAAAATTTTCACCATTGTTTGATCACAAATCTTTCACGATTAGTAAGTTCTCAAATATCTTTACACAAATGCGCATATACTATCTGTCGCAGATGTCTGACTGCATTTCCGAAGACGTATGTAAACAAGTTTGGGAAAAATGGTGATGAGCGAAAGCGAGAACATGAATTATTTTGTCGTAATCATAAAGCAATCCGATCTGACTTTCCGAAAGGAGAGAAAATCGAATTTAAACATGTGGAATATACTCAACCCATTCCAATCGTAGTTTATGCAGATATTGAATCTCTTTTAATACCAATTTCGGGACCCGCTCCTAATCTATCAATATCTTGGAATAAAGCTGTACATGAGCATCGTGCATTTTCTGTTTCACTTCTGGTAAAGTCTAACATGTACCATTTAAAACCGTTTGTTTATACGGGAGAGAACTGTATGCTAGTTTTTTTAGAAAAACTTGAATCTATAGTTGCCGAAGCTGATAAAATATATAGTAATCCTCTTCCAATGGAAGAAATGAGTGAAAGGGATAAAACAATCTTTTATTCTTCTAAAGACTGCATTTTATGTCAATACCCTTTGGATGAACACGATCGAGTGCATCATCACTGCCACATGACAGGAAAATTTATTGGACCAGCACATAATGCATGTAATTTAAGGGCGAAAAAGCCTGATTTTATACCTGTTTTTATGCACAACTTACAAGGCTATGATTCTCATTTTACAATCCCTTTCTTAGGCCGATGTGAAAAGGTTCATGTAATTCCTAGTAATACTCAAAAATATATAAGCTTTAGCATAAAATTTAAAGGGTATAGGACAAAAATACGATTTGTTGACTCGTTTAAATTTCTTTCATCAAGTTTGGATACATTAGTGAACAATTTAAAAAATCAATCAAAATCAATTACCGAAATTTTTCCAAATATGACTAAGATTATTAATGATGAAAACAAAATTAAATTGCTAACAAGGAAAGGTGTATTTCCATAGAATTATTTAGACTCTTTGGACCGCTTGAACGAGACTAAATTACCTGAGAAAGAGAAATTCTTCAATGATTTAACCCAAAAACATATTAGCGATGCAGACTATGAGCATGCGGAAAATGTCTGGGAAAACTTTAATATTAAAACACTGAAGGAATATGCAGAATTATATGTAAAAACAGATGTAGTTCTCTTGTGTGAAGTTTTTGAAACCTTCCGACTTCTATGTCAACAAATTTATCAACTTGATCCCGCATGGTTTTTTACTTTGCCACAGTTATCTTGGAATGCAATGTTGAAATATACAAAAATCAAATTAGATATAATAAAAGACATAGACATGGTCCAGTTTTTTGAAAAGGGTATCAGAGGTGGAATTTGTCAAGTTATTTCCCGTCATGCCAAAGCTAATAATAAATACATGAAAGAATATGACCCGTCTAAACCAAACAATTACTTACTTTATGTTGATGTTAACAATCTTTACGGATATGCCATGAATCTTCCACTGCCATATGCCGAATTTGAGTGGACTGACGAAAAATTAAATGTATTAGATCTAGAAAACGATTCAGAAACCGGTTATGTACTCGACGTAGATGTTGAATACCCTAAAGAAATTCATGATAAACATTCTCAACTACCTTTTTTACCTGAAAAAAATAATCCGCCTAATACTAAAACTGTTAAGCTATTAACGACTTTGTCACCCAAAACACGGTACATAGTACATTATATCAATTTAAAACAAGCATTACAACATGGGCTCAAAATTTCAACAATTCACAGAGTTTTAAAGTTTAAACAAAAGAATTGGTTGGCACCATATATAGAAATTAATTCAAAGATGAGAGCATCTGCAAAAAATACATTCGAATCAGATTTTTACAAGTTGATGAATAACAGTTGCTTTGGTAAATTTATGGAAAATGTTCGTAACAGAATCGATCTAAAAATTGTTACAAATGAAAAATCCTTATTTCGACAAGTTAATAAACCAAATTTTAAAGGTAGGATTATATTTGCTGATAATGTTACAGCGGTTCAATTGGAAAAAGAAAGCATTATTTTTGATAAACCGTTGTATGTTGGATTCTCAGTGTTAGACTTGAGCTAAGTTTTGATGTACCATTACCACTACAATGTTTTCTTAAAAAAATATGGTATAGAAAATGTTACTTTATGCTCTACTGATACCGATTCATTTTTATACAATATTAGGACTGAAGATATTTATTCTGATATGTCTGGAGAGTTACAAAATTATTTTGATACAAGCAATTTTCCTACTTCTCATTTTTGTTATTCTGAAAAAAACAAAAAAGTTGTTGGTCTGTTGAAAGATGAAACTTTTGGAGATCCCATAGTGGAATTTGTCGGGTTGAGACCTAAAATGTATTCTTACATAACAAACAATGATATAACGGTTAAAAAGTCAAAGGGAATAAAAAAGTCAGCAGTTAGCGGTTTTACTTTTAACGATTATTTAAACACACTTAAAGACTGTAAAAGTGTATATTCTTCGTTTTATATAATTCAATCTAAAAAACACAACGTTACAACCTCACTAATAAATAAAAAGTCATTATGCTCATTGGATGATAAAAGACATACAATGAGAGGTGGAGTGCAAACACTCCCTTATGGTCATTATAGCCTTAATGAATAAAAAAACAACCATTAAATGTAATAGTTAATACAAAATGATAAAAGAAGACAATTTAATGTCTATTAGTAGCATTAGCACTAGTACTATTTGTAGTAAGTTTAGGTTAAAGAAAAACAACAATTTGTAGAAAATAAATATATTTTAAATGTAGAGTTACAATAAATATATAAAATATACAGTTATTGTAAAAAACAAATTAATAAATGTCTGCTATAACAGTAAGTGTTTTTCTTTTAAAACATTATGCAATATCCTTCCTGTCAATCCAGCTGCGTTCTTCTAATCCCAGCCACTTCACATACAATTTATTTCCTTTTCTTTTTAAAACTTTTTCTACGAGGTATACATCTGGATATTTAACTTTTTGTAGCTCTTCTTCATAAAATGCACCACTTATCGGTTGTCCTTTCAGATCTTCCAGTAAATAAGTGTAAGGATATGTCTTTTGAATCTTGACTATCTTAAAAATTTCACTTGACCAATTTGATAAATATCCTTTTGAAAATATGGATTTTTGTTTAGATATTCTGACAAAATCATCGTCTTTAAATTTTTGCTTTCGTACTACTTTTGATTCACTCAATGAAGAATAGATATTATTTTGCAAATATTTCTCCATCTTTTTACTTTCACTTACCTATATATGAAATATATAGTAAGTGGAAGTATTGCGATCGTGAAAAATTTCGACTTCCGGTTTTCAACGGAAATACACGTTTTGGGGTCCCCTGAGTCGAAATGACCAAGTCCCGCGAAATGGTCTGTGTGTGTGTGTGTCTGTGTGTGTGTCTGTGTGTGTGTGTGTGTGTGAACAGACTAGCTCAAAAACTATAAACCGTGCGATCCTGAAATTGGGTATTTAGTGTAAGTATATGCCCGCGATGTGACAGCATAAATTTCATCAAAATTACTTAAAGGGAGGGGGTACTTTACTTAATAACTTTTTAGGTTTTTTTCGATTTTCTCAAAAACGGCTCTAACGATTTTGATTAAACTGAGTATTTGATCTATTTATATGCCCGAGATATGACTGTAAAAATTTCATCAAAATTGATTAACCGGAAGGGGGACTTTACTTAATAAATTTTGTAACATTTTCACGTGTTTTTTTATTTACTCAAGAAAGGCTTTCACGATTTTGATCAAACTGGGTATTTTATGTATGTATAAGCCAAAGATGTGATAGCCAACATTTCACCAAAATTGACCAACCGGAAGGGGGACTTTACTTAATAAATTTTGTAACATTTTCACGTGTTTTTTTATTTACTCAAGAAAGGCTTTCACGATTTTGATCAAACTGGGTATTTTATGTATGTATAAGCCAAAGATGTGATAGCCAACATTTCACCAAAATTGACCAACCGGAAGGGGGACTTTACTTAATAAATTTTGTATCATTTTCATGTGTTTTTTTTATTTACTCAAAAACGGCTTTAAAGATTTTGATTAAACTGGGTATTTGATGTATGTATATGCCAAAGATGTGATAGCCAACATTTCATCAAAATTGATTTACCGGAGGGGACCACAACAACGCATTAATTTCTAATCTAAGTAAGTTGGTAAGTGAAAGTTGTGTGTTGCGCGCACGCACCAGATTTTTTTGGGATGCATCGATTGGACTCATACCTATAGTCCTATGGAATGTTGAATTATACTCGTGTAAAATTTGAGGTAGAATATCTAAAAACTTGTAACTTCCTCGCAAGCTAAATGCTTTCCACATTTTCCCTTTCAATGTTCTATTAAACCTTTCTACAATGGAAGCTTTCATATTAGAAAAAGTGGAATAATGATTAACAGAGTATTGTTTCATTGGAGATTTAAACTTGGAATTGTAAAATTCCTTTCCCTGATCACTTTGAATATTTTTCGGAGTTTGACTACTCGAACGAAACACACTCTCCATTGCTTTAGTCACATTTTCTCCTGATTTCAGCTTTAGAGGCACGGCCCAGGCATATTTGGAAAAACAGTCGATAACTGTCAATAAATATTTGTACCCTTTATTTTCTCGAGAATAAGGTATCATCTCTACTAGATCTATCTGCCACAAGTCATTTATTCCTTTCAAAACTGTCTTTCGCCTGGGATATTTCTTGCGAGCTGGCTTATGTAATTCATTTACAACAGTCCTTTTTATTTGTGATGATTCCATTTGATAATTTTCTTAAGATAACCGAGTGTGACCACATCAGATTCCTTCTCAGGCTCACCAACGTTTGTTATTCTCTTGCCAAGAGAGTCATATATATTTCCAACTAAATTTAAGGCAACGCTGCTTAAAAATTCTTTGGTGACAACATCATATTTATTTATAGGTGGAGCGAAGTTAACAAGTCTTTTTCTCTTTCCGTCTATATAATTACCAGGCCAATTTTTCAAATCAGTGTAGGTAGCTGCTAGAGTATCACAATATAACTTATTAGCAGCATCGTGAGCAGCGACTGGATTTGCAATATTAATTATTCGTAACTGACTTGCATCGATATCCTTTTCAGACCTTAATAAATTGTAGGGAAAATAACGTGTTATGTATTTTGAATGCTTTTTCGATATGTGGGTTCCGAACTTGTTTATCGTCATATTTATATTGAAACTGAATATAAACGTATCGACGACGTTAATATATGATATTTTCTTCTCGCAGCTCTTCAATTATTGATTCTATTTCGTTTTGGTGTCCTTCATGTCCGGCATGAGTTGAAGACATTAATAGCCTTAGTCGATCGACAAGTTCGTTAGGGTCGTTCCAATACTCGTACAAGGGTTTATTGGCTCTCATAAGACCAGTACCCCGTTTGTAGGAGTGAGAACGGAGCTTCATGCTCGAAGCAGAGGAAGGGGGGCGGGGTTTTAAGGTTTGTGGTGGAAATATCTTGGATATTACATTTTTATATTTCTCAGATCTGTTTCCAAACACCCCCTGTTCCTCACTATACCATTTCTTGTGAGCATTGGTCGAGTTTAAGATATTCTTATAATTTTCCAAGTCGGACTCGGTATAATCTTTTGGGTTTTTCAAGTAGAGTAGCTGCAGCAGTCCCGGTGTCCCTTCATAAACCACTCCATTAATGGATATATCGTCGTTGTTTGCAAACAGCTGAACATCTGTCGAGTCTCCAATAGCTAATCCCCCAGAAGGCATGACTCTAATTCCATAACGAGAGTCGTGTGTCTTATCACCTTTCAACAACTTATCCAAGTATTCCCTTTGCAGGTTTCCAAATGCGGCGAGATGCTCCTTGAATTCGGCTTCTCCTCGTGGAGTTTTAGCATATTCTTTGACTTGCTCTGATAGTGGATCGTCAGTCACATACTCGCCCTCGTATTCTTCTGCGTCGGGAAATGATAAATGAGATAACGGTGTAGTTTGTATAGTTTTTGTTTCATCGGATAAAATTTGTGTAGCTCTTTTGTAGTGGGGCGTTGTTTTAGGCAATAAAGTTGATTTTCGGTAAATACTAGCAGACTCGAGTGGCGATTCGTCCCGCCGTCTGACTCTGGGAGTCAATTCCGGTTTTGATTCTTTATTTAATGATTGTTTAATATCCTCAAGGGGTTGAAGCACAGTTGAAAAAAAATCTTGACGACCTTTTTCAGTAGCCTGGAGACTACGCTTCAATGCTCGAAATTTGTTTTTCAAAATCTCATTTGTTTTTATTATTTCACGAATGACTTTCGGGTCCATGATTGTTAATGATAATTACTGCCGGGATCGCTCTTTATATATCTACAATGTATGTGTCGATTCCTTTTCTAAAACGTCTATCGTTCATACCCCTACTTTTATCAATAACGAGATAGCCAAACGGTTCTTTCCAGCATAACGAGCACATGTCTTTAAAAAGAGTAAAACTTAAATCTGGCATGCTTATGTGTTCATCATAAATATGTTTCAAATTTAATTCATCTTGAGGAAAAACTATTAAAAAGTTAAAATTACATCTGATAAGATGTCTCGGGATACAAACATAACTTTGTGTTAAATAAAAGCAATCGAGATTCATATGACGGCCATAACTAAAATATCTTTTAATTATATCCTGATTTTCCATTGTGACATCATCGAATATACAGACCGAATCGGATTCAACTTCTTGAGGCAATTCCTTCGCATCTTCAAATTCGTATAATTTTATTTCAGGAACAAGATTTATGACGCTTTTTAAATACTGATATTTAGGTAGATGTAAAGTTTTTCCATAAAGATACACATTTTTAAATTTTAAGCCGTTAGGGTTTAATAACAATCCAATCATAATATTGGTCTTTCCGCATCCACCCGGACCGCATATTGACGCTCGGATAGTGTTTGGTAATAATGAACTATGTCTCTCCTACGATTGTCCTTTAACTGGGGAAAAGTTGGTAGTAGAGAAACATTGTACTTGTTTAACTAATTTCATTCTGAATGCAAACAACATCAAGTTTCCACCCTATATATACCCTAGTTTTTCATTTTCTGAGTACAGTAATGCGTAAGGCTCGCAACGGAAGAGGCTTCGTAAATAGTCTTATAAATAGGTTGCCTATTGAATTGCACCTTCCGGGATATCAGTATTGTGGACCAGGTACGAAACTGGAACAACGCCTAATTGCTGGTGATAGTGGAATAAATGAGCTTGATAGAGCTTGTAAAGAACACGATATAGCTTATAGCATAAATAAGGATATGGAGAGTCGTAAACAAGCGGACAAGATTCTTGCCGATAATGCTTGGAAACGAGTTAAAGCTCCAGATTCGTCATGGGGAGAAAAAGCAGCAGCTTGGTTAGTTACAAATGTCATGAAGGCAAAAGGAAAAGTTGGTTCAGGTTTAAAAAAGAAAAAGAAGATTAGTTTCAAAGAGTTGGTTAAATCGTCAAAAGTAGATGACGTATCATCTATTCTGAGGGCATCAAAAGTGGCATATAAAAAGGCTAAAATGAATCTACATGACAAGGCGAAACCCTCTCCGCCTAGAGTTATCCCTCTACCAAAGGAAGGAGGTTTTCTTCAATTTCTTGTACCGTTAATGGCGGGACTTTCCGCTGTGGGATCTTTGGCGGGGGGAGCTGCGAGTGTAGCGAAAGCGATCAATGAGGCTAAAGAGGCCAAATTAAAATAAGATGAACAAAAAAGACATAATTTGGCTATTGAAGGTCAGAAAGTTGGTAATGGACTTTATTTGAAACCTTATAGGAATGGTTACGGTCTGTTTATAACCCGACAAAAGAAAACTCCGAGAAAAATATGACTACCAAGTAAACCATTGACGAATTTTGAATTAAATCATTTAGCAAAAGTTTTAAATGTTCCACATTTCCGTGGAGTATTTATGATTGATAATCTTCCTAAATATCCAAAAAAACATGAGTCAGCTATTGTAAATTTAAATACGAGTTCAGAACCTGGTTCTCATTGGGTCTGTTATGTAAAAAAAGATAATGTTGTGAAATACTTTGATTCTTTTGGAAATTTGAAACCACCACCACAGCTACTTGACTATTTCAACGGTTCAAAAATAACTTACAACAGACGTCGTTATCAGAAGTGGAATACTCCGATTTGCGGACATCTCTGCTTAAAGTATTTAGCTGGCGTTTCTCATAAATTTTGATCATTCATAATCATGTGCTATACAGTAACGTTTACGGGAAATTCTAGTATTCTTCATGCAAACTTTTTACCTCCGCTGGAATTAGGCTCAAGTTATACAGTTGGGTTATTATCTTTTGACGCATATAATACTATTCCTAATGTCAGGAAGGATGTTAACGATAAGTTTTATTTTGGAACATCAACGATCCGAATACCTGAAGGATCGTATGATATCGATGCACTAAATTATTTTCTTCGCGAAGAAATTGCTCACCAGGAACCTGGTGGGGGGTTTATACTGCGGGGAAATCAGAATACTTTAAAGGCAGAACTTAGAACAACGAAGCCGGTCTACTTCAACTTCCCCGACAAGCCCCATTCTATTGGTCCACTGTTGGGTTTTCATCGTCCCAATCAAGTCATTAACCCAGGTCAGCATCGATACAGCGAATCGGATGGCATTGTGAATATTCTTTCTGTAAACACTATTTCGATTCATTGTAACATCGCATCAGGGTCTTACGTCAATGGAGAACCGGATCATAGCATACATCAATTCTTTCCGGCTGTAGAACCAGGATATAAAATAATAGAAACCCCGAATCCAGTCATTTACTTTCCTACTAACGTGAGGACTGTTGACAATATTACCGTTCGGTTAGTGGATCAAGACGGAGAACTTATTGACTTTAGGGGAGAAACTGTTACATTGAGAATACATTTGAAGAAAATCTGGTGCGTGCGCGCAACACACAACTTTCACTTACCAACTTACTTAGATTAGTAATTGACGTGTTTTGCTAAATATCAGTTCCCAAAGTCACACATTTTTCTACATTCATATCTTATTTTTGTTAATCGTTAAAGCCGTTTTTGAGTAAATAAAAAAAACCCGTGAAAATGATACAAAATTTATTAAGTAAAGTCCCCCCTCCCGTAGATCAATTTTGATGAAATTTTTACAGTCATATCTCGGGCATATAAGTACATCAAATACCAAGTTTGATCAAAATCGTTAAAACCGTTTTTGAGTAAATAAATAAAACACGTGAAAATGATACAAAATTTATTAATTAAAGTCCCCCCTCCAGTAGATCAATTTTGATGAAATTTTTACAGTCATATCTCGGGCATATAAATACATCAAATACCAAGTTTGATCAAAATCGTTAAAACCGTTTTTGAGTAAATAAAAAAAACCCGTGAAAATGATACAAAATTTATTAAGTAAAGTCCCCCCTCCCGTAGATCAATTTTGATGAAATTTTTACAGTCATATCTCGGGCATATAAGTACATCAAATACCAAGTTTGATCAAAATCGTTAAAACCGTTTTTGAGTAAATAAATAAAACACGTGAAAATGATACAAAATTTATTAATTAAAGTCCCCCCTCCAGTAGATCAATTTTGATGAAATTTTTACAGTCATATCTCGGGCATATAAATACATCAAATACCAAGTTTGATCAAAATCGTTAAAACCGTTTTTGAGTAAATAAAAAAAACACGTGAAAATGATACAAAATTTATTAAGTAAAGTCCCCCCTCCGGTTGATCAATTGTGATGAAATGTTGGTTATCACATCTCTGGCATATAAATACATCAAATACCAAGTTTGATCAAAATCGTTAAAACCGTTTTTGAGTAAATAAAAAAAACATGTGAAAATGATACAAAATTTATTAAGTAAAGTCCCCCCTCCGGTTGATCAATTTTGATGAAATTTTTACAGTCATATTTCAGGCATATAAATAGATCAAATACTCAGTTTAATCAAAATCGTTAGAGCCGTTTTTGAGAAAATCGAAAAAAACTTAAAAAGTTATTAAATAAAGTACCCCCTCCCTTTGAGCAAATTTGATGAAATTTTTGCTGTCACATCGCGGGCTTATACATACTCTAAATACCCAATTTCAGGTTCGCACGGTTTATAGTTTTTGAGCTAGTCTGTTCACACACACACACACACACAGACACACACACAGACACACACACACACAGACCATTTCGCGGGACTTGGTTATTTTGACTCAGGGGATCCCAAAACGTGTATTTCCGTTGAAAACCGGAAGTCGAAAATTTTCACGATCGCAATACTTCCACTTACTATATATTTCATATATAGGTAAGTGAAAGTAAAAAATGGGGATTGATTTTACCAGAGATAGACTTGACCGGAATCTAGCTGGTTATAAAAGGAGATGGCAAACCCCATTAAGATTTAGTAAACCTAAATCATCGAGGCGGTTAACACCTGCAAACGCAAACTTTTTAAAACAGTGTGGTTTTCGGTTAAAACATGAATAACATACTAAACATAACATCAGACGTGAAATTTGATGATTCCCTTACACAATTTCAATATCATTCGCATCAGCCGTATGCAGGCAACACTTTTAACAAGTCTGATGAAATCAGAATACCTGTTCATCAACAAGATGTCTACACATTTCCTTCATTAAGTTTTATTTATTTAGAAGGTCGAATTTTAAAAAAAGACGGTACTCCAGGAACTACTTCAAAATTGAGCAATAACGCATTTGCGTTTTTGTTTGATGAGATCAGATATGAATTGAATGGCATTGAAGTTGATAGAGTTAGAAACCCTGGAATAACTACAACGCTTAAAGGTCATGTATCGTTTTCATCTAATCAAGTAAAAGGACTAGAAAACGCAGGATGGATGGTCCCCGGTGTTGACAAAACTCTTTCCCTGGATAAAAACGGATTTTCCAGTGCATGCTTGCCACTGGATATTCTCTTGGGAATATGCGAAGACTATCGAAAAGTTTTAATTAATCTTAAACAAGAACTCGTTTTAATCAGATGGAGTACGGACTTGAACTGAATAAAGGGTGGTGATGATGTGCAAATAAAATTAGATAAAGTAGTTTGGAGGATGCCCCATGTTCGTGTTTCTGATCAAGAACGACTGAGGTTATTAAAAATAGTTGAGAAAAACAAGGTCATTTCTATTCCATTCCGATCTTGGGATCTTTACGAATACCCTAATTTACCTGCGACACAGCAAGAAAATTGGGCTGTAAAATCATCAGCAAATTTAGAAAAGCCGCGATACGTTATAATCGCATTCCAGACTGATCGAACCAGAAACGCTACCAAAGATAGCAGTCAGTTCGATAGTTGTAAATTGAAAAATTTAAAACTCTATTTGAATAGTGAACAATATCCTTATGACGATTTGAATTTAGATTTCGAACAAGGAAAAGTGGCTCTCCTCTACGAAATGTATAACGAGTTTCAAACGAGTTATTATGGTAATCGTCATTCTCAACCTCTGCTATCACGATCAGAATTTGAGACCCTTTCACCTATGGTCGTTATAGATTGTTCTAAGCAATCTGAAGCAATAAAAAGTACAACAATTGATATTCGTGTATTACTAGAGACGAGTGCGAACTTTCCGCCAAATACTAAGGCATGCTGTCTCATTATTCATGATAACATTGTAGAATATGAAGCAGGAACCGGTTTGGTCCGTAAAATGTACTGAAACAGCACATACATCTATATATAGAGATTAAGTCGACTGTAAAAATATCACTTCACCGTAAGACATTGACTCAAGCATATAATGCGTTCGGCGGTCATTGATTTTCAGGGCTATCGCTCGGCTTCTAACTCATTAATTGTTAAAGAACTATCAATCATTTCAATCAGTCATGGTTCATCGTGGCATTTGTTTTTTAAACCACCTCGAGATGCTGAAGAAGTGTGTCAGTCAAAGACAAATCTTTGGGTAAAAAAACATATTCATGGATTAGAATGGGACTATGGCGATGTACAATATGAAGATATGAAATACTTATTAGCATACGTTACAGAAGACAATGACATATTATGGGGAAAGGGAATGGAAAAGTGCAAGTTTATAGAAGAACTTATTGATAGACCAGTCTATGATCTTCATGATTTCGGCTGTCCAAACTTGAAACAGTTAGATAATGACAAGACAGCTTGTCATTTTCATTTAAACACTTCCTTTGTTTGCTCATTAAATCAAGCCTATCGTTTGACCACATGGATCAGAAAAAATTCTGAAGCTGTAAATTTAAAAAAAGAAGAGATAAGAAGGAAAACATTTAAGAATATTGGTACACCTCATCATCTACTCTCATATGCTGGATTTATTCGAGGAGTCAAGGATAGAGTTAAGTGTATATACAGTGGACTGGTATTCGACAGCACATCATTAGTCAACCCTCTCAGATACCATAAAAAAAATAGTCCACAGTGTTTGTGGTTCCAGGAGGAGGAGTATTTATAAATACCACCTAGGAGGTATCTGCATCAGTATAATGGATAAAATGGAGTCAGCGATACGTCGTTTGGGAGAGGAAGGTATCGAAACATTAACTACAGAAGAATTGAGAGCTTTACCTCGATCATTACTTTTGTACCTTTTCGACTATACATTAGATTACATCTGGGACAATTTACCTGAGGAGTGGCAAGAGGACGAGGAATTTATCCAGAAGCGAAGACTTTCATACCTCAATGAATATATTAATTATTAATTATACTATTATATCTGTAATTTAACCCATGTTTTATTTCAAATAAACCATGCAAATGTAAAAACAATTTTTTTATTTATTTACCTTTATACTCATTTTTACTTGGGGAAGAGTTTAAGAAATAAAAAACAAAGTATATACAGAAAGATTATTTATTGCATAAATTACAACTCATGTAGGTATTATTACATATTTCTTGAGTTCATTTAAATTGAAAAAAAGAGTCTCAGTATTAATATTGAAGTCCATTGAACTGGGTTCCACAGGTTCAGTCAGTTGACCTTCTTCATGTTTCTTATAGAATTCAGCCATCTTGGTTATCAAGTCCAATGAGTCGTTGATTTTCTTAACGTCTTTACAAAGCTTTGCCGTTTCATTTCTGCTAAAACATGTTGAAGGTGTATTCAGCTGAAGGGTCGATGGACTCTGGTTAAACATCGCAAAACAAAGAACGACCTGTTCTATTTTCATGATCCTATTCCTCCCCTTCTTGGAAAATATGCAATATACATTTTTACATCCTACTCGATCTTCAACTTTCACTTTCTTGGGCCTGCTGTGCAAAAGAGACAACATCCTTGGAACTTGGTTAGCGACAAATTTCCATTCTTCTGTGTCCATATACACCACAGTTTTCTTGTCGATGACCGCGACAGTGGGTACGAAATCACAAAGACCGACTCGTACTAGTTTAGTACTAGTGATGGGGTAATCAGTCACTAATTCCAATCGTCGTGGTCCCACCATCTTGCAAGGCTTCAACGTTGAGACTAAATGATTTAACAGAGAGGTGGGGATAGATGAAGTTTTTCCACTTTTTTTACTAGTTGATTTATTTCGTTTCTTTTTATTTCATATAAAACTATTTGGTTTTTTAAATGAGAAAGTTGTTGAATAAAACGTTTAAACCTCTTACGCATGTTAGCAGCATCCACAGCTGTATTCCTGTTCTTTTTTATTATCAACTTCATCTATTATAAATGGTAGCTTCTCTAGTTGTTCCTAGTATTCGATAAACGGACAATATTTAGACCATTTCTTGTGATCTACAAAAGGGTCATCATGTACCAACCATTCGTGTAATATTACTCCGCAAAAAGGACACCTTGTCCGGTCTGATTGATGGTACAAAGCCTAGAGCCATATGGACCCATCAGAGTCCAGGATGCATCAGCATCCTCAATGGCTTGACGTGATTCAATCCCTGCCTCTGTCAGTCTACTCCTGAGGAGCTATATGAATCTACTCTTGTTCTTGTCGTTTGAAAGTAATTTTTCCTTTCACATTGTCGGCGCCATAATTGGTGTAACTGAACTTCACTGAGTGCTACACTTTCTACCTTCTTAACCGTTCCATTGATTTAGATCCTTCCTGGCATATAAAGTCACCGGAAACATGGCCTCGATCCCTCCCACTGAAGCAGCAGCCCGTGAGCACTTTCTACGAGTTTACCACCCGAACCAGCAGTGGCTCGTCCCTCATCCCCACGACTACAGCTAAGGCCCCAGCTCCTTACAAGCTTCTCCGCAAGGTCTCTTGCAAATGCAAAAGCGACTGTCAAGGAAGCTGCGTTTGTCATCAATATTGACCCACACATAGTGCTCTAGGCTTTGTAACATCTGCGAGGGAAGCCTTCTGAACGTTGACAACTCAACAATATCGACAATAAAGGTGACGCTGATGACCCTCTTCCGGTTGAGTCACCACCAACAATCCAGGAGACACCGGGTGGTGGGATGGCCGAGTGGGCAAACGCGCTAGAAAATACGCAACGTCTGTTTGGAAATAGATAGTAAGTTCAAAACCCGGAGCCAGGGGAAAATTTAATCATACTCGGCATGAATCCCCCACCCTCTCCCATGACCCGGGAAACCCCGTATAGCCTACAAGGCGAGGAAGGGAAAGAACAAAAAAAAAAAAAAAAACAGCACAAGGTAAATATAATGTTTGTACACCACCTCATTCCAATGGGGTTTGCTTACTTCACCCTCTAATGTATTCGTAGGATTTATATTTTAGAGGTGTCCGAGAATTCCGACAATTCCATCCCGGCCGAATCACCAATGACGATAGCGGAGACTCCAGCAGAAGGTAAATTGCATGTTTGTAATACACCCTATTTCACTGGGTTTTGAACAGTTTTCCAATTAGACACCTGATTGTATTGTGTACTATAATTTGATCCTTTCTTTGAATCCTCCCTCTTTACCTACGTCCCGTTATACAATAACGTAATCATCACTGGTGATTTTAACATAAACATTCTCTCCGATTCTCCTAACAGATCTTACCTCACAGACCTCATCCATTCACTCAACCTTTTCATAGTACCCTACCAACCAACCCACCATACTCAGTTAACCAGCACCTGGTTAGACCTTTTTACAATAGATACCCCCCATAACCTATTGTCTTCCTCACAACATCCAGTACCTTTCCTATCAAACCATGACCTCATCAAAATCTCCTATAATATTCCAACACCTAAACTATGTCCTAACAAAATCTCCTGGCGGAACCTTGATTCACTAACCTCCGAAAAGCTAAATCCTTATTTTGATTCACTTTCCCAATCCCTAGATCCCATTTATTCCTCATCCTCCATTGATGAAATGGTGGAATGCCTCTCGTCTAATCTCTCCACTTTCCTAAACCAACATGCTCCCCTCAAAACTTTTACCTTTAGACGTCCTGCCGCTCCTTGGATAAATCTTGAAATAAGAGAGCTAATGAGGAGAAGAGATGCCGCCAGAAGACGTTTCAGACGCACCCATACCACCGAAGATTACTCCCTCTTTAAATCCCTACGCAATCTCACCCAATCATCCTTACGGCGTGCCAAGGCACAGTTTTTCCATAAATCCATATCACAAGCCCAAGATCCTAAATCCAAATGGAAAATCCTTAAAAAGTTATCAGTTGTCAAATCCAAATCCTGTACTCATTACCCCATCGACCCAGATGAACTAAATTCCTATTTCGTAAACCCTTCAACTACTCCTCACCCCTCCTCATACTCATTTACGCAAACCTTCAACCCTGATAACTTTTACTTCCTTAATATTTCTCCTGAAGACTTGCTCTCCTCCGTCCTTAAATCCAGAACCAATGATTACGGCCCCGACCAAATTCCTGTAAAGATAATCAAACTCTGTCTCCCTGTTATCTTCCCTGCTCTTTTACACATATACAACTTTTCCCTACAAAATTCCATATTTCCTGAAGCCTGGAAAAAAGTGATAGTTCGTCTGCTGAACAAAGTACCAATTCCCACCTTAGCCTCCGACTATAGACCCATCTCCATCCTTTCTAACCTATCTAAACCGCTCGAAAGAATTGTCCACACCCAACTCAATGACTTCCTAGAGCGGAATGCTCTCCTCAACCCTCTTCAGTCCGGCTTTCGTTCCCATTATTCCACACAATCTGCTCTGTTAAGGATCACTCAGGACCTCCATTCCTCCATAGACGAACATAAAATTACCATCCTAATTCTCTTTGATTTCTCAAAAGCGTTCGATACCGTCAATCATGAGATCCTCCTTTCTAAACTCCAAAACCTATCCATATCAAACAGCGTCTTAAAGTGGTTCCTCTCCTTCCTATCCCAACGTTCACAAACAGTTCACATTCCTGATAAACCTCCTTCCTCACCTCTCTTATTAACTAGAGGAGTACCACAAGGATCCTCACTTTCACCAACTCTCTTTTCCGTCTATATCAACGATCTCCCTGAGTCCATTAACCATTCACAATACCACTTGTACGCTGATGACCTCCAAATTTACCTATCCTTCCATCCTTCCAAAATGCTGGAGACAATCCGGAAATTACAAGAAGATATAGACAGCATCAACGCCTGGGCAGAGAAAAATGAGTTAAAACTGAACGGAAAAAAAACCAAGGCAATCCTCATTGGCTCCAAGCACCTTCTTAATTCCCTTCCTTTCTACCCCTTACTCCGCCTTAATGACCAAACCATTCATTTCCAATCCCATGTCAGAAACCTTGGAGTGATCTTTGACCAGCACTTGTCGTGGAATAACCATATTTCCGAAATCACCAGAAAATCAATTGCTATCCTCAAACAGTTCCTAAGATCACGTGACTGCATGCCCTCAAAAACTCGTCAGCTCCTAGTTTCCTCTCTTATATTCCCCCATTTCGATTATGGCTGCCTTGTATACGGTGGACTGTCTGGTATGCATGAGGCGAGGTTGAAGAGACTAATGAACTGCTTCATAAGATTCATTTTCGGTGCCCCCAGGCGCTCCCACGTCTCCAGCTGGTACGCTGAATTGAAATGGCTCTATCCAGTTTTTCGACGGCAATACTTCCTAGGTGTTTATCTTTCCCGAACCTTTAGAACCAAGAAACCTCCGTATATCCTAAGTTTGTTCACACCATGCTCCTCCATACATTCTCTAAACACCAGATCCCAAACTTCTAACCTGTATATCCCTTTCTACCGATCTGCCTCCTTCACAAAATCCTTTATCATCCGTGCTGCCACCTTCTGGAATTCATTACCTGTCTCCATCCGAAACACTTCATCCCTCACCTCCTTTAAAACCCAACTATTCCATCACCTCCTGAATCTCCAATCTCCCGTAAATATGTAAATAGTGAAGCAATAGTGAGGACATATCTATACATATATATCTATACGATTTTTTTTTTTTTATACCTTTTAAGCTCAAAAGCTGATCAAAGTTTTGTACTTAACATCCAAATGTTTATTTTTTATTTCTTCTCACAATATTCTGTTTCAGTTATTTTTATTTTATTATTTTTATTTTTTGTGTCTACTTTGTATTTTAATTTTTATTGTATTCTTTATTTTTTATTGTATTTCCTTTAAGTAGCCAGACAAATGGCCATTAATTTTGTTCATGTCTGTTATTCTTAGGGGACTTAATGTCCCAGAATAAAAATTACTTTTTTCTTTCTTTCTTTCTTTCTTTCTTTCTTTCTTTCTTTCTATAATATGTACAATTCCTTTCCCAGTGGAGTTACCGACCGATAGCGATCAATCGGGGCCTTCTGCTTGGTAACCGGGGGCTGCTCCATCGAGGCCAAAAAGGAGGAAGATCAATTGAAGAATCGAAGTTAATTTTAATGTATCAATACGATAAGAAAGCCTCTGTGGCTAGTTAGGGCAGAGTTTGTCTCGTTTTTGCCAAGTGCCAAAAAGTTGCTCTTTTTCAGCGCGCTCTAGTGTCGGTGCCCTGTACTCAAAAATTAAAAGTTACCAGTGCATTTTGAAGGAAATTTTATCTACTGTAATTTTGTAAATAATGAGAAATTCACTGGGATGCATAGTTTTTAACTTAAAAGCAATTTTGTGAAAAAAGTGCGAAATTTTTAGGGTTTTTTGCGATTTTCACTGTGAAGCCATCATTTTTTTGTTGGCAAACTTCAGATTCAGATTTAGCACACCGAAAAACATAAGAATCCGTAGAGAAACCTTCTACCCTAATTTTTTTTTGTCAAAACTTCCATTTGACTGGGCTATACGGGGTCTTCCTGGCTGTACCCGTAGCAGAAGTCTCTTTAACCAGGTGGTGCGAACGTAGTGTGTGTCCATACCATCGCAGTCTGTTCCTCCGAATCCTCTCCGGAATTCCTTCGGCATCCCCATCCTACCCCGAATCTCCGCATTCTTGACTCTTTCTATGCGGGTAATCATAATCTCCTCCCGAAATCCATCTCTGCCGCTTGTAATTTAGAGTACAGTCCTGGCCAAGGTTTCTGCGGAGTAGCTGAGGGGGAGTTCAAAAATACTTCTGTAAATTTTCATTTTGTTGTCCGTTGAGATGACCGTGTTCCAAAGAACTAGGTGCACTATTCTATCTACCTTTCTCTCCAGGCCAACTCTCCTTCTCATTTCGGGTTCTGAAATGCCATTCTCATGTAGTATTGACCCCAGGTATTTGAGGGAGTTTACACTCTTGCAGATCTTCCAATTAATCTGAAGGCCCGCGGCCTCTTTACAGTTAACTACCCGGCATTCGGTCTTATCAAAATTGATTTGTATACCCCATATGCTGAATTTTCTTTCCAGGTTCCTAAGCGCTTCTTGCAGGTCATCTCTGTTATACTCGACCGCTGCTTGGTCATCGGCAAAGAAAAGGGAGAATAACATATGCCCGTTGATGTCGGTTCCTTTTCGTTACCAACGTGCACTCCACTCTATTATTGTTTGTAATACATACATTTTTAACAATGTTGAGGACATACTGCATCCCTGTTTAAGACCCTTTAATGCAGCGAACGGCTCAGATAATCAAGAGCCGAGCCACACTCTGTACTCTTCCTCACTCTCCAGTTACCATACTGCATTTATTAGGGCATCACTCACGTACGTTGAGTCGGGAGAAAGACGTCACAGTATGTGTGGTTATCTAGTTTTTCTCGCTTACTAATTAAATAAAAAAGCTTTTTGACAAATGTGATAGATCGGTGGACACATTTCAATAAGCTCTAGGTGAAACGAAACGAAAACATTTCCGTACAATTACTCTCCGAGTACATGCGGGCATGGTATTGTATGACCCTCGATTTTTTCTGGTTTACTACTTAAATACAGATGTTTTTAAGAAAAAAATTATAGACCATCGGAAACGTTTCAACAAGCAAAAGAAAAGGCGGAGAAAAGACGAGGGTTCTATGCCGCTTGACGTCGCAGCACAAACGTTCTCATCCTGACGATTCTCCAGTGACTGAAAATATTTTGCGAATGAATGATTTGTTACCTGAGATGTACTCCAGCTTTTAGGCAGTGGCCGCTGTCACCTGTAATAGTTAACAACAGCCATAGTAGGAAAATACCACGTAGGCGGAGGAAAGCTAAAAACCGAGGACAAGCATTTTCCGGCCTCCAAATACCATTCTTTCATACCTAGACAATTGCACACCTCACATTATAATCTTGAGAGGTTTTGAACAGCACCACAATTAAAAAAAATTTAAAAACGTCAATGGTCAATTTGTAGACGATCGTGAAGTTTGGAAATTCCAGTTGTGACATGACGAGGGTAGTTTTCCACTGCTGCGATTAATTTTTTACTTTCACTTACCTATATATATGAAATATATAGTAAGTGGAAGTATTGCGATCGTGAAAAATTTCGACTTCCGGTTTCCAACGGAAATATACGTTTTGGGGTCCCCTGAGTCCAATTAACCAAGTCTGTGTGTGTGTGAACAGACTAGCTCAAAAACTATAAACCGTGCGAACCTGAAATTGGGTATTTAGTGTATGTACATGCCCGCGATGTGACAGCAAACATTTCAAAAAGTGTATAGGTATAACCAAAAATTTTCGTCTCGACAAACTGAAAAAATTACAACTTCGAAAAAGTCCAACGACCATTTTCTCTGAGAATTGCAGTTTTTCGCTTACAACTAGCAAACGAAGGGGTTGATCGAAAAAAAATATACGACCGAAAATGTTCTCCTTGAAAACCTGAAAAGATTGATACCCTTTAAAAAACCTGCACTACCAAATCTCTATTACAAAAACCGCGGTTTTATAACTTGCAATCGAAGGCGAAATGAGTGATTTGTATATTTTTCCGGTGTAGCGGTTAAGGAATGCTTTAAAATGAGGCCTCATCATGGCGTACTGACAAAAAAAAGGCCTTGAGAAATAATTTATTGTATGATTATATAGATTTCAGATAATTATTTTATATTTATATATGAGATATTATTTACATCTCGATTTTTTTTTTAATAATATTTAACTACATCCAAATGGTACTTAAAAAATAAAGAAAACGCTATTGAATATCTTGTTTTGTAACCTCTAGAGGCAGTATAATTAAATTATAAGAAAAAAAACGTTCTTTATACACATTTAACTTCCCTACTGGTTCTTAAAGTGAGATAAAAATGTATGACAAAATAATAGAGTGAATCGTAACTTACCTTGTCATTAGAATGACTTTTCGATTATTCCTGTTGTGACTTATCTATTTGTATGAAACATCAATAACATCACACGGATAAGTTTAATAATAAAACACTGTTCCAAATAACTTTAAAAAGTTGTCCCCGTGTCAGAAACTAACTTTTTTTAGATTTAACAAAGGCTTATTGCTAACAAATTGAACAGGCTAATGACTATCGAATAATGGCCGACTAGTGTTTTGGGAAGTCGTACGATTCTTAAACGGTGGAGCGCTGCCGTACTTTGATCCAAGACTTCGAACATATCTCATATTTTGGAAACATTGTTTGATCAAAGACCGTTTACACGGTGACATTTTATGTCAAATACAAGCTTGGAACAAAGTGAAGCTTGGATCCAACAATGTTACCGTGTAAACAAGGCTTTAGAAAAGTAAATACATTTTAATAATTTAAAATAGGTTATTATTTCGAATAGTATTCTATATATAGGTGATTCTAAAATTATGGTTGTATTTGGCTCTTAATTTTTTTGTTGCAGATGGCAGGGTCACTTGCTCCTTACCAATGATCTGAAGTGTGCACACACATTAAGAAAGTAATGATCTAGGAAGTAAAAACGTGTAACATATAACATTATTATATTGATTTAAATCTTTTAAAGAATAATAATCTATATTTTAAAGTCTCTTTTCGTCTGTCTCATTCTTATATAGGTATAACGATCCCTACCATCAAAATAGTTAAAGAACTAACAATTATCTATAGAATTTATTTTTAAAAATTTATTTGGCGGTTTAAGGGGGGGAGGGAGATTTAAGATATGTATACTTAATCGAAAACTAATTTTCTGAACGGACAATGATTAGTGCTCAACATAACCATTACAAATTTAATCAAAAGCCTCTCCCTGACCAACATTGTCACTCACTAACTAAAAACGAAATCAGTTACTTATTTTATTTTTATTTTTTATTATTCAGTCAATAAGGCTGGGGAGTGACAGGTCAGGGATGGACGAATCGGCTATTTATCATCAATTTTGTCCATTTTATCATTCTTATTTTTTTAATTTTGTCATTTTTATTCAATTTTATCATTAATTTAGTTTTGTCTAACTTCAAAGTGCTACGTTTCTGGTCTCCCGCTTTTCTAAGGCGGGTGGGGGTTACCAGAAACAGCTTATATCAAATTAATATATGAAATTAATGTAGTTAATACGCCTTAATGTAAATTGGATACTTTTCCAACGGTGACGTGTTTTCCAATTCTATTTTATTAAATAATTTAATTTTTAAGAGAAAAGATTCCACAATAATGGTTAAATTAATATAAAACAATTCTATTTTATTTAATAAACCTGTGGCATAGGGTAAATGATAATAAAGAAACAAATCTAAATTGAACTATATCTTTAATTTTATTGACCAATAATGTAAATTATTTATACCCCCTTTAATATATCATTTTACTGACACAAATTAGTTAATGGATGCTGACTGGCAATTTAACATTATTTAATACTGATCACACAATATTACAACTAGTACTGTATATGTATTAACCTTATCTGGTGGGCACTCTCTGGTGTTGTCTCTGGCCTATCTGCTGGATCAGCCCCTGCCATCTCTGACGCTCTCTCAGACTCAGCACAGCATCCCAACTCGGTCTCTCTCGGAAATCTGGACTCTGCCGCTCCTGTCTATCTGGTCCTCTGCCCTTCTCGTTCCACTCTCGCCCTCTTGGCACACTCCCCGACCTCTGTCAACCTCCGAACTCTCTCTTCTCCGAACTCTTTCTCTCGACCTCTCCCTACCAGAACCCTCTACCTCTCGACCCCCTCAAACCTCTCTCACTCCCGTATAAGTCTTCTTTCCCCCACTCTCTTCAGACTTCCTCTGATTGGCCGGCTGCAGACTTCTCCTAATTGGTTGGTTCCAGACTTCTTCTCATTGGCTGGCTGCCTAAAATTTCCCTTCCTTTCTATATTTAACGTGTTTCCCAGCGGTCTCTTTGCCGGGAAAAAACCAGGGTTTATGGCCACCAATTTCTCTAACAATCTTCTTAGGTATTTCCCTGGGTGTTTGTCGGCAGCATTGTCGGTCCTAAGCTTTGGTTCTTTTGAATTTCTAACAGAAGGTTTATGGCCCCTGTAAAGAGTTTATAACAATCAGAATAATCTTTATTCAACAACATTTTACATACATATAGCTGTTACATAGCTTACTCACTTGAATTAAACAAAAACTCAAAACATATGTTTTTATAACAATTGATCATATGACATTATTATGTACCATTAATATCCTTTACAGCCCCAATAACTTACAAGGGGTATTTCCAAGACCTAGCCGCCTTCAGGTAAAATTGACCACCGGGTTGACCATATACAGTACTTTACATATTTTGATATTAAATTATTAATTCAATTTCCTTTTCCTATCACGGCAGCATCCACAATACATAGCAAAAGATAGGATAGTTTATACGTCGATTATTGGCCTAAATATTTCTGTTATTGCAAATTAAATGCTTATCATACTACAATTGAGTGTCATTATTTGTAAGTTCTATAAATTTCCAACAGATGGCGGTATAAGGTATAAGTATAAGATTTATTGACACAATACTTAATTTTTTTGGTACTTATGTACTACTATACGGGCCCCCAAGATTTTATATTAAATTACATTTATTATGAATAAAAATACTAACAACATTTAACATATGTTTATTTACAATTATTTTGTTCTAACCAAAAATCTCTGATATCTGTTAAAATTGCCTAAAGGGATCCTCTTCTTTTAATTGAGTCCTCCACATAAATTCGGCAAGGTATGAAAAAAGGAAGTCTCTATTTGTTCCTCTTCTTTTTTTGTTTCCCCATTTTGCTGATCCCCACAATCTCTCAATTCTTTGAGTATTCGTCAAAGTCTTAGGGTCAACAAAATTAAACTTATGGTTAACAGTTTTATGGGTGTATCCCTTTTTGTAAATGTTCACATAACCCTTCCAACAATCTGAGAGAATTATGGTCCCTGGAAGAATTCTTTTTTGTATAATGTGTGCTCCGCCCTGCTCGGCACCAATTCCAGAAAGCATTGATTTGTTTCCCTACACTGATGCTCAAATTATTTAAAGCGGTGTGGAAGAAGTTTAGTTTAGAAACATTAGTTCCATAATAGATTTCTGGATACAATATAAAGTGGTTTTAGAGGAACAGTAATCCTTATCAGTTTCCAGAAAGGCTGTTATAATTAATTGTTAACATAAGTTAAAATCACATGTTTATAATCCCATCCCACATACATTATTTCATAAAGCGTAAAAATCGGTTTTTCATGAATTATAAGGTCCTACCGTGCTCAGATGCCACGAATGTGGTAAAGTTGGATTCAGAATTTCACGGAGGTTTTGCGAATTGCATTCTCAGTATTCATTTTTTGGTCCAAAATAAAATATCGACCTAAAAGTACTGATTCAACGGATCGAAACGAATCAAATTGGGTTTTATAGATTGCGATACGAGCATTAAGACCCAGTTTAGTTTATTAGAGATAAACTGGGGTTTGTGTTTTCAAGCCCTAAAATCACATTTCTGAGATATTGCCTGGGTTAGGCCCCTCCACCGCACGTAGTCAACTACATACTTCTTATAATTTTAAAAATTATAAATTAATTATCTAACGATAACTAATTACTACATAATTACATACTTATTGTATTACGTTACAGCAAATGTTAGGTCCTGCGTGCTTAAATTCTATAAATGATGTTTCGTCTGATTTAGACTTAATTGTAGCGTTGGAAAATTGCACTCTCACATTTAGCAATTACAGTATACTTCCACTTTACCGGTTCCCGTTTAATCGACTCCTCGGATAAACCGACGGACGCTGTAAAAGATAAAAAATTCTTTTTAAAATCCTTAAAAGCATATATAACTTTGTCATATTCTCAATCACTGGTCAACAATATTGTTAAAATTTGTATTATGATGAGGTTCGATAGATCTTAAATAAATTAAAATGTAGGCAAAAAGTCTTTTATTTTTTGACCGAACTCCAGTAAAACAAATCTCTTCGAAGTAAAATTGATCTTGAAACAAAATCCGTATCCTCCATTCATTTCATTAAAAAAGAAATTAAGAAGAAATAGCTTCCTATATTTTGACAAGACCGACGAAATTACATTAAGGTGCGAATAAACGAAAAAAAATAAAAGATTTGTGAAAACTGAATAGATTGATAGTGTAAATTGTTAAATAAAATTGGCCCAAAAAAGGTTTCTTTAATTAATATCTATAGAAGGGCGTACCCAGGATCAAAACTAGGGGGGGCAAGCTAAAATCTAGGGGGGGCAAGCTATGGTCGTTCAGGTAGTAAACTTCTACCGCTGGAAAGGTGAATGAAACCAAAATTATGTAGAATTATAGCAGTGCTTTATCAACTAAGTTATTACAATTATTTGCTTGAAAAAATGTATTCTATCATTGCTTCCAGCCTTAAAAGCCTAAAAAATTATTACTTCCAGCCTTCCAGGGGGGGGGGGCAGCTGCCCCCCCTGCCCCCCGCTGGGTACGCCCATGTCTATATAGCCTGTGTAAAATAGGTTGTGTGTATTTGTGTTTTATCGAAATATACAAGTTACAATAATATATTTTGTTATTTTTTATATAGGTTTTTCCAGATTGACCGGCTCTCTCACTTAAGCGGCAATGTATCCGTTCCGACGAGGAGGGATAAGCAGGAGGAGTCTACTTTAGTCATTGGTGGATCCGGGGGGGGGGGGAGCTGTGGGGGCTGGAGCCCCTACCTTTGGAAAAATTTTCGTCATTTAAAAATAGAATTTGACTTTCCAAGGAAGCAAGTTAAAGAACAAAAATGTGCAGAACAGTAAGAATTTCAGTTGTGGGAAGGAGAAAAAGCTAATCGGCAGATCCAAATGAAGGGCTGTGGGGCTGCAGCCTCCCCCCATTAGGACAGCAGCCCCCCCCCTTTACAATCGGCTGGATTGTTGTCTCTCCATGGATAGAAACCTATTTCATATCGTTCTTACCTTCCTCTCCATTGTCAGAAAGATAACCGTAAAAAACATCTCATGAACTATTTTTGAAAAAACAAAATAAGTAGGGTAGTTAAAATCAGAATTTAGAAAAATAAATTTCCAGGACTACGCAATATTCTTAGTGATTTCTTATATTCCAGGAAGATTACAGGCAACTGTTTTGTAAAGAAAAATGTCAGAAAATGAAGTTCTTCCTTAACTATTAAACAATGCTGTAGACAAATAATTTCAGCTTGAGGCCCGGGTGGTAAAGGGGGGGGGGGTGACAAGCAAAAAAAAAGTTCATTTCATATTTATGTTAAACCTAGAAGTAAAATCTGATATAAATTTCATGCGAAATGCTTCGCACGGGTCCAGCTAGTTAATATTAATTTCACATTCAGTACCATGTATTATCCTAATTTTAATAAAGCCTAATTCCAGGTTAATCATTCTCTTTTATAACAAGTTATTGAAATTAGATTTTGCAATGGATCTTATTCTATGCCCTGAAAGATTCAGTATCAATCCTAATGAAGAAGGAGCCATACTAGAATGGAAACATTGGTTTCCTACATTTCAAAACTTTATAATTAGTGCTGATGTTCGTGAATGTGATAGAATTAAAGTTTTAACAAACTTTAGTTTTCCATCAGAGTACGAATATGTTAGCGAATGTGGTTCATATAACGATGCTGTTACGATTTCAAAAGGTCTGTATATTAAACCTGTTAATGAAATATTTGCTCGACATAAACTCAAGACTTTACCCCAGGAGCCTAGTGAAACTATTGACAGGTACGTTGACTCTCTAAAACGTTCAGCTAAGGAATGCAATTTCAAAGCTGTTAGTGCTGAAATAAACAGAGATGAATCTGTTAGAGATGCATTCATAGATGGATTGCGGTCATCGCATATTCGTCCAAGATTAGTGGAAAATCACTCATTAACTCTAGAAGAAACAGTTAACCAAGTTAGATCTTTGGAACTCGCTGAACAGCAATCCCAGGAATATTTGATTCCATCGACCATCAACGCTGCCTCAATTAAGGAGGAACAAGTTCCAAGCCTCAACGAAGAAGACTCTCAATCAGCTCCTAAATCGGTATCATCAGTCAGTCTAAAGTGCTACTTTTGCGGTTTTCAAATCTGTCCAGCCGGGGAGGCTATCTGTAGAGGCTGTGGCATCAAGGGTTGTAAATATAATCATATTTTATTTTAGTTAGTCCAGCTTGTTAAAAAATTAAAAACAGTTGTTATAAAGTTGTGTGCATAAAATAAAATATATAACTTTTTGATTGTGCAAAATAAAATATTAAAACATGGCGCAGTCGGATTAAACGATCAGACAATTCAATATAAGCAGTTAAATAAATGTAATGGATTTTAATAAGCCATCCCCTTTAAGTGTTGACGGATGTCTGTCGACGAATTTCAAGTTTTTTAAGGAGGAGCTGCTTATATATTTTACCGCAACAGAGACTACGAAGAAAAGTCGCGAAATTCAAGTTGCTAGACTTAAAAATCTATTGGGTCATGAAGCTCTTAATATTTATAAGTCAATTACTACATTAGACCCATCTGAAGAAACCATACTATCAGTTCTTAAGGTACTTGAGGATTATTTTATACCAAGACGAAACGAAACTATGGCGGTATTCAAATTCTTTTCAAGAAAGCAACATCCTGGTGAGCCTTTTGACAAGTTTTATGCAGATCTCAGACATCTAGCTTTGGATTGTGAATTTGGCAACCAAATAGATAAATTAATTAAAGCCCAGATTGTATTAGGAACGTCTACATCAAAGCTTCAAGAAAGACTAATAAGAGATGACCTTTCTCTGCAACAGATGGTTGATTACTGCAGAAGTTTAACTATAGCTGAAGATAATATGAGGATAATTACGGAAAAACATCAGTCAATCTCGATGGTAGATACCCGAAAATCACAGAAGCGAATTCCTAAGTGCCGAAAGTGTGGCTATAATCATTCATATGAACAAATATGTCCAGCCATGGGTAAGAGGTGCAATTTCTGTCGAAGGTTAAATCACTTTGCATCAGTATGTGAGAAGAAGCAGTCACGCCAGTGTAAAGCAGTTGAAGAGGAAAATGCCGAAAATTCAAGTGAAGATGATGATGCCACTTCAAGTCTACAAATCTCCGAAGCACGCATCTGCTCACTGCATCGGAAAGGATGGTACCAGGAACTACGGATAGGCAGCTCTTGTGTAGAATTTAAGCTGGATACTGGTGCTGACGTAAATATCCTACCTTTAAATATTGTAAAGCAAGCTGGATTAATGGGTAAAATAATTAAAAAAAAGTTAAGAATAGTTGATTATAATCAAGAACCCATAAAAAATATGGGTGTTGTAATAGTTCCCATTAATTGCAACAATCAAATAATCGATGCAAGTTTTGTGGTTGCCGTTGATGATAGAACACCTATTTTAGGTTTAGCTTCGTGCATTAATTTAAATTTAATTAGACGTGTAAATATCTTATCAAGTGTTCCAGATGATAAAATAAAGTTTTATAATTGTTATAAGAGTGTTTTTGAAGGGTTAGGATGTTTTCCAGACAAATGTAAAATTAAATTAACGCAGGATGCAGTCCCTTATGCTAGTTCAGCTAGGAGAATCCCCTTGAAATTAAAGGATAGGTTTAAAGCTGCACTGGACTCTTTAGTTGAGAGAAAAATTATCTGTCCTGCTGTTGAGCCTGTGGAGTGGGTCAGTAACATAGTTATAGTTGAGAAGCCTAATGGATCGTTAAGGTTGTGTTTGGATCCTATTCATTTAAATAAATACATAGTTAGGGAAAGGTATACTATTCCCACAATCGAAGAAATAGCACCAAATTTAGCCTTTAAAAGATTCTTCACTGTTCTTGACATAAAAGACGGGTTTTATCACGTCCCACTTGATAAAGAATCTAGTAAATTGTGCACTTTCAGTACTATATTTGGAACTTATCAGTTTTTGAGATCCCCATTTGGCCTTTCAAATTTACCTGAAATTTTTCACAAACTTGTTTTTAAGTATTTTGGGGATATACCTGGCGTGACTGTATATTTTGATGATCTGTGCATCGCAAGTTATACTAAAGAAGAGAATGACGAAATTTTATGTCGCGTACTAGAAAGAGCGAAACAATTAAATATTAAATTTAACTATGAGAAATTTCAATACTGCCTGCCGAACATTAAGTACCTCGGCGTAATATTTTGTGAATCTGGTATGTTACCAGACCCGAAAAAAGTTGAAGTTATTATGTCTTTAAAGCCACCACATGATAAGCAGGGTTTGCAAAAATTATTGGGGTTTGTCAATTTTCTACGTCCTTTTATTCCTAACTTATCTGAAATTGTCTCTCCTTTGACGGAACTTCTCAAAAAAGGAGTTGCCTGGCAATGGTGTATCTCCCAGGATGATGCACTTTCAAAGATAAAAAAAATAATTTCTTGTGATCCAGTTCTCGCAATTTTTGACCCCTTAAAGCCTGTAATTATACAGTGTGATGCGTCCAAAAATGCACTTGGTTGTTGTCTGTTGCAAGACAACAAACCCGTGCATTTCGCTTCCAAGTCCTTGAGTAGTGCTGAGGAAGATTGAGAAAGAGATGCTAGCTGTAGTTTTTGCTTGTAAGCGTTTCCATACCTATGTTTACGGCCATACTGAAGTAACTATACAAACGGATCATATGCCACTTGTCTCCATAGTAAATAAACCTCTTTATAAAATTCAAAATAACAGAATAAAAAGGTTAAGGTTAAAACTCTTGATCTATCAATTTCAATTAAAATATTTGCCGGGAAAGTATATGTATGTTGCTGATTATCTGTCAAGATGTGGTGTTAAGACTCTTATGGAAAATAGTGAACCACTGAATGATGTTGTTCATTGTGTAGGAGAGGGAAATATTGAGTTCTCAGAAGATAAGCTCAAAGAATTTCAGAGAGATTCTATGAGTGACGAGGTTTTAAATAAATTGATTACATTTTGTAATAATGGCTGGCCCAATAATAATATGTTATATGGCGATTTAAGGCACTACTACAATTTAAGGAATGATCTTGAATTGAGTAATGGTTTATTGTATTACAACAGAAGATTGATTGTCCCTTCATGTAAACGAAAATTTATTTTAAACTTACTTCACGAGACACTTAGGATTGAACAAAATTAGCAGTTTAGTGAAGAATTTTTATTACTGGCCGGGAATCTTGTCGGATGTTAAAAATTTAATTCTCTCCTGCCAACTCTGTCAAAAATACCAAAAATCAAAAACAAAAGAGCCCCTCTTAAGTCATGAAATACCGAACATCCCATTTTACAAAGTAGCTACTGATATAGCAGAATATGCAGGTGAATTATATCTAGTTCTAATTGATTATTTCTCCCGCTGGATTGAGATTTGTAAAATTACTCACAAGACAGCAAGAGCAATCATATCAAAAATGAAAGATATTTTTAGTAGATTTGGTATTCCACATGAAGTTGTTGCAGACAACGTCCCCTTTAACAGTTACGAATTTAGGAAATTCGCCTCGGATTGGAACTTTAAGGTTACCACAGTTAGTCCTTACTACCCAAAGTCTAATGGTTTAGCAGAGAAGGCGGTGGGGATCGTTAAGAAAATGATGTCTAAAGCGAGAGAGGAAAAGCAAGATTTAGAGTTATACCTACTAAATTATAGAAATACTAACGTGTCTGGTTTAGATTACTCTCCTGCTCAGATGTTATGTAGTCGAGTCCTACGTACTAAACTACCTATCCCTACCGAAAAACTAAAGGCAAGACAAGTACCCAGTCAGGTTTACAACCAGATGAAACAAAATCAGAAAGCCCAAGCGAGATATTATAACCGATCGAGCAAGAAGGCTAGTGCTTTTGCTGAAGGGGAAAAAGTCTTACTTCAAGACATTAGGTCCAAGTTATGGTTCCCAGCAGCCATTGTCAGAAAATTAGCAGAGCCTCGTTCTTATTTAGTTGAGCGTAGAGGAAAAGTGTACCGAAGAAACGCGCACATGATTAAAAAATTCATAACCCCTTCTTTTAGAAAGAGGGAGATGTAAATATAATCATATTTTATTTTAGTTAGTCCAGCTTGTTAAAAAATTAAAAACAGTTGTTATAAAGTTGTGTGCATAAAATAAAATATATAACTTTTTGATTGTGCAAAATAAAATATTAAAACAAGGGTCACTATCAGAAGGTATGTAGAAATAAAAATAAATCTTCTGTATCACCCCGTGGTACGACTTATTCATCTAACTGTTTAGCATCTCTTCCTTCAAATCTAAGTAAAGCAGTTGTTACCGTCAAGATTAATGGCTCAAATGCTCATGGTTTGATAGATACAGGTAGCACTGGTACCTTGCTTACAACCCTCAAGGAAATGGGCAATGCGAACGTTATGCTGGGATAGTTTGGAAAACTATAGAACTAGCGGCAAGAAATCAAAAGATTGATATTTCTAGATGGTAAGAGGTTTGTAATCAAGCATTACATTCAATCCGTTAACTCCTCTGCACATCGACAAATACAACACCACACGAACGCATTTTTAATTTCTTCTTCTCTTGCCGGTCCATGCTGGGAGTGGGGGTGCCAACGTGGCTAATGAATCCTGGCCCAGTCCTTATGAGAAGACATGTTCGCTCAAAATACGATCCACGTGTCAATGAAGTCTACTTATTGGAAGGAAACCCAGAATACTCATATTCAGATTGCCTGATGGAAGGGAGACTGTTACTGTTTCTACTAGACACCTTGCACCAATAGGCAAGTCAGAAAATCAGAGTAACCCTAAACCAGCAGAACTAATGAATGACATGAGTATCCCAGGTCAGCCAACTCCATCTCCAATACCAGAAGAGGCTACTAAAGAAAATAAAAGTATCACAGAGAATACAACAGAAGTATCTCGATATCACGAAAGTCTACCAGCTCAACAGAATAAGTACCCTCGCTAAGAATAAGTACCCGTGAACGGGTCATTCCATGCCAAATCAACACACTGATTAATAAATCTGTTCATCGAAACTTCAATCGTTGGAAGATACCCACACATTTGTTGTTCTCTTCACTGTTTGGTAAACTGTATGTTCGGTTAGTTTCTGTGGTGGGTTTTACTTTACATATCATATCTGCAAAAGGTATTCACAGTGTATCAAGTGGAGTGGGATATATAAATGAGGGTGACAGACCTGAAGGATGGAGGAATGTAACTTGCACTTTACTGGAATCTTCATCTTTATCCACAACATAACTCAACCACTAAATGTCACCATAGGTTAATGTTACGTACCCACCAACATCTGCTGTATGTCCTTAATAACTGGAAATACACTGAAACAACTGCAGAAGAAAATAATTTCACATTAACTTTGGTTCCACTGTTGAGAGGTATGTAGACATGAAATCTCTGGGTGCGTGATATAGTTACCACTGTATTGCAGCGATTGGCCTCTTGTTCTTCAGCTTTATTCTATATTATACAATGTTAATAAATACAAAGTCTATATTAGATATGATCTGATGTGACCATTCAAGCAGATGCCTTGCATCCATAATTTGGTCAGTGTAGGCTTGCCCTGGCTGCTAACCTGAAGTGGTCAGGAAATGGGTTGTGTTCTAAAGATAAAATATCATAGGAACTGCCAAATGAATTTCCTACAAGCAAATGAATAACTCAGATGCTACACTGCCTATAAATGTGTAATGTACCTTGTGAAAAAAGGGTATTTCCCTCGACTTGTAGGCCAATCAGCTTCAGTTTTCTATTAAGAAGGGGTTTCCAAATGTGATACTATAAAGTAATCATTGTATTTTATTAATTTAATAGTGTCCTACACACTGCATAGCAATATAGGAAATTAAAAAATTTATATTATTTCCAAAACATTTAAATTTTTAAAAATTATTAACTTCAAAAATAATTGTGATACATAACTGAAATTTGGTATTTTTTCATAAGTCTATGAATATATATTGCTGTATACCAAAAATCATGAAAATCTGAGAGATCAAGTCTGAATCAGTGTGTTGATTTGGCATGGAATGACCCGTTCACGGGTACTTATTCTTAGCGAGGGTACTTATTCTGTTGAGCTGGTAGACTTTCGTGATCTCGAGATACTTCTGTTGTATTCTCTGTGATACTTTTATTTTCTTATATTAATAAAATTATGATTACTTTATAGTATCACATTTGGAAACCCCTTCTTAATAGAAAACTGAAGCTGATTGGCCTACAAGTCGAGGGAAATACCCTTTTTTCACAAGGTACATTACACATTTATAGGCAGTGTAGCATCTGAGTTATTCATTTGCTTGTAGGAAATTCATTTGGCAATTCCTATGATATTTTATCTTTAGAACACAACCCATTTCCTGACCACTTCAGGTTAGCAGCCAGGGCAAGCCTACACTGACCAAATTATGGATGCAAGGAATCTGCTTGAATGGTCACATCAGATCATATCTAATATAGACTTTGTATTTATTAACATTGTATAATATAGAATAAAGCTGAAGAACAAGAGGCCAATCGCTGCAATACAGTGGTAACTATATCACGCACCCAGAGATTTCATGTCTACATACCTCTCAACAGTGGAACCAAAGTTAATGTGAAATTATTTTCTTCTGCAGTTGTTTCAGTGTATTTCCAGTTATTAAGGACATACAGCAGATGTTGGTGGGTACGTAACATTAACCTATGGTGACATTTAGTGGTTGAGTTATGTTGTGGATAAAGATGAAGATTCCAGTAAAGTGCAAGTTACATTCCTCAATCCTTCAGGTCTGTCACCCTCATTTATATATCCCACTCCACTTGATACACTGTGAATACCTTTTGCAGATATGATATGTAAAGTAAAACCCACCACAGAAACTAACCGAACATACAGTTTACCAAACAGTGAAGAGAACAACAAATGTGTGGGTATCTTCCAACGATTGAAGTTTCGATGAACAGATTTATTAATCAGTGTGTTGATTTGGCATGGAATGACCCGTTCACGGGTACTTATTCTTAGCGAGGGTACTTATTCTGTTGAGCTGGTAGACTTTCGTGATATCGAGATACTTCTGTTGTATTCTCTGTGATACTTTTATTTTCTTTAGTAGCCTCTTCTGGTATTGGAGATGGAGTTGGCTGACCTGGGATACTCATGTCATTCATTAGTTCTGCTGGTTTAGGGTTACTCTGATTTTCTGACTTGCCTATTGGTGCAAGGTGTCTAGTAGAAACAGTAACAGTCTCCCTTCCATCAGGCAATCTGAATATGAGTATTCTGGGTTTCCTTCCAATAAGTAGACTTCATTGACACGTGGATCGTATTTTGAGCGAACATGTCTTCTCATAAGGACTGGGCCAGGATTCATTAGCCACGTTGGCACCCCCACTCCCAGCATGGACCGGCAAGAGAAGAAGAAATTAAAAATGCGTTCGTGTGGTGTTGTATTTGTCGATGTGCAGAGGAGTTAACGGATTGAATGTAATGCTTGATTACAAACCTCTTACCATCTAGAAATATCAATCTTTTGATTTCTTGCCGCTAGTTCTATAGTTTTCCAAACTATCCCAGCATAACGTTCGCATTGCCCATTTCCTTGAGGGTTGTAAGCAAGGTACCAGTGCTACCTGTATCTATCAAACCATGAGCATTTGAGCCATTAATCTTGACGGTAACAACTGCTTTACTTAGATTTGAAGGAAGAGATGCTAAACAGTTAGATGAATAAGTCGTACCACGGGGTGATACAGAAGATTTATTTTTATTTCTACATACCTTCTGATAGTGACCCTTGATGCCACAGCCTCTACAGATAGCCTCCCCGGCTGGACAGATTTGAAAACCGCAAAAGTAGCACTTTAGACTGACTGATGATACCGATTTAGGAGCTGATTGAGAGTCTTCTTCGTTGAGGCTTGGAACTTGTTCCTCCTTAATTGAGGCAGCGTTGATGGTCGATGGAATCAAATATTCCTGGGATTGCTGTTCAGCGAGTTCCAAAGATCTAACTTGGGTAACTGTTTCTTCTAGAGTTAATGAGTGATTTTCCACTAATCTTGGACGAATATGCGATGACCGCAATCCATCTATGAATGCATCTCTAACAGATTCATCTCTGTTTATTTCAGCACTAACAGCTTTGAAATTGCATTCCTTAGCTGAACGTTTTAGAGAGTCAACGTACCTGTCAATAGTTTCACTAGGCTCCTGGCGTAAAGTCTTGAGTTTATGTCGAGCAAATATTTCATTAACAGGTTTAATATACAGACCTTTTGAAATCGTAACAGCATCGTTATATGAACCACATTCGCTAACATATTCGTACTCTGATGGAAAACTAAAGTTTGTTAAAACTTTAATTCTATCACATTCACGAACATCAGCACTAATTATAAAGTTTTGAAATGTAGGAAACCAATGTTTCCATTCTAGTATGGCTCCTTCTTCATTAGGATTGATACTGAATCTTTCAGGGCATAGAATAAGATCCATTGCAAAATCTAATTTCAATAACTTGTTATAAAAGAGAATGATTAACCTGGAATTAGGCTTTATTAAAATTAGAATAATACATGGTACTGAATGTGAAATTAATATTAACTAGCTGGACCCGTGCGAAGCATTTCGCATGAAATTTATATCAGATTTTACTTCTAGGTTTAACATAAATATGAAATGAACTTTTTTTTTGCTTGTCATCCCCCCCCCCTTTACCACCCGGGCCTCAAGCTGAAATTATTTTTCTACAGCATTGTTTAATAGTTAAGGAAGAACTTCATTTTCTGACATTTTTCTTTCTAATTTAATAACAAATGAAATGTTTTTTTTTTTTTTTTTTCCAAAAAAGGAAGCTGTAAAATCGCAACCACTGAAAGCGTGAAATGCGGGCAGCGCTTTAGCAATTTGGACCCCCACTTTTCACACGATGCATTTATATTGATCATAGGTATGTCACTTGATATTTCCAACCATATAAAATAACATTTGAGAGATAAAGTAAAAAAAGCTTCCCATGTAGAGTGTAATACCATTCTTGTGTCTGCCTCTTCAAGGTTGTTTCTCAGGTCTTCAAATTTTCCAAACGGATTTCATTAGCCTCCAAAAAATACTTACCGCACTTGTAGATAGATATAGATAGATAGATATATTTATTTGTCTTTGGGAGAAATCCCCATACAAATAGAGCCTGGCTGGGCTAAATGTAGGTACATATTAATTAATATAGATTTACTAAGTTTGAAAAAAATCTTATTAATTTAGTTACATACAAAATTTGTATATACAAGATTTCACTATTAACTAATTTCTACTAAACTTTCACTATTATGAATAAAATTTAAAATAAAGTTCGAACGAGATAATAAACAAATAAAGAATAATTAGTGATTTTAAACAAAAGAAAAATAGTAATAAAATTTAAAATGAACCCTCATTAAATAGTTCTTTTGATATTTTATTTTGTAATTAAAAATTATAATCGCTTTAGCGAAGTATATATACATTTAATGGTGGTAGCAATATCATTTGTTTTGTATATACATAAAATGGATGGCAGGTGGATATTATTGTTTACACCCAGTAATTGGTTCAATGCATCGTGTTTATTGATATATTGTCTAATAACTTATTATCTACACTTGCTTATGAATTGTTACAAAAGAATACTATTTTATTCGTTGATGATGAATGATCTTAATCTCAGGCAATTAATTAGAGAGTAATAAATCTGTTTTATTTTTGACGTGTTTTGGACATTGAGTATTGTCGGAAATTCATTTTCGGATATGTTATCGATGTCGGGTATATAATGGTTCCTAATTGAATAATAAATGGGGCATACTGCTATCAAATGGTAAAGAGTAATGTTGAGTAAATACCGCACGTACATTATTTATACACTTGTATAAATACCGCAGCAGGCGGTAGAAAAGGTATGCTTATTAATACCCAAGAAAGTAAGATCCTACAAGTCGGAAGGCAACGAGATATCCACATTTATTGCAAGGAGAGGAAATGGAAGTTGTGACTGACTTCACATATCTCGGTACAGAGATAGACAGGTCTGGGAAAGCAGATGTGGAAATATTAAATATTATTAACAAAGCGAATGCAGTCTATTGCAAGAT
Organism: Aelia acuminata; assembly: GCA_911387785.2. NCBI lineage: Eukaryota > Metazoa > Arthropoda > Insecta > Hemiptera > Pentatomidae > Aelia > Aelia acuminata. Next base: position 97,067,356 of record OU426979.1, read on the forward strand.
ATGTAAAACTGTTGTGGGAAAAAGAGAAGTAGGCAAGGATGTCAAGATTCACATATTTAAGTCTGTCTTTACTCTTGTATGGAGCTGAGAGTTGGGTACTGACGGACCGAAAGGAGAGCAGAATCACTGCTGCTGAAATGGAGTTTCTACCAAGAATTTCCGGGAAAACAAGCAGATTCCAAGTCCGCAATAAGAGGATTCGTGATGAGCTTGAGGTGGCCCCACAGTGTTTCGCTTAGTAGGAGCTAGGTGAACAAAAGTATTTTTGGCCTTTTTTCATCTCTTTCGACCATTTAAGTAATTTAATTATAAAATGATTATATTTAATTATAGAATTGAATATATTATATTTATTACTATGTATAATTCATGAATTAAATATATTATATTAAATTATAAAATTGTCATTTTTTCATTTATTGGGACCAATTAAGTAATTTAATTATAAAAGATAACATTTTTATTAATTAAAAAAATCGAATTTAAAACGGTTGCCAGGAGATTAAGAAGAAAAAAAATAAAAAAAAGCCTATCTATACAAAATTCTCTACTCTTTATTTTTTCTAATCCTTTTTACATGAATCTTTCTTTTTTCCTTATTTTCTTTCTTTTTAGAGGATCCTTTATTTTTTATGTTCACCTTAAATAAATATTTGATATTTTCACAGACGTAGCATGATGGTCAGATATCTATTTTTATATGTGCATATCAGTATAGGGATTTCGCCCCAGAATAAAGTTATTTTTTGAGAGGTTACCTATGCAAAGATAAATCTGATCGGATATCATAGATTATGGCCGAGGATTCCGCCAAATGATAGTGCAGGTACTGCAAGAAATCCAGTGGGAAAAAAGGAAAAGGCATTTTCTTAAATACCTGTTAGTAAAAGATTTTCTTAGACGGTAATGGCAAGAATAGATCGCATCCTAGTCTGCTTGTAGGAATGCGCTGTAGGCCTAGTCCATGTAATAGGCTAATGCTTCATTTCCACTTAATCACTTAGCGTTCTCCAAAGGAATAAGTGATGTCTTAAACAATTTTTCCGGGGATCATAGAGGTTCCTTGAAATGTGGAAGTTAGCGCTGAGTCTAAAAATGCTGCTTTGCTTTTCCTGCAACAGCCAATTTATGAGAAATTTTGGAGGCATATTTAAGCAACCTCATGGTTCTCTGCATGGTTTTTAAAATTATGTTTGGACGAAAGAAACTTTCAGGGAAAAGAAATTTTTCTCCCATAGAGTGGTTCAACGATTATTAAAAAAAATTCATTTTGGAAAGAAATTACTAAAAAAAAGAATGTTGTACACGAGTGTGCAGGCTATAATACATATCATTATTAAGTTGAAAGGTGCCCCTATTATATACAGAAAAATCAGCCCGGCTACAAATGGGTACAAGTCATTAACATCATTTAGAAGTTTCAAAACGATGAAAAAATCCTGCAATCATCACAAAAACATTTTTTTATTGTGGTTTGATTAACAGGTAATGTACTGAATTAGAATAAATTAGCACTCACTAGTCCAAGTAATATTAATCCTTAACAATCAATCTATAAAACTTTAGGAACACTGTAATTTTTATGATTGAAGTGATGCTTGGAATTCAACTGACTTATTCTATTACACCACGATTTTACACCTTTGGACCCTATTACTAACAAGGTGGAGTGTGTGAGACATAAACAAATATTAGAATGCCACGTTTTGATGTATTGTTTACATTATTATAATGCCAATTTTTAGAATTTCAATCACGACTTTTGTCCACCTAGCTGATATCAATCGAAACACTGTGGGCCCCATTGAAAGAACTCTTAGAAACCCGCCAACTTAAGTGGTACGGCCATGTTGTCAGGATGGACGACCACATAAATCCTCTTAGAACCATGGAATATTCCGCAAATGGTAGAAGACCTCGATGGCGTCCAAGGATGTCGTACCTCGATTACATTGATCGGCTTTGCATAGTGAGGGGGAAAAATCTCCAACAAGCCAGAAACCTTGTTAGAAACAGGGAGTAATGGAATTCCTGTCTGAAAGCTACCCTACGATAAAAGGCACTAAAAGGGAAAACAAAAGAAGAAGAAGTCTTATTTCGTGGGTCGGGAGCAATTATAATTTTTTTGAAGAATTCATAAAGCTCAATGGGAATGACACAGTCTCCCTCTAGAACATCTTCGATATTTATATTCTGCGGAAGAACAGCATACTTGCTGCGTTTAATTATATTTCTTAGTTCAATTGCTATGTTTTGATGAGATGCAGATTTCTCAATTTCATCCTCCTGGGAAATGAGAGGATGAGCAAAATTTTCAACATTTGATGTTTGTTCATACAAAAACATGTTGCTGTTATTGTTTTCATGATAACTGCTAACCGATATTTCGCAGTAGGTGGTATTTTTATAAAGAAATTTATGTAATTATCAACAATTTCACCACTCACTTCAGTGAGAAGTGTAAGGTAATAATTGATGATCTCCTTTTCCAAAATTTTATCTCGCAAATATGTTTATCACATCTAGATGTAATCTACGTTTTTTGTGCCAACTCGATTCTTCAAACCATTGTTTATTTGTCACTTTACCCATGTAAGCGGCATGTTTTTTGTTCATACAACAACCTACATTCACGGTATATTTCACCTCTTTTACAACAAAGTCTTCCGTGGGAAAGTTCATGGACAATTTTTTTTCATTTATGTCCAAACACTGCTGTCAAACATTTTCCTCAAATTCCTTGGACTCAACTCTTTGTACACTAGTTTTTTGTTTAAATATATTCTACTTTTCCCACAAAATATTCATACCCTTTTAAATATCGCAGATCTATCAATCAGTGGCGCTTTAACAGACATAAGGTTGGATATTACGGAGTTGAACATTAGAGAGACTTACCAGTTCGTCGGTGTCAGATTGAGTTGTCTCCTCTTCCATGAGGTACTTCGCAGCAATTGCACTAAATTCTCAAAAAAGGTTCTATCTGTGGATGGAGATGGCTCCGGCGGTCGTATTCCTAAAAAAAATTCAAATTTATTTTCTAGATCGGCTAGCCTTGCCCTTAATTAATCATTCTCTTCTTGAAGGTGATGAAGATTATTGTTCCTAACTGTTCTCATAGATAGTGTTTTCAGAGTTAGGATTGACGCTTTTCTGTGGTTAATTAAAAAAATTGGGTTGTTGTTGATGATTATAATTATTAGTTTGATTTTGATGGGGACTGTAATTTTTTTGTTGTTGAGAGTTATAACTTGTTTGGTTGTAGGGGTTCCTCCATTGGTTACTTAAATGTTGTGAGATGCCCAACATGGCAACGTTGGATTGTAGATGTGGCAACAGCGCGTGCTTGAGCCGTGCTGTAGCGTGGCACCTGTTCCCGGGCGCAGGTATGCGCGGTGCAAGGGTGTGGCTGCAGGCGCGTGATTTAATCAGTTTACTGATGCATGACTCACCTGTTTCATTCATAATTCATTGACCAAGCTTAGTAAAAGCGGGAGGTTTCTCCCTCCACTACATACATAAGCCTTCGTCATAGTCCTAGTACTATAAACCAGTTTACTTATGCATGGCTCAACTGTTTCATTCATAATCGAAGCATATTTGAATTCATTGACTAAACTTAGTAAAAGCGGTGGCTGCAGGTGTGTGATTTAATCAGTTTACTGGTGCATGACTCAGATGTTTCATTCAAGTTCATTCATAATTGTCGTTACGAAGCAATGATGTCGGAGGAATAACGGTCATTTCCAACCCGATGCCGTCCTGTCGGGGTCGCTCTTATATAGCCCGCTTGCAGTGGTGGGGAGATGTCGTTCGCTACTTGTTACTTACTCTACTTGAAAGGATGCCACCCAGACATGAAAGAGTGCCGCCGCTGAGCAATATTTATCATCAAAGCCTTCAGCTAGCTCGCGACGGGTCTGTTATCTGTTTGAAAGGACGCCGCCGACGAGGATATAATTAAAATTTTCCAATTTTAATAATTGATTACCTGGAGTATTGTGCAGTTTTGCCTAAAGGTGAGTCATTTTAACTTTTTTGAACTAATACTTGCATAAAGATAACAAAAAATTGTTAATTTTTGTAAATATTACAGATGTCTCTCCATAAAAAATTGAATGAAACAAAACCCATTTACAAAAACATTGGGGAACTGACTATAGGACAAACATATAAAATTAACCAAAAAAAGGAGACAGAATATGGCTTAAGCATTGAAGCCATTATTGAGAACTTGGAAGTTGACGAGGGGCAGATAAGAACATATTTGCCGAAAAGATATCTGTTCGTTATAACTGATGAAGATATAGCACAGTATGATGGTTAATATTATTAAAATACTTAATAAAGTTGTAAAAACATTACTATACTTAGCTAATTGATGTTTTATGTTTTTAGGTCAGCTAAAATTTAAATATTGTAGGAAAAAGAAAAATTCATATGAATATACGTTTATGTAAATATTACTAGTTTTAGATGGTAACACCTAGTAATAATTTTTGTTTAATTTAATTTTTAATTTATTTAAAGGATTTAATAAAATGAATAATAAAAACAATTATTTGTGTGAGCAATGTGGGTTATTGGTTCCAAATAGACGGCCCAGATGTAAATGGTTGTTTTTTTATTGTCAAAGCTGTGGGAAAGAATTTAATAGAAACTTCAATTTTGAACGTCATAAAATAAACTGTCAAGTTGTTAGTGTGGTTAGCAGTAATAATACGTTCAACGTGAGCACAATGGAAATACCGAATAAAAAAAGAAAATATAGCATGTTTGATAGACAGATGCGAGAGAAGGCGATTGCTGAAGAAAACGGGATCATTAGAGCTTCTTTAGGAAATTCGAATGAGGACGTATACATTCCTAACGATAATAAAAAAATAGTAGCTACCGTATTTTTAAACAATAAAAAAGAACTCTTAGTAAATTTATTAAATTCTTATGTTGAAGATTGGAAATCTTATAAAATAAAAATAATGTTAGAATGTACATATATTAAGAAAAATGGAAACACTATTAGTGAAAGAACGGATCTTAATTTTAAATCGAAAAGTAATACGATAGATGTTAGCAATAATGTTGAAAATTATGTTGAAACAACTTTTGAACATTTTTTAGCGGAACAGGACGAGTTTGAAAAAAAAGGTTCTGGTTGGATGTATACTTCATCAAACTACATATGCTTACATTTAACAAAATATAGACCTTTTGGAGGATCCCAGTATATTGAATTATCTAAAAAAATTAAGGATAAATGTTGTGTTATAAATGTAAAAAATAATACTAATGATTGCTTCCGTTTAGCTATACTTAGTGATGATATTAGATCAAATAAATTTATTGAATACAAAAATATTCAAACCACATATTCCTTTGATTCGATATCGTTCCCGACTCCAATAAAGGAGGTAAAGCGATTTGAAAATTTAAATAATGTGTCTATAAATGTTTATGGCTTAGACGAGAAAAATAATGTGTATCCAATTAGAATTAGTAAAAAGGAAAAATATAATAAAATGTTCGATTTATTGTTTTTACAAAATAGGGAAAATTGTCACTATTGTTAGATTACGAATCTTTCACGATTAGTAAGTTCTCAAATATCGTTGAAAGAACATGCATATACTATATGTCGTAGATGTCTGACCACATTTCCAAAGATGTATGTAAAAAGTTTGGGAAAATGGCGATGAGCGAAAGCAAGAACATGAATTATTTTGTCGTAATCATAGACAATTCGATCTGATTTTCCGAAAGAAGATAAAATGGAATTTAAACATGTGGAATATACACAACCCATTCCAATTGTAGTTTATGCGGATATAGAATCTCTTTTAATACCAATTTCAGGGGCTTGTCCGAATCCGTCAACACCTTGGAACAAAGCTATACACGAGCATCGAGCCTTTTCTGTTTCACTTCTGGTCAAGTCTAATATGTTTGATTTGAAACCATTTGTTTATACAGGAGAAAACAGTATGCAAGTTTTTTTAGAAAAACTTGAACAAATAGCTGTTGAAGCGGATAATATATATGCTAATCCGCTTCCGATGGAAGAAATTAGTGAAGAGTCAGCCTTTTATTCTGCTAAAGACTGTATATTATGTCAATACCCTTTAGATGAACACGATCGCATGCGTCATTATTGTCACTTTATAGGAAGATTTATTGGACCATCACATAATGCATGCAATTTAAGGGCAAAAAAGCCTGATTTTATACCCGTTTTCATGCACAACTTGCAAGGCTATGATTCTCATTTTATAATCCCTTTCTTAGACCGTTGTGAAAATGTTTTTGTAATCCCCAGTAATACTGAAAAATATATAAGCTTTAGCATAAAATTTAAAGGGTATAGGACAAAAATACGATTTGTTGACTCGTTTAAATTTCTTTCATCAAGTTTGGATACATTAGTGAACAATTTAAAAAATCAATCAAAATCAATTACCGAAATTTTTCCAAATATGACTAAGATTATTAATGATGAAAACAAAATTAAATTGCTAACAAGGAAAGGTGTATTTCCATAGAATTATTTAGACTCTTTGGACCGCTTGAACGAGACTAAATTACCTGAGAAAGAGAAATTCTTCAATGATTTAACCCAAAAACATATTAGCGATGCAGACTATGAGCATGCGGAAAATGTCTGGGAAAACTTTAATATTAAAACACTGAAGGAATATGCAGAATTATATGTAAAAACAGATGTAGTTCTCTTGTGTGAAGTTTTTGAAACCTTCCGACTTCTATGTCAAAAATTTACATGGTTTTTTACTTTGCCACAGTTATCTTGGAATGCAATGTTGAAATATACAAAAATCAAATTAGATATAATTAAAGGCCGGATTTCGTGCAGTAAAAATTTTAAAAACGTGCAATAAAAATTAGCCAAACGTGCAAAAACGTGCAATAAAAATAAAAAACACTGACAAACGTGCAATTCAACCTTCTGCTGTGTGAAGAGGTAGTGTATAATTAAGAAAATCAAATATTAATTTAAAATATTTATATAATTATTGCTATATACATATGTGCTTACAAAAACATTGTTTGCTAGGAATCATAATTAAACAAAACTAATAATATATATATATATAGTAAGACATAAATTTTCGTAATTTTCTACTAACTATATTAATTTATCAAATAGAAATTTCTAAAATTTTATCGTATTAAAATTTACAATAATGTACATTTCCAGATTATGCGTCTACGTCATCTTCAAGAGTAGAAACAAACTCTTTAAAATTATTAAAATGATCTGAATAAAATAGGGCTGCTTCGATCTATGTTCCCATCTAGTTATCACAGGTTCTGGGGGAAGGGGGCAGTCCATACTATTTCTATAAGCTGTAACGCGGTGAGGAGCTTTTAAATATATTTTTTCCCATTATTAACAAGTTTGTTGATATTTCGGAAAATTTCCCTCACTTTTTCAGTAACACGGTTTAAATCATGCGCTACACAAGTTACATGTACCATATTTGAATAAAAAACTTTTAATGCTTCTCCAGCTTTTACCATATACGGAGCGGCATCGCTAACATATAAAAGGATTTTATCTTGGTAGGATGTTTGACAGAAAAAATTTGCTAAACTGTCGTTCACAAATCGAGGGACAGTCTCGTAGGTCGTTTTTGGAAGCTGCTTACATGAAATGAGGTATGGTTTGGGTTCAATCTCCGGGTGTAGGATTCCAACAAATAAACTGCAAATATTAAGTCCCCGTGGGTCTGTTGTTTCATCTACCATGATGTAAATATAATTATTTTCAACTATTTTTCGTATTTCTTCAACATTCTGTTTAAAACAATTTTTGAGGTAATTTTTACTTTCACTTACCTATATATGAAATATATATTTTCTTAGGGTGTTCTCGTCAGGAATGTTTTGTTTTGTGTATTTTTGCAAAAAACACTTAAAGGGCTTGGACTGCAGTTTATTGAATGGAATATTGGAAGCGACCATGGCGTAACATAAATCAATAAAAACTGTTTGTTTATTGTCTAACGACGAGCAGCTTTGTTTTTTGTTATTGTTGAATTGGAGCTCGCTTGGATTTTTGTGCTGCAGTTAACTGTGTGTGCCGACCTTTAAAAATAAAAAGATATTGGGAATAGTCAAATGCTATCGTGTGCTATTTATGAAAAGATAGAATGTACTTACTTGAGTTGCAATGAGCATCCACTTTTTTTCCGATCGGAACCAATTGATTTATTGCAAGAAGAAAAAAAATTGTTTTCCCGTCTTATTTCAATTCTGGGTATGGTTTTATCCATTTGATTTTGGAAGATTGGCTTGCTGTCACTTTAGGCCATGGGTCAATAGTGAAAATTATTGTAGTTGTTTACCGAATTAAACTAAACTTCAGAATGATATGGAAATAAAGTAGGTGGGAAGGTTGAGTCAAATCAAGTTAGAAATTCTAAGAAAGTTAATACAAAGGAACGTTGTTCGACATAATACCATTTCCTTAACGAGTTCGAAGAAATATTTTGAAATCATGAATAATTTTTTCTTTCTTAAAAACTTAGGTAGAAAAATAAATTATAAATACATACATGTATCGGTATTATTGTTGGTGATTTTAAAATAAATCATAATCTATTCTCTATAATAAAAATTTAAAAAAATCAATATTTTTAATGAAATATCAAAAAGTGCACTTTCGTGCACTGAAAACCTAAAATGTGCAAATTTGTGCAGTAACCCTCAAAATGTGCAATTTCGTGCAAAATAAAACTTACATATGTTAATCCGGATGCCTTAATTCGTGTAAATAACTTGTCCCCGATCGATTTCAAGCAACCGAAAAAAAAGTGCAATTGCACGAGAATCCGGTCTCTAGATATAATAAAAGACATAGACATGGTCCAGTTTTTTGAAAAGGGTATCAGAGGTGGAATTTGTCAAGTTATTTCCCGTCATGCCAAAGCTAATAATAAATACATGAAAGAATATGACCCGTCTAAACCAAACAATTACTTACTTTATGTTGATGTTAACAATCTTTACGGATATGCCATGAATCTTCCACTGCCTATAATTATTTTAGTTCGTTTGAATGCCTAAATGAAACATAACTACCATCTAAAAATTCATTTTTTAATGATTTAACAAAACAATCCATTAGCGATGTAGATTATGATCATGCAAAAAATGTCTGGGAAACGTTTAAAATCCAAACATTAAAAGATTATGCAGAATTCTATGTAAAAACAGATGTAATTCTGTTGTGCGAAGTTTTCGAAACCTTCCGACTTCTCTGTCAACAACTTTATCAACTTGACCCCGCATGGTTTTTTACTTTACCGCAGTTGTTTTGGAATGCAATGTTAAAATATACCAAAATAAAATTAGACGTAATAAAAGATATTGAAATAGTACAGTTTTTTGAAAATGGGATAAGGGGAGTAATTTGCCAAGTCGTTGTCCGGTATGCTAAAGCTAACAATAAATATTTAAATGAGCATGATTCCACAAAACCTAGTAATTATTTATTATATGTATACATTAACAATCTTTATGGTTACGCTATGAACCTTTCTCTATCATATGCCGAATTTGAGTGGACTGATGAAAAATTGAATATATTAGATCTAGAGAACGATTCAGAAACCGGTTATGTGCTAGATGTTGACATTGAATACCCTATAGAAATTCATGATAAACATTCTCAACTACCTTTGTTACCTTAAAAAAAATAAGCCACCTAATACTAAAACTGATAAATTATTAACGTCTTTGCTACCCAAAACGCGTTATATAGTACATTATGTGAATTTAAAACAAGCTTTACAACTGGGGGTAAAAATTACAAAAATTCACAGGGTATTAAAGTTTAAACAAAAGAATTGGTTGGCACCATATATAAAAATCTGGTGCGTGCGCGCAACACACAACTTTTACTTACCAAGTTACTTAGATTAGAAATTAATGCGTTTTGTTAATTGCCACTTCTCAAATGAACAGAACGGCTTTATTTATGAACAATGGTCTGTCATTAAAGGCGTACTCCGCATGCCTGGGCTCAACGAGTTTTATGAGTTGACTGAATATTTTTATTTTTTTTCTCCTCTTTATGTTTTCTTTATTTTTATCATATCTCATATTTAGCCATTTCTTATTTTTAGGCATAACGAGAGACAGTTAATTTCTCCATATAAACAAAAACAAAGGTACTTTATAGGAAACAAACAAACAAAAAACATTTTAATAATGATAAAGCTTACCTGATATTAAAGAACACCTAATTTTCATTTAATATGACGAATTTGATAAAAATCGTTAAAGCCGTTTTTGAGATCATCGAAAAAAAGGTAAAAATTGGAAAAAAAAAATATGAAATAAAGTGCCCGCTTCGTTTGACCAATTTTGTTGAAATGTTGGCTATCACATCTTTGGCATATACATACATCAAATACCCAGTTTGATCAAAATTGTTAAAACCGTTTTTGAGTAAATAAAAAAAACACGTGAAAATGATACAAAATTTATTAAGTAAAGTCCCCCCTCCGGTTGATCAATTTTGATGTAATGTTGGCTATCACATCGCGGGCATATACATACACTAAATACCCAATTTCAGGTTCGCACGGTTCATAGTTTTTGAGCTAGTCTGTTCACACACACACAGACACAGAGACACACACAGACCATTTCGCGGGACTTGGTTAATTGGACTCAGGGGATCTCAAAACGTGTATTTCCGTTGAAAACCGGAAGTCGAAATTTTTCACGATCGCAATACTTCCACTTACTATATATTTCATATATAGATAAGTGAAAGTAAAAATTAATTCAAAGATGAGAGGATCAGCAAAAAGTACATTCGAGTCTGATTTTTACAAATTAATGAATAATAGTTGCTTCGGCAAATTTATGGAAAACGTGCGTAACAGAATTGATTTAAAAATAGTAACAAATGAAAAATCATTATATCGTCGTTAGTAAACTAAATTTTAAAGGCAGGATTATATTTGCAGATAATGTTACAGCGGTTCAGTTGGAAAAAGAAAGCATTATTTTTGATAAACCTTTGTATGTAGGATTCTCAGTGTTAAGGCGGGTTCACACGAGGTAGTGAACAGGGCGAGAACACGACCAGTAATGCTCATGTCACACGACTTGCTTTCTCCCAGTAGGAGCTCACGACCTTATCTAGTTCACACGGTAAAGTGCCTTTGTCCGGTCGTGCTTCTCTCGCGCTTGTTCTCGTTATGGCAGAATATAAAGCCGCAAAAGTTCTATGCGAACTATTAGTGCAAGAGTTCAGGATTCGCATGGAAAAGGTTCAAAACAAGAAGAGAAAAGTATGGGTTCGAGACTGGGTAAAGAGGCGGAATTCACTCGGCGCCTATATATATATATATATATATATATATATATATATATATTCATGGGTCCTCAGGGGGGAGGCAGGAAAGGGCAGCTGCCCCCCTAGAAAATTAGAAATAAAAACTACCAATTAAATAAATTCGTATTCATTTACTACGTTTATTAAGGGACGCATACCTCAGAATACCCAACATTACTCCCTTATTTATGGTCATTGTAGCCGGGTATCTGAGGCCCCAGAAAGCGCCACCTATTCGGTTGAGGCAGTTTAGAGTCAGAGCTACCCTATTTCTCAAGCACTCCAGTGACGATATACGGCTGAAGCGGGCGAGCTCACTCCAACTAAATGGAGATTTCACGACCCGTCACTTCAAGGTCGTGCACTACCAACATTCCCACTACCACTAGTTCACACGAGGTAGTGATCACGACTGACTAGCCGGCAGGTAGTGCTCTCGCCCAATTCACGACCCCGTGTGAACCCGCCTTTAGAGTTGAGCAAAGTTTTGATGTATCATTACCATTACAATGTTTTCTTGAAAAAATATGGTATAGAAAATGTTACTTTATGTTATACCAATACCGATTCATTTTTATACAATATTAGGACTGAAGATATTTATTCTGATATGTCGGGAGAGTTACAAAAATATTTTGATACAAGTAATTTTCCCACTTCTCATTTCTGTTATAATGAAAAAAATAAAAAAGTAGTCGCTCTGTTGAAAGATGAAACCTTTGGAGATCCTATTGTTGAATTTGTCGGGTTGAGACCTAAAATGTATTCTTACATAACTAACAATGATATAACGGTTAAAAAGTCAAAGAGAATAAAAAAATCAGCTGTTAGCGGATTTACTTTTAACGATTATTTAAACACACTTAAAGAGAGTAAAAGTGTATATTCTTCGTTTTATATAATTCAATCTAAAAAACATAAAGTTACAACCTCACTAATAAATAAAAAGTCATTATGCTCATTGGATGATAAAAGGCGTACATTAAGCGATGGAGTGCAAACACTCCCTTATGGTCACTATAGCCTTGATGAATAAAAAAAACAGCCATTTAATGTAATATGTCAAAATGATAATAGAAGACAATTTAATGTCTATTTGTAACATTAGCACTAGTACTATTTAGTAAGTTTAGGTTAAAGAAAAACAACAGTTTGTGAGAAATAAATATATTTTGAATGTAGAGGTACAATAAATATATAAAATACACAGTTTTTGTAAAAAAAATTAATAAATGTATATTATAACAGCAAGTGTTTTTTTCTTTTAATACATTATGCAATATCCTTTTTGTCAATCCAGCTGCGTTCATCTAATCCCAGCCACTCTACATACAATTTATTTCCTTTTCTTTTTAAAACTTTTTCTACAAGATATACATCTGGATAGGTTGACCTTTAGATCTTCAAGTAAATATGTATGTGGATCCGTCTTCTGAATCTTGACTACATTAAATATTTCTTTTGACCAATTTGGCTTGTAACCTTTTGAAAATGCTGTTTTTTGTTTAGATATCTTACAAAATCGTCCTCTTCAAACTTCTGCTTTCTCACTTTAGTCAGAACAAGAAGAATACACATTGTTTAGCAAGAATTTTTCCGACTTTTTATTACAAGCATCAATTGGTTTCATGCCAATTGTATGAAATGATGAGTTATATTCTTGTAAAATCTGAGGTAGGATATCAAAAATTTGTAATTTCCATGCATACTGAAGGCTTTCCACATTTTCCCTTTTAATGTTCTATTAAACCTTTCTACAATGGAAGCTTTCATATTAGAAAAGGTGGAATAATGATTAATATAATATTTTTTCATTAGAGATTTAAGCTTGGAATTGTAAAACTCCTTTCCCTGATTACTTTGAATATTTTTTGGAATTTGTCTACTCGAAAGAAACACGCTCTCCATCGCCTTAGTTACATCTTCAGCAGATTTCTTCTTTATTGGTACAGCCCATGCATATTTAGCAAAGCAGTCTATAACTGAAAATAAATATTTGTACCCTTTATTTTCTCGAGAATAAGGTATCATTTCTACTAAATCTATTTGCCACAAGTCATTTATTCCTTTCAAAACTGTCTTTCTCCTAGGATATTTCTTGCGAGCTGGCTTATGTAATTCATTTACAACAGTTCTTTTAATTATTGATGAATCCATCTACTTCTTCTCAAGTACTTTGTTTAGGTAACCAAGTGTGACCACATCAGATTCCTTCTCAGGTTCAGCTACGTTTGTAATTCTCTTATCAAGAGAGTCATATATACCTTCAACCAAGGTTAAAGCAACGCTGTTTAAAAATTCTTTGTTAACAACATCCTGTTTATTTATAGGTGGTGCAAAGTTGACAAGTATTTTTCTTTTTCCATCAATCCAATTACCAGGCCAATTGTTTAAATCAGTGTAAGTAGCCGCTAGCGTATCACAATAAACTGTATTAGCAGCGTCATGAGCTGCGATTGGGTTTGCAACATTGATTATTCTTAAATTGCGTGCATCGATGTCCTTTACAGACTTCAATATGCTAAACGGAAAATAGCGTTTTTTATACTTGGAGTGCTTTAATGACATGTGAGATCCGAACTTGTTTATCATCATGTTTATACTAAACCCAGCTATATATGGTCTTTACTATATAATATTTTCTTCTCGTAGCTCTTCAATTATTGATTCTATTTCGTTTTGGTGCCCTTCATGACCGGCATGGGCGGAAGCCATTAACAGCTTTAGACGATTTACTAGCTCATTCCAATACTCATACAGAGGTTTATCGACTCTCATAAGACCAGTGCCCCGTTTTTGAGAACGGAGCTTCATTCTCGGAGCTGAGGAAGGGGGATGGAGTTTTAAGGTTCCCGGTGGAAATAACTTGGATATTACATTTCTATATTTCTCAGACCTGTTTCTAAATATCCCTTGTTCTTCGCTATAGCCTCTCCTGCGTGCATTGGTCGAGAATAAAATATTCTTATAATTTTCCAAGTCGGTCTCGGTATAATCTTGTGAGTTTTTCAAGTAGAGTAGCTGCAACAATTCCGGAGTTCCTTCATACTCTATGTCGTTTATAGAAATATCGTCGCTGTTTGGTAACAGCCGAACGTTTGTCGAATCTCCAATAGCTAATCTCCCTAAAGGCATGACTCTAATTCCATAACGATCGTCATATGCCTCATCGTCTTTTTTAAAAATCTTATCCAAGTATTCCCTTTGCAGGTTTCCAAATTCGGTGAGATGTTCCTTCAATTCGGCTTCTCCTTGTGGAGTTTTAGCGTATTCTTTGACTAGCTCTGATTGTGGTTCGTCAGTCACATACTCGTCCTCATATTCTTCAGATGATAATACGGGAAAGGAAATAGTAGATAACGTTCTAGCTCTTTTGTAGTGAGGCATTGTTTTCGGCAATAAAGTTGATTTTCGGTAAATACTAGCAGACTCGTTTTTATCCGGCGATTAGTCCCGCTCATTAACACCTTCTCTGGAAGTCAGTTCCGGTTTGGATTTTAATGATTGTTTAATGTCTTCTAAAGGTTGAAGCACGGGTGTAACAAATTCTTGACGACCCGTTTCAATATCCTGGAGGTTACGCTTCAATGCTCGAAATTTGTTTTAAAAAATCTCACTTGTTTTTATTATTTCACGAGTCACTTTCGGGTCCATGATTGTTAATGATAATTACTGCCGAGATCGCTCTTTATATATCTACAATGTATGTGTCGATTCCTTTTTTAAAACTTCCATCGTTTATACCCCTACTTTTATCAATAACGAGATAGCCAAATGGCTCTTTCCAGCATAACAAGCACATGTCTTTAAAAAGAGTAAAACTTAAATCTGGCATGCTTACGTGTTCATCATAAATATGTTTTAAATTTAATTCATCTTGAGGAAAAACTATTAAAAAGTTAAAATTACACCTGATAAGATGTCTTGGGATACAAACATAACTTGTGTTAAATAAAAGCAATCGAGGTTCATATGACGGCCATAACTAAAGTATCGTTTAATTATATCCTGATCTTCCATGGTGACATCATCAAATATGCAGACCGAATTTGATTCGACTTTTTGAGGCAATTCCTTTGCATCTTCAAATTCATATAATTTTATTTTTATTTCAGGAACAAGATTTATGACGCTTTTTAAATACTGGTATTTAGGTTGATGTTAAGTTTTTCCAACCAGATACACATTTTTAAATTTTAAGCCGTTAGGGTTTAATAGCAATCCAATCATAATATTGGTCTTTCCACATCCGCTCGGACCACATATCGAGGCTAGGATAGTGTTGGTAATAATGAACTATGTCTCTCCTCCGATTGTCCTTTAACTGGGGAAAAGTTGGTAGTAGGGAAACATTGCACTTGTTTAACTAATTTCATTCTGAATGCAAACAACATCAAGACGGCTATATATACCCTATTATTTCATTTTCTGAGTACAGTATGAGTCACACGGCTCGCAGAGGCAGAGGCTTGCTGAACAGTCTTATCAATAGGTTGCCGACTGAATTGCACCTTCCAGGATATCAATATTGCGGTCCTGGCACGAAACTAGAAAAACGCTTAGCTAGAGGTGATAGCGGAATAAATGAGCTTGATAGAGCTTGTAAAGAACACGATATAGCTTATAGCATAAATAAGGATATGGAGAGTCGTAAACAAGCGGACAAGATTCTTGCTGATAATGCTTGGAAAAGGGTTAAAGCTCCAGATTCGTCATGGGGAGAAAAAGCCGCGGCTTGGTTAGTTACAAATGCCATGTAATCAAGTAAAAGGTCTTGAAAATTCGGGGTGGATAATACCTGGCATCGATAAAGCTCTTTCAATCGGTAAAGACGGATTTTTTAGCTTATGCCTGCCGCTGGATATTCTCTTAGGGATATGTGAGGACTATCGCAAAATTTTAATTAATTTTAAGCAAGAACTCGTTTTGATCAGATCGAGTACGGACTTGAACTGCATAAAGGGTAGCGATGACGTACAAATAAAATTAGATAAAGTGGTCTGGAGGATGCCAAATGTTCGTGTTTCCGATCAAGAACGACTGAGGTTGTTGAAAATGGTAGAGAAAAACAAGATAATTACTATACCGTTCAGATCATGGGATCTTTACGAATACCCAAATTTACCTACTTCGCAGCAAGAAAATTGGACTGTCAAAACATCAACAAATTTAGAAAAGCCGCGGTATGTTATTATTGCATTCCAGACTGATCGAACAAGAAACGCAACCAAAGATAACAGTCAGTTTGATAGTTGTAAATTGAAAAACTTGAAACTCTATCTGAATAGTGAACATTATCCTTATGATGATTTGAATTTAGATTTTGCACAAGGAAAAGTCGCCCTTCTCTACGAAATGTATAATGAGTTTCAAACGAGATATTATAGTAATAGACACTCTCAACCTCTGCTATCACCAGAGTTGGGCACTATCCGAGTAAAAAAGTACTAGTTTCGGATACTAGATACTTAGTTACAGATACTTTTTTACTCGGATACTGTACTCGAATCCCTCCAAAATTTTCAAATGTATCCGAGTACTTCTCGTATCTGTCAGATTCGGATACAGTGACTACTCGTATCTGTCCGGACAGATACCCGAGTATCTGTGAGTACTTCGGTATTTAGTTATTTTTTTCCGGATACTATTTCGGATATTTCTACTTCTGGGGCTGGGTTGTTTACAATTCCATTATTATTCTAATATTCTATTGAAATTATAAACAAATTATTAGTATTAAGCCGTCAACATTTTATCGCTTCGAAATAAGGGTGCAATATCCAAAGCGTTAATTTTGACAAAAAGTAATAATTTAAAAAAAAAAACGATAGGAATATAAAATTATTTTCTTTTTTTATCTTTTCGGATTTTTAAAATTGTAAACTACTGTGATGATAATAGTGGCTTATAATTGGAAAATACTACCGATTTTAAAATTCGAATTTGGTGGGGGGGACATTTTATTAACTTTCCGTTTTCTTCGAGATGAGTCTTTATGGTAACGGCAGATTTTGAAAATAGTAACATTTTTAAAATTTGGTTGGGGAGGGCGTTACTACGATTTTTTTTTTAACTTCTGATTAATTTGTTATGAGTGTCAGTCTCTATTTTTACGTGTTCGTAGATTTTGAAAAAGTATTAATTTTTAAATTCAATCTTGGTGGTGGTGGCGGTCAGGGGGGGGGGGGGGAGGGGTATTCCTCATTCCACAACTTTAAATTCACGGAATATTTTGAAATGTGGGAATATTCTTCATGTTTACCTAAGCATATTATATCATGACCAGGTAACCATTAACATTAATATTTATTTTAAAATTCGAGTGGGGAGGGGCCTATAATATTGAAAACGGTAACATTTTCGAATTTCTTTTAAACGGGTGTCCATTACTATGTTATGGACGGTATTTTTGAAAAAAATATTCATTTTGTATTTTAATAGGGGTGGAGAGGGGGGGAGGGCGCACTATAAAGAAGTTATATTTTCGGAGTTCTTTCACACAGAGGTCCAATATTATGTTATCGGGGACGTTGTTTTTGAAAAAAATATTTATTTTGTTTTTTAATAGGGGTCGAGAGGGGGGGGGGGGCGCACTATAAAGAAGTTAGATTTTCGGAGTTCTTTCACACAGAGGTCCAATATTATGTTATCGGGGACGTTGTTTTTGAAAAGAATATTTATTTTGTTTTTTAATAGGGGTCGAGAGGGGGGGGTGGGTGCACTATAAAGAAGTTAGATTTTCGGAGTTCTTTCACACAGAGGTCCAATATTATGTTATCGGGAACGTTGTTTTTGAAAAGAATATTTATTTTGTTTTTTAATAGGGGTCGAGAGGGGGGGGGGGGGCGCACTATAAAGAAGTTAGATTTTCGGAGTTCTTTCACACAGAGGTCCAATATTATGTTATCGGGGACGTTGTTTTTGAAAAGAATATTTATTTTGTATTTTAATAGCGGTGGAGAGCGGGGGAGCGCACTAATATTGATAATAAATACCTTTTTTGATTTCTTTGATATCAGGGTCAAATATCATGCTATTTAGGACAGTCTATACGAAATTAATATTGATTAATATTAAATAATTTTGAATGTGATCTGATACTGAAAAATCATAATTTTTTTATGAGTTTTTACCTTTAATTATGGGATCATATCTGTTTTTTAACATAATAGGAATAAAATATTACCTGGGTTCATTTGGTAATTATTTTTCATTTTGCATTTTAACAATAAATCGTTACCCACTAAAATACAAAATGAAAATTTGTTTTAAAAAAATCGTTCCCGATAACATAAAATTGGACCCCTGTGTAAAAGAAATCCGAAATTCTAACTTTTCTACAATGCGCCCCCCTCCCAACACACCAAAATACAAAATAAATATGTTTTTTAATAACCTCGTCCCCTATAACATAAAATTGGAATCCCGTATAACTAAAATTTGGTCCCCATAACATAAAATTGGAATCCTCTATAAAATAAATATTAATGATAATGGGATACCTGGTCATGATATAATATGCTTAGGTAAGGGGTTGTTTGTCTCCACAGGAGTGTGCTAATTTTAAATTTAAGGAGCTCGTATCAAACAGAATTTGATCTATTACAACTATAACATTGATATCTTCAAATTAAAATATATTTATTATAATAGTTACTAATATTATAAAATTAAATCATAATAATTAATTATATTATAAATTTTAAATATATATATATTCAATTTTCCAAAAAATAGCCTTTTATAGTTGGAAGTAAACAATTCTAGGCCACTATGCGCTAAATACGTTCACGTTTTAATTGCTTTGTCTCTATAGGAGTCGGCTAATTATAAAATTAAGGAGCTCGTTCTACACACAATTTGATATTCTACTACTATTACTGGTAAAAGTTTTTATTTGGAGTATCCCTCTTCAAATGGTAGGCTTTGAAACATGAGCGTCATTCATTTTTCCGCTAAAATGGCAAATATTAGAAAATATGATACGGTTTTTGGCGAAAAGTCTTATCCCATTTTATCTTTAAGAAACTAATTCGACGCAAATTTCAAGCCCTCTTAAATTAAAGAGAACTCGTATTTCTCTGCGATGAATTATTTTTGAGTTATAAGCAAAAAATTGAAAGAAGTTCGAAAATTTCGATTTAGTTTGCATATAAAATTTGATCGCAACAGATGTGAAGTGGCGGACGTTCACATTTGTTGTCTATGAAATGAGTACTTTCAGCCTTTTTGATCAAAAACTTTCCTCAAACCTGACACTTTTTTCGGCCCTCAACTCCCGGACTATGAAGAAGATGATGATTAAATTTTAATCATGTAATTATTAATTTAGATATTAACAACAAGAAGTAACAAAATAATGGATAGCTAATCTAACTGATGGTATGTTGATATGACTAAAATTATACGTGAATATTGGAATAAGTAGCTGGTTAGAATGACAAAATAAAATCTGATATTTACCTTGTTAAGTCCACAGTAATGCACAAACTGAGGGAAAATTTGTGTGAGAGGAGGGGGGAGGGTTAGTTTGCCGACTTCAAAAGGTTTATTACGGGGAAACCCAATGCTTTTGAAGTGAAAGGGTACACAACGACAAAGTGTAAAATAGAAATAAATAAGGAATTGTAAAATTAACAATACAGATGATACAGTAAAGAAGTTGTTTATATCTGGACCCAATAATACGATAAAAAACTGAGAGTACACACAAGGTAATAATGTATATAAAAAATGAAAAAAAGTATGTAAAAAAGAAATGATATAATAATATAGAGCTACATCGATAGTAGCGGATACCTATGAAATCAAAACTAGGATTTGAGGACGCGGAAGATGTTAGAGTAAGTAGATGAAATTATCCCTTTATCTAGGTCATAGATTACAGTATCATTTTTCCCTGATGGATAAATATGGATTTTGAGAGGAGTCGTTTATCATGATTATGTACAGTAGCTAATACGGAGGGGTTCTCAAAATGAAAATAATGGTTATAGTACAGGAGCCAGATGCAACAAATCTCACCCATAGAACATACACCTAAAAATTTCAGCATTTTTAGAAACCACAGAGTCCAGTGCGAAACCGACAGTCTGGCAGCGATAAAATTCTTACTAATGCCTTAAAAATTAATTTGAATAATTAATTTTTTTCATAAAAATTCACCCATAAAACATACGGATGAAAAATGGCTTAATCGTTAGGTTTTTATTTCTGTAGAAAGGGAAAATCCTCTGGCAGCGATAAAACTCTTACTAGTACCTACCAGACGCGCGCGAGAATCACAAAAACTCACCCATAAAACATACGATTCATTCTTGTGCCAATTTATTCAAAAAGGTTCCTAAACACGAAATTCGGTCGTCTGGCTGGTTAAAAATTCTTACTAATACCCGCCAGACGCGTTTATAAGTTAAAAAATCGTTCCGATCCAGGTGAACGTTTGCCTTATTTTTCCATTTACTTTTTATTATGAGCATTTCTAAATGTTCTAAGAAATCATTTTTAGGGGCTTAACATTCACATTTAGCAAAAATAATTATTACTATCGATGCTAATTATTTATATCGGACTTAAAAAGCATACTACCACGCATTATTTCTTGGGACGAAGAGGACTTATTGTCCAGTCCATGTATTTTTGTTGCTCCAAAATAACTTCCTGTATGATCATTGATTAGTCAATGTGAATACATAAATGTAATGTTTTAAGCAAATTCTTTGTAGTATTGAAGTCACCTTTTAAAAGTTATTTTTTTATTGATTCGCCAGATTTTTCTAGAATTTACGTTTAAAATGTTTAATTAATTATAAGTACTTCTTTGAGTAGATTTAATGTACAAATTTTCATTCTGTCATAAAAAGATATATTGTTCTAAAAATATTAAAAAACAAAAACAAACTATTTTATTATGAAATGTGAAAAATCGGAATCATATAAATAATGCCCAGGTCTGCTTGTGTGTACTCTCAGTTTTATCTAATTATTGAGTCCAGATATGAACAATTTGTATACTGTACCATCTATTGTATATTGCTAGTTTTACAATTCCTTATCTTAAGTTTACACCTGATCGTTGTGTACCCTTTCACTTCAAAAGGGTTGGGTTTCCCCGCAGTAAACCCTTTGAAGTCGGCAAATTAACTTGTCCTACCTCCACCCTTATAATTTTGCCCTAGTCTCTGCAACACTCTTTACTCAGAAATGAAAACAGGAGTTTTTTTATCATTGAAATATTCATTTTTAATTTTACTATCTTTTACATGATTATCTTTGTAAAGTACCCATGTCAATGCTAACACACCATCAGTTTGATGAGGTTTCCATTATTTTGTTACTTCTTGTTGTTACCAGCCTATGCGACAATGACAAAGATTCCTTAGTCATTTTTAAGTTAAAAAAATAAAAAGTTGAATAAATTATTAAAATGTAAGATAGTATAAATGTTTTTCCATATAATTTAATTGATTTGTAAAAAAATTGAAATAGTTTGTGAATTGCATTTTATTATCTCAAATAAACTGTTCCTGATTCTTTTTGATATATAGCGTCTCCATTTTAGATAGGAATGTTTCTATTCATATCTACTCTTATTGTGTGTTTCTTTATATTTTGATTATAATAAAACGTACTATAATAAAATTTATGTGCAACTAATATAGACCTTCACAACGAAATAATCAGAAGTTAAAAAAAATTGCGTAGTAGCCCCGCACCAAATTTTAAAATTGTAAATATTTTCGAAATCTGCTCCCCCAATATCTTAAACGCTCATCCCGAAGAAATCCTCCCTCGCTGCATCGAATTTTAAAATTGATTCCATTCACCAAATCCATACCCGTATGGGCCCTCATTTAGTGTATATTAACAAAAATATAAATTCTATTCGTATTAATTTTAGAAGTTACAATTTTCTCTTAAAGGTGGACCCCCCACAATATAGTAATTTTAAAATTATTTCTATTTTCAAAAGTTAAGCCAGCCTAAACATAATTATGCTTCTTTATTGTGAAGAAATAGAAAAAAAAAATTTTCCGTTTGAATATTATTAATTTTAAATAATTACAATTTTAAAAGTATGATTATTTTTAAAATTTTCGATAGGATCCTTATTTCGAAAACATAAAATGTTGACAGCCTAATAATAATAAAAAAGTTTAATAACAACATTTTAAATATTCCTAACCTCAGAAGTATAAGTATCCGTAAAACATTAATACTTTTTCAAAATCTACGACCGCGTAAACATAGATATAGACAGACAATCATAACAAATTAATCAGAAGTTAAAAAAAAATCGTAGAAACGCTCTCCCCAACCAAATTTTAAAAATGTTACTATTTTCAAAATCTGCCGTTACCATAAAGCCTCTTCTCGAAGAAAACGGAAAGTTAATAAAATGTCCCCCCCCCCCACCAGCATCGAATTTTAAAATCGGTAGTATTTTCCAATTATAAGCCACTATTATCATCACAGTAGTTTACAATTTTAAAAATCTGAAAAAATAAAAAAAGAAAATAATTTTATATTCCTATCGTTTTTTTTTTAAATTATTACTTTTTGTCAAAATTAACGCTTTGGATATTGCACCCTTATTTCGAAGCGATAAAATGTTGACGGCTTAATACTAATAATTTGTTTATAATTTTAATAGAATATTAGAATAATAATGGAATTGTAAACAACCCAGCCCCAGAAGTAGAAATATCCGAAATAGTATCCGGAAAAAAATAACTAAATACCGAAGTACTCACAGATACTCGGGTATCTGTCCTGACAGATACGAGTAGTCACTGTATCCGAAGCTGACAGATACGAGAAGTACTCGGATCCTTCGGAATCCGTCCGTACGGATACGGATACTATCTGTATCTGCTCTCATGAGTACTTTCCACAGCTACAGTATCCGATATCTGTATCTGCAGATACAATTTGCCCATCTCTGGCTATCACGATCCGATTTTGAGACCCTCGCACCTTTAGTCGTTATAGATTGTTCTAAACAGAGTTGTGTTTGGACCTCGGTCGAGTGCGCATAGGATTAGTTGTAGAACTGCTCTGATAAGTACCTTCTATAATTCCTCTAATATTTTTATTTCTTGTTAATTTTATTTTTTGGATTCATTTATAGGTTTAATTTTATTTTGTCTTCATTTTCCCCATTTATTTTTCTTCCTCTAGGTATATTTATTTTTTCTTTATTTTAATTTCAATAGTACAAAACTATTAGGAATAGCTCAAAAATGAAGGAACCCCCGGATCTTTCATCCCCCAAATTTAAGCGTAAACGCTACAATAACCAACAATATAATAGTTATAATAATGCAAGTTATTTTAACCAAGGAATAAGCAGTGAAACTAATTTAAATCAGTTTCTAATTATAGAGAGAACAGATGAAGAGAACTTTAATAAAGTTATAATAGCCCTTCATAATAGCCAAAACTATTATAAACACGTGCAAAGAACCAAAAAACATAAAAAAATTAAAAAACTGTACCCTCCTAATAGAAACCCATAATAAAGAGCAATCCGATAAAATACTAAAACTAACAAACTTTGGGCCTAATATAAATGTAAAAGTAAGCCCTCATACCAAATTGAATCTTAGTAAAGGTATAATTTTTTGTCCCCATCTAGACAATGTAAATGAAAATGAAATTTTACTAGAACTAAAAGACCAAAATGTGGTAGAGGTTAAAAGAATCATTTCTAAAAAGTCAGGGCAAGAAAGGAAAACACATATGTATATACTTACATTTGCTTTACCAACCTTACCTGAAAATATAATAGTAGGCTTTTATAAACTAAAATTAAGAATGTAGATCCCTAACCCCATAAGATGTATGTCTTGCCTTCGTTTTGGTCACCTGACCGTTAGGTGCAACAAAGAGCCCATCTGTGCAATTTGTGCGAAACCAAAACATGAAGGGAAACCATGCGATACCTTCGTGCCCTGCTGTGTAAACTGTAATCTTAAACACTCTAGTTTAGACAGTAGTTGCCCGAAATTAAAAGAAGAACGAGAAATTAAAGGTTTGCAATATCAAAATAAAATTCCGTATAACGTAGCAAAAGAAATCTACAAGGAAACTCACAATCTTGTTAATAATGGAACATATGCTAATGTAGTAAGGAATAATAGGAAAAGTGTAGAGACAGCATGTCAAACCGACTTCATTGAAAGTGATAAGCAGACTCGTTAATGACACAAGTAACCTTCCTGGCCATACTGAGGCTGGCCGTTATCTCTTCTCTACACCTCCCCCCTCCTCCAACCCAGTCCCCCCATCCCTCCCCCTCAATCCCGTGCTCAGTGCATCGTCAATCGGCACTGGCACCGTCCTTCCTATTAATAGCTCCTGTAGCTTTCCTATTACTTAGGAATTTCAGGAGCCACCGCCTCCTAAACTTAAGGAACAACGACATAAAATCAATAGTAAAAAAAGCAGTGATGGAATGGAAAGTGCACAAAAACCTGATAACTCATAATTAATTACTATATGTATTATATTATTATTATTAATAATAAAAATATATTTAAATAAAAAAAAAATAAATAAAATAAGACTAAAAAATAATAAATAAAATTAAAAAAAAAATTTTAAAAAAATTAAATAAATAGAAAAAAATATATATTAAAAAAATCTGGTGCGTGCGCGCAACACACAACTTTCACTTACCAACTTACTTAGAAATTGACGTGTTTTGCTAAATATCATTTCCCAAAGTCACACATTTTTCTACATTCATGTCTTATTTTTGTTAATCGTTAAAGCCGTTTTTGAGTAAATAAAAAACCCCGTGAAAATGATACAAAATTTATTAAGTAAAGTCCCCACTTTCGGTTGATCAATTTTGATGAAATGTTGGCTATCACATATTTGGCATATAAATACATCAAATACCCAGTTTGATCAAAATCTTAAAAGCCGTTTTTGATTAAATAAAAAAAAAAACACGTGAAAATGATACAAAATTTATTAAGTAAAGTCCCCCCTCCGGTTGATCAATTTTGATGAAATTTTTACAGTCATATCTCGGGCATATTAATACATCAAATACTCAGTTTAATCAAAATCGTTAGAGCCGTTTTTGAGAAAATCGAAAAAAACGTAAAAAGTTATTAAGTAAAGTCCCCCCTCCCTTTAAGTAATTTTGATGAAATTTATGCTGTCACATCGCGGGCATATACCTACACTAAATACCCAATTTCAGGATCGCACGGTTTATTGTTTTTGAGCTAGTCTGCTCACACACACACACAGACACCCAGACACACACACACACACACACAGACCATTTCGCGGGACTTGGGGGACTCAGGGGACTCCAAAACGTGTATTTCCGTTGAAAAACGGAAGTCGAAATTTTTCACGATCGCAATACTTCCACTTACTATATATTTCATATACAGGTAAGTGAAAGTAAAAAAAAAAATCTGGTGCGTGCGCGCAACACACAACTTTCACTTACCCACTTACTTACATTAGATTAGAAATGAATGCGTTGTGTTAATGCCACTTCTCAAAGTTACACATTTTTCCACATTCATTTCTTACCTGATATTAAAGAACACCTAATTTTCATTAAACATGGCGAATTTGATGAAAATCGTTAAAACCGTTTTTGAGATAATCGAAAAAAAGGTAAAAATCGGAAAAAAAGGTATGAAATAAAGTGCCCCCTCCCTTTGACCAATTTAGATGAAATCTGTGCTGTCACATCGCGGGCATATACCAACACCAAATACTGAGTTTTGTCAAAATCGTTAAAGCCGTTTTTGAGTAAATAAAAAAAACACGTGATAATGAGACAACATTTATTAAGTAAAGTCCCCCCTCCGGTTAATCAATTTTGATGAAATTTTTACAGTCATATCTCGGGCATATTATTACATCAAATACTCAGTTTAATCAAAATCGTTAAAGCCGTTTTTGAGTAAATAAAAAAAACACGTGAAAATGATACAAAATTTATTAAGTAAAGTCCCTCCTCCGGTTAATCAATTTTGATGAAATTTTTACAGTCATATCTCGGGCATATAAATAGATCAAATACTGAGTTTAATCAAAATCGTTAGAGCCGTTTTTGAGAAAATCGAAAAAAACATAAAAAGTTATTAAATAAAGTACCCCCTCCCTTTGAGTAATTTTGATGAAATTTATGCTGTCACATCGCGGGCATATACTTACACTAAATACCCAATTTCAGGATCGCACGGTTTATAGTTTTTGAGCTAGTCTGTTCACACACACACACACACAGACACACACACACACAGACCATTTCGCGGGACTTGGTCATTTCGACTCAGGGGACCCCAAAACGTGTATTTCCGTTGAAAACCGGAAGTCGAAATTTTTCACGATCGCAATACTTCCACTTACTATATATTTCATATATAGGTAAGTGAAAGTAAAAATCTGGTGCGTGCGCGCAACACACAACTTTCACTTACCAACTTACTTAGATTAGAAATTGACGTGTTTTGCTAAATATCATTTCACAAATTCACACATTTTTCTACATTCATATCTTATTTTTGTTAATCGTTAAAGCCGTTTTTGAGTAAATAAAAAAACCCGTGAAAATGATACAAAATTTATTAAGTAAAGTCCCCCCTTCGGTTGATCAATTTTGATAAAATGTTGGCTATCACATATTTGGCATATACATACATCAAATACCCAGTTTGGTCACAATCGTGAAAGCCGTTTTTGAGAAAATAAAAAAAGCACGTAAAAATGATACAAAATTTATTAAGTAAAGTCCCCCCTACGGTTAATCAATTTTGATGAAATTTTAACAGTCATATCTCGGGCATGTACATACATGAAATACCCAGTTTGATCAAAATCGTTAAAGCCGATTTAGAGTAAATAAAAAAAACACGTGAAAATGTTACAAAATTTATTAAGTAAAGTCCCCCCTCCGGTTAATCAATTTTGATGAAATTTTTACGGTCATATCTCGGGCATATTAGTACATCAAATACTCAGTTTGGTCACAATCGTGAAAGCCGTTTTTGAGTAAACAAAAAAAACACGTAAAAATGGTAAAAAATTTATTAAGTAAAGTGCCTCCTGCGGTTTATCAATTTTGATGAAATTTTTACAGACATATCTCGGGCATACAAATTGATCAAATACTCAGTTTAATCAAAATCGTTAGAGCCGTTTTTGAGAAAATCGAAAAAAACCTAAAAAGTTATTAAGTAAAGTACCCCCTCCCTTTAAGTAATTTTGATGAAATTTATGCTGTCACATCGCGGGCATATACCTACACTAAATACGCAATTTCAGGATCGCACGGTTTATAGTTTTTGAGCTAGTCTGTTCACACACAGACACACACACACACACACACACACACAGACCATTTCGCGGGACTTGGTCATTTCGACTCAGGGGACCCCAAAACGTGTATTTCCGTTGAAAACCGGAAGTCGAAATTTTTCACGATCGCAATACTTCCACTTACTATATATTTCATATATAGGTAAGTGAAAGTAAAAATCTGGTGCGTGCTCGCAACACACAACTTTCACTTACCAACTTACTTAGATTAGAAATTAATGCGTTTTGTTAATTGCCACTTCTCAAAAGAACAGAACGGCTTTAATTATGAACAATGGTCTGTCATTAAAGGCGTACTCCGTATGCGTGGGCTTAATGAGTTTTGTGAATATTTTTCTTTTTTTCTCCTCTTTATGTTTTATTTATTTTTATCATATCTCATATTTAGCCATTTCTTATTTTTAGGCGTAACGAGAGACAGTTAATTTTTCCATCCAAACAAAAACAAAGGTACTTTATAAGAAACAAACAAACAAAAAAGCCCCCCCCCCAAAAAAAAAAAGAAGCCCCCTCAGAACATTTTAATAATGATAAAGCTTACCTGATATTGAAGAAAACTTAATTTTCATTAAACATGACGAATTTGATAAAAATCGTTAAAGCCGTTTTTGAGATAATCGAAAAAAAGTTAAAAATTGGAAAAAAAGTCATGAAATAAAGTGTATAAATTAAGTAAAGTGCCACCTGCGGTTGATCAATTTTGATGAAATTTTTACAGTCATATCTCGGGCATATACATACAACATATACCCAGTTTGATCAAAATCGTTACTGCCGTTTTTGAGTAAATAAAAAAAACACGTGAAAATGATACAAAATTTATTAAGTAAAGTCCCCCCTCCGGTTAATCAATTTTGATGAAATTTTTACAGTCATATCTCGGGCATATAAATAGATTAAATACTCAGTTTAATCAAAATCGTTAGAGCCGTTTTTGAGAAAATCGAAAAAAACCTAAAAAGTTATTAAATAAAGTACCCCCTCCCTTTGAGCAATTTTGATGAAATTTTTGCTGTCACATCGCGGGCATATACCTACACTAAATACCCAATTTCAGGTTCCCACCGTTTATAGTTTTTGAGCTAGTCTGTTCACACACACACACACACACAGACACACACACACACACACAGACCATTTTGCGGGACTTGGTCATTTCGACTCAGGGGGTCCCAAAACGTGTATTTCCGGTGAAAACCGGAAGTCGAAATTTTTCACGATCGCAATACTTCCACTTACTATATATTTCATATATAGGTAAGTGAAAGTAAAAAATAAATAAATAGATACAAAAATAAATAAATAAATAGATACAAACAAACAATATTATAACCATGCCACTTAATATAGTTTTCATAAATAAAAACAAACCAGTTTCTGAAAATTATTTGTATATTTCATTTCAATTTATTTTCACTATAATACTATTATTCATATGTATCTTGATGTATATTGCTATACATCCTCATGTATAACACTACTATTCACCTTCAACAATGACGCTTATTAGTTGGAATTGCAATGGAGTCAGGACACAATATGAGGAATTAAAAATATTACTAAACGAATACAACCCTTGGGCCGTATGTATTCAAGAAACAAAACTGAAACCTAATAACATGTTTTCCCTAAAACATTATAAAATCTACCGAAAAGATAGGGAAACAGATGGACCAGCTAGCTGGGGGATAATCACTGCAATCCGAGAACAATATTACTCTGAATATATAGATATTCAAACGCCACTAAAAGCAATAGCTGTTAGAGTACACCATACGTTTCCCATAACCGTTTGCAATATATACCTCTCTCCCAGTGAACCAATAGATGAATCGGCTCTGGTTCAACTTATCAATAACCTTCCAACACCTTACATTGTAACTGGGGACTTGAATGGGGCACATGTTTCACGGGGGTCTCCATCAAGTAGTAGTCGAGGCAACACCATTAAGCGAGTTATAGACACAACAGATAGTATTATACTGAACAATGGCAAAATCACATACATTAGCCCTCAATATAGATCCTCTTCGTCCATAGACATCACCTTCTGTTCACCCTACATGCTGGATAAAGTCACATGGGATACATGCGCGGACCAACATGGTAGTGATCACTTCCCCATCATCGTATCACTTACATACCCCCAACCGCTCCCTCAAAGGTATCCTAGGTGGATCACTGAGAAGGCAGATTGGAATTGTTTTCACCAGAAATTTACGTTCGAACATCAAAATTCCTCAATAGACGTTGATGCTATGACCTCTCTTCTAACTAAAGCTATAATAGAAGCTGCACTTCAAAGTATACTGAAGTCACGAGGCAATTCTAAAGCTAATCATTGCCCCTGGTTCGATAAAGAATGCCGCCACGCATTAAGAGAAAGAAACAGAGCTCTCAGAAAATTTCAAAGAAACCCCATCGCCACTAACTACATCGAGTACAAAAAGCTAAAAGCCAAAGCCAGGAACATCATTAAGCAGAAAAGGAGAACCTCATGGCTTTCCTACATAGAAGATATTAATACAACCACACCCATCCGAAAAGTCTGGAACAAAATAAACTCCATCAAAGGCATCAATAACACGAAAACGCTAACTTTAAAAATTAATGACCGAATAATTTCAAACCCCAAAACTCTGGCTGAAAATTTTGTAGACTACTTTACCAACACTCCAATCAACCATGAAGACCCGTCACCAATTGCAGATGTCAACTTCCCAACAAATGCCAATGACTTATACAATGCTCCATTCTCAAACCTTGAATTAAATAAAGCAATAGCCGAATTAAAACCGACTACACCAGGACCTGACGATATTCACAACCTCATGATAAAAAATCTCCCATGTTCTGGTAAACATGCTCACCTACATCTTTATAACAAAATCTGGACGTCTCAAAAATTACCTATGTCATGGCGAGAATAAATAGTTATACCCATACCCAAGCCTGGAAAAGTTAGAACACAAATCAACAATTTTAGACCCATATCACTTACCAGCTGTTTATGCAAACAAATGGAGAAAATGGTCAATAAGCGCTTATTGTGGTATCTAGAAACACATTCGTTACTGTCCCCGGGGCAATGCGGATTTAGGAAGGGAAGATCCACTGTTGACCACTTAGTCACTCTTGAGGCTGAAATCCTCAACACTTTTATCGCCAAGCAAGAAGCTGTCGGAATCTTTTTTGACATTGAAAAGGCATATGATACGGTCAACAAGCACGTAGTACTAAGGCAAATGTCCGACTGTGGATTTGGTGGAAATCTACCAATTTTCGTTAAAAATCTTTTAACCAACAGGACCATCAGAACAAGAATTGGCAATGCCCTCTCCGAACCCAAAGTCTTGGAACGTGGACTTCCACAGGGGAGTGTCATTAGTTGTACCTGCGCTGTCATTAGTATAGCGCTGAACACTGTCACCGAAATAATCCCCATATCCGTAAAAACGTTTTTATTTGTCAATGACCTAGCAATATTCCTGAGATTTAGTAGCAAGGAATGGATGAGCAGGATCTTCCAAAATACTCTTAATAAACTACTTAACTGGGCTAAGAACAATAATTTCAAATTTTCTCCGCATAAAACTAAATGTGTTCTTTTCTCCAGAAAACGAAACCCAACAGTACCACCTCAACTCACTCTTAGAAACAATATCCTCACTTTCAACAAAGAAATTAAATTTCTCGGACTAATGATTGACGAAAAACTCAATTGGATTTCCCACATCAAAAACCTATGGGAAGAATGCAGCAAAAGGCTGAATCTACTTAAGGTCCTTGCCGGAACATCATGGGGAGCAGACAGGAAAAGCTTACTAATGGTCTAAAGATCTCTAATCCTATCTAAGCTGGATTACGGTTGTGCTGTGTACTCATCCGCCAAAACCGCACATCTATTACTTCTTGACTCCGTCCATCACGCCGGAATCCGTCTCGCAACTGGTGCTTTTCGTTCATCACCAATAATGAGCATATGTGCTGAATCTAATGTACCACCGTTGTTTCTCAGGAGACAACAAATCAACAGCTCCCACTTAGCCAAAATTATTTTTCAACCTAGCAACCCAGCATACCAATTGATCTTTCAACCAAAGCATACTAGAGTTTATAATACAAAACCACGTTCGCCCGCACCGTTAGCAATAAGACAACGAGCACTAATTACAGAAATAAGAAACGAAGTCGATTACACCCCAACCTATGCAGAAAACCCCCCTTGGATTTACACACCACCGTCAATAAGCTTTAAGTTCCAACATCTTAAAGCTAAGCTACCTCCAGATATGCTGTGTCTAGAATTCTGTGCTATGGTAAATGAGGCCTCATCAGAAACCTGCATTATTTACACTGATGGCTCCAAGACGAATGACCAAGGAGGCTGTGCGGTTGTCTCTGCCCAGGAAACGAAGAGGTACAAGCTTCCACACCTAACGTCGATATATACCGCCGAGCTTCAAGCAATTAATTCTGCCTTATATACAGCCATTACATCAAACAGACAGAATATTACAATCTTCACAGGTTCCTTGTCAGCGTTAAAATCCTTGGGGAAAATTTATACTGACAATAATATCATAAAAATTATTAAAAACTATGGGGAAAAATGTCACTTTTGTATGGACCCCAGCTCATATTAGTATAAATGTGAACGAAGCTGCAGACAAAGCAGCAAAGGAGGCAGCACAAATGAATTCCCCGGCAATAAAAATATTTGATGCACCAGATATTAAAAAGTGGCTAAGTAATAAGGTTGCAAGAGACTGGGAAAGTTCATGGGAATGTACAACCCCTCAAAATAAGTTAAGAGGAATCAAGAACACGACACGCCTATGGAAAAGTTCGGTCTATGGAAAAGTTCGGCCTATGGAAAACAGGCGAGAGGAAGTTGTAATTACGCGCCTAAGGATAGGTCACTCAAGACTCACCCACGGACATCTGATGAGTAAAGAAGAAGCACTCACAATTAAACACATCATCAAAGAGTGCCCTAAATATTCAGCCGAATACCGCTCTAGAGACCTCCCCAGGCAGCTGTCCAGCCTATTGGCAGACGATAAAAAAACTCTAGAAACAATGATTGAAATTCTTAAAGAAATCCAAATTTATAATAGAATATTATAAAAAAATAGTTTCGGGAAAATGTGTTGCAATGTAAATAGATTATGGCATTAGTACTGTTAGTTAGTGTTATTACTGTTATAATTATAACTTAATGTATATTGTTTTAACATAGAATTACTGTATTACTAATGTGAATCGCTATCTGACATTGTAAGGCAGGTTTAAAAAAAAAAAAAAAAAAAAAAAAACTTATGATAACTAAATAATCTTATAAATAAAGTTGAAATTCTGTTTGTTTGTTCTTTATAGAAATCCATACCGTTTGTCCTAAATTCTCCAAATTTCGCTTAGTGGTTCTTTGATACCAGGTGCGAACACCTGTCCATATTAAAATTGCATAACTTCAGCCAATCTCATGGTATATTCTATATTGTTAAAAAAATCGTCATGATCTCGCTTTACAATGGGTTTTTTTTTTACGAAATCGACCGTTTGAGTCGAAAAAACAGCCTAAAATATCATTTTATACATTTTGAAGAGGCCAACAAGGCCCGGTAAGACCGTCCCTTGGTAGGCGTCGAGTTCTGGGATTTTTAAACCATATGTTTTTTTGTTTTTTTAAAATTACAATACGTTTATTTACATGTATGGTGAATTTATTTTTTATAAATGCCTCCTAAGAAGCGAGCTTCAATAGGAGTAGTGAGCTCAAAAGCTAAAAACAACGTCAAATACGAGCAGCTGAAACTCTCGACGAACATCAAATTAGGATTGAACAACAGAGGCTTAAGACGGGCAGAATCGCGGGAAACTGAGTCTGCCCAGGAATACGAGGCCCGCTTTGCGCCACAAAGGCTTAGGCAAGCCGATTTGCAAGAAGCTGAAACTGCAGGCCAATATTTCTGTTTGTTTGTTTTTTATAGAAATCCATACCGTTTATCCTAAATTCTCCAAATTTCACCAGTATTTCTTTCATACCAGGTGCGAACACCTGTCCATATTAAAATTGCATAACTTCAGCCGATCTTCAGCTGATATTCTTTATTGCTATAGAAATCGTAATGAACTCACTTTATAATGGTTTTTTACGAAATCAACCGTTTCATTAGAAAAATGAAATTCCCTGATCAAACCGGGTTATACAGCTTAAAGATGAATTTCTGTTAGTTTGTTTTTTCTTAATAAAAATCCATACCGTTTGTCCTGAATTCCCCAAATTTCGCTCTTTCTTACTAAGTGCGAACACCTGTCCATATTAAACTTTCATAACTTCAGCCAGTCTCTGGGTATATTCTTTATTGTTATAAAAATCGTTATGATCTCACTTTAAATTCACGTTTATTAGAAAAATGAAATTCCCCGGGTGAAACCGGGATATACAGCTAGTAATAATATAAACTATACAATAGATAAAAAATGCAACGGGCGTAATAATCGCGAAATTTATCGCCCTAAAACACCTCCTACTACTACTTGTTCTAAACAATCTGAAGCAATAAAAAGTACGACTATTGATATTCGTGTTCAACTAGAGGCGAGTGAGAACTTTCCGCCTAATACTAAGGCATACTGCCTCATTCTTCATGATAATATAGTGGAATACGAAGTGGGAACCGGTTTAGTCCGCAAAATGTACTGAACCTCTGCACACGTTTGGCTGCATATATTCATTATTTAAAACATAAACCAAATCACTCCACTGCAGGACTTTGACTATGACACACATGATGCATTGATTTGCAAGGCTATCGATCAGCCTCCAACTCATTAATCGTTATAGAACTATCTGTAGTCTCTATCAGTAATGGCTCATCATGGCATTGGTTTTTCAAACCGCCTCAGGGTGCGAGTGAATAACTGGCTAAAGCACGGACGAACATCTGGGTAATGAAAAATATTCACGGATTGAACTGGACCTCTGGCGATGTAGAATATAAAGATATGAAGAATTTATTAGTATATGTTACAGAAGACTATGACATATGGGGAAAGGTAGTGGAAAAGTGCAAGTTTATAGAAGAACTCATCGATAGACCAGTCTATGATCTTCATGATTTCGGCTGTCCAAACTTGAAACAGTTAAATAATGAACAGATAGCTTGTCATTTCCATTTGAACACTTCCCTTGCTTGCTCATTAAATCAAGCCCATCGTTTGGCCACATGGGTCAGAAAAAATTCTGAAGCTGTAAATTTAAAAAAAGAAGAGATAAGAAGACAAACATTTAAGTATATTGGTACACCTCATCATCTACTCTCATATGCTGGATTTATTCGAGGAGTCAAGGATAGAGTTGAATGTGTATACTGTGGACTGGTATTCGACAGCACATCATTCAACCCTCTCAGAACCATAAAAAAAATAGTCCACAGTGTTTGTGGTTCCAGGAGGAGTATTTATACTCCTCCTAGGAAGTACCTTATCAGTATGATGGATAAAATGGAGTCAGCAATACATCGTTTGGGGGAGGAAGGAATCGAAACTTTAACTACAGAAGAATTGAGAGCTTTACCTCGATCATTACTTTTGTACCTTTTCGACTATACATTAGACTACATCTGGGACAATTTACCTGAGGAGTGGCAAGAGGACGTGGAATTTATCCAGAAGCGAAGACTTTCTTATCTCAATGAATATATTAATTATTAATTGTACTATTATATCAGTAATTTATCCCATGTATTATTTCAAATAAACTATGTAAATTAATTTTTTTTATTTATTTACCTTTATTCACATTTAACTTAGGGAAGGGTTCAAGAAATAAAAAGTATATACAGAAATATTATTTATTGCATAAATTACAACTCATAAGGGTATTTTCTTGAGTGCATTTAACAAATTATAAAGAGTCTCAGTATTAATATTAAAGTCCATTGATGTTGGTTCCACAGGTTCAGTCAGTTGACCTTCTTCATGTTTCTTATATAGTTCAGCCATTTTGGTTATCAAATCCAATGAGTTGTTGATGTTCTTAACGTCTTTACAAAGGTTTGCCGTTTCATTTCTGCTAAAACATGTCGAAGGTGAATCGAGCTGAAGGGTTGGGGAACTCTGATTAAACATTGCAAAAGAAATAACAACCTGTTCTATTTTCATAACTCTGTTCCTTCCCCTCTTGGAAAATGTACAATACACATTTTTACAGCTTACTCGGTCTTCAACCTCCAATTTCTTGGGCCTGCTTTGCAAAAGAGATAACATCCTTGGAATCTGATCGGCGATGAATCTCCATTCTTCCGTACTCATATACACTGTAGTTTTCTTGTCGATGACCGCGACAGTGGGCACAAAATCACAAAGACCGACTCGCACTATTTTGCTAGTGATGATGGAGTAGTCGGTCACCAGTTCCAATCGACGTGGCACAACCATCTTCCAAGGCTTCAACGTTGAGACTAAAAGGTTCAACAGAGAGAAGGGGAAACATGAAGTTTTTCTATTTTTTTTATTAGTTGATTTATTTCGTTTCTTTTTATTTCATATAAATCGATTTGGTTTTTTAAATGGTAAAGTTGTTGAATAAACCGTTTAAAGCTCTTGTACACGTCAGCAACACCCACAGCTGTTTTCCTCTTCTTTTTTATCACATACGTCATCTATTATCACTGGTAGCTTCTCTAGTTGTTCCAAGTACTCAATAATGGGACAATATTTAGACCATTTCTTGTGATCTACAAGGGGATCGTCATGTTCCAACCATTCGTGTAATATTACTTCACAAAAAGGACACCTTGTCCGATCTGAGTTTTTCAAATAATAAAATCCGGATGCTGCTAGTTTCAATGCACTCACTGGTGAATTCCAAACGACGAATGTGGACAGTCGGTCGGCCTCATACCTCATGTTCTTACAAGTTAGTCGTCCCATATTAAACTGGTTTATCAGTACTAGGACTATGACGAAGGCTTATGTATGTGGTGGGGGGAGAAACCTCCCGCTTTTACTAAGCTTAGTCAATGAATTCAAATAGGCTTCAATTATGAATGAACTTGAATGAAACAGCTGAGTAAACTGATTAAATCATGCAACTGCGGCCACACCCCGGCACCGCGCACACCTGCGCCTGGGAACAGGTGCCACGCTACAGCACAGCTCAAGCACGCGCTGTTGCCACATCTACAATCCAACGTTGCCATGTTGGGCATCTCACATCCGTTGACCCCGTCAAGGTCAACCAAAACCTCATAACACACCTCAAGGACACCCCCCCTCACCCGAGAACAACACCCCCCTCGCCCTCACAAGGTTGGTCAATGACCCTCAAGGTCACATATAGCCCTACTACAGCACGCTCAAGGTCATTTCCTTCGTGCTCCTGCTCAACCGGCAAATATAACTACTGAGGTTGATAGAATTGTGGAGGTTTGTCAAAGTTTGAATAATTTATTAAACGCAGGATTTTGATTTTTTGTTGTTGATTATGGCGTTTATTGTGGTTTTCTTTATGTTGTGGCAGATAAACCCACATCTAACACCAGTTGTAACACTATTGTGGATTTATTTTCTATCTTTAAACCCCATACCTGACACCAGTTGTAACACTATTGTTGGTTTAAATAATTTTTATTAGAAGAAAATAATAATGTACTATGTCAGACAAACAATAAAAACTCAAATAATTAACAAGGTTACAAAAAGTAACAACTAGTAACAGTATAGTAACACAAAAGTAACTACACGATTCGATCTTTAGAGCTAGGCTAAGACTCTAATCCATTGCTCCTTTATTTAGTCTGAATTCGACCATTGTAGAAGGTTTTCAAAAAGCGTAGAAAATATTCAGGAACCTGTACTAGACACTTGGTAACTGTCCTAACAAAATGATTTTCAATCATTGTTTAACATTACAGGGCCCTTCCACGTCAAATCAACACAAAAATATATCATTTTGAACCTCGCTTTTGAAAATTTCTTCATTACTAAAAAAAATTTAAAACTAGTAATAAAATTCCATACATCTAGCATTTTATGATTTCCAAATTTGACTAGGACTATGATATTGGTGTCATTTAACAGCGCATTCCATGCCGTTTCATACATATGAAATACAACATTGTATAGGTTGGTACCAAAGAAATTTTATTAAAACCTTATATAGGTACCTATTTTTCAAAAATACCCTTTTTGAGGAGAAAATTGAAATTAATATTTTAAACTTGGTTTTAAGAAAATTGCTAGTACCAACCTGTCCATATTTATATATCATATGAAACGGCATGGAATGCGCTGTTAAACCACACCAATAACATTGGCGGATCCAGGGGGGGGGGGCTGCAACCCCTCCCTTTGGAAAATTTTTCATCATTAATCTAAAAGATAGAATTTGACTTTCCTTAATGTAAGGAAGCAAGTTAAAGAACAAATAATATGCAGAACAAGTAGAATTTTAGTTGTGGCAAAGATACATAAAGGTAAAAAAGCTGATTAGCAGAACCAAATGAAGGGCTGTGGGGCTACAGCCCCCCTCTTTAGGACTGCAGCCCCCCCTTTACAGTCGGCTGGATCCGCCCATGGGTCTTAGTCAAATTTGGAAAACATCTGCAGGATATTTTTAATCATAAAATGCTAGATGTATGGAATTTTATCACTAGTTTTCAATTTTTTTAGTAATAAAGAAATTTTCATCCCACTTTAATATTTTGTTGTATGAATAGATATAATACTCGTACTACCTATTTTTCTAAAAAATATAAAATTTTTAAAAAATGCCCTTTTTGAGAAAATTGAAATTAAAATTTAACATTTAGTTTTAAGAAAATTCCTAAGTACCAACCTATACATAGTTGTATATCGTATGAAATGGCATGAAATGCGCTGTTTAACAACAAAAATATCATAGTCCTAGTCAAATTTGGAAAACATCTACAGCTATTTTTAATCATGATTTTTTTCTGTTTCTGGACCTATTTTTGAGGGCTTTAGAGACCAATAATTCAAGAACGGGTAGACATATCTCAGTAATATTTCACAATTGTTCTAGTAGGTACAAGTGTGTAGTAAACATACCAAATTTCAAGAAAATCTGAGATGGTAAGGCTCAAGGCTGTGTTGAATTGACATGGAATGACCACACACTATGTAAATGAATAATGAACGTGCATATGTAAATGAATAATACAATGTATTATATATAAAACATATATTAGTACATAATATATCTATATTTTATATAAATATATTATATAGATTTCAGGCATTCATATTATCTATATATATATTAAATACATCTCGATTTTAATAAGATTAATTATGAAAAAAAAAAAGGAAACTGAAATCCTGAAAAAGTATTGCTTTCCAATTATGTTACTATCATAGAATAACCAACGCTAATGTCATCACTAGTCAAACGATCAAATGTAATGAAGAAGTTGGAAATTTTGGTTCAGAAAATATACTATTCTTCTAAAACTAGCCTTGATGGTGCCATTATCCCTATATTTGATTTGTTGATTAAGGTTGTTTAAAGTTTTTTTTTAGTTTTTAAAAGACCATTTGGAAAAATGTGCCGGTGATTAAATTAATCAAACTTGCAAGGGACATAACTATGTTATATGATGTTTAACAAAAATAATATATGAGTCAAGGAAGACAATAATTGAGATGTTGAATCAGTGCCAAGAAGCACTTCAATCCATGAGGTGATCAAGCATGCACTATTACTACATTATTATTTAATTTTTTTTTTAAAGATTTCTTTATCCAAATTCAAGAACCATAAAGAAGTGTAGATGTAAAATTGGAAATTTGAATTTCGGTGACATATTAGATCGTGACAGATTTACATCTTAAAATACAGTGGAGTCTCTCTTTTAGATAAATTTCATAGCAAATTCATTGTTAGCAAAAAAATGAATCAGAGCAATTTTATACACTTGAATTAATTCATTTCATCACAAGGTCAGAACCAATATTAATTAAGGATGTTTATTTCTAATTCTATGTTAATATGTTTCAAAAAATTATGATTGGTACATTTCAAATGCATTGCCCTATTTCAGAAATGCATCTGGACATTAAAGTGTCGAAAGTGACAAAATTAATCAGCTCCAATTTATACTTTCACTTACCTATATCTCTATATATATAAGAGGCTTTGTCCTGACTGACAGAATCAACGCAGAGCAAAAACTACTAATGATAGAAACTTGAAGTTCGGAATTTCGATTCTAAACGCGATGTAGGTAACCACTAAGAAAATAATTTCAAAAATGTAATCCCAAAGGGGCTTAAATGGCGAAATTGTCTTTTAACTCTAACGGAAATCTATTGTTGAGATATTAAACCATATGTTTTTTATTTGAATATCGATTTACCGTTACAATATTATTAAAATAGACATTTACATAAAATATGGCTACAGATTATTTCAATACTAGCTGTATATCCCGGTTTCACCCGGGGAATTCCATTTTTCTAATAAACGTGAACAAATTTAAAGTGAAATCATAACGATTTTTATAACAATAAAGAATATACCCAGAGACTGGCTGAAGTTATGAAATTTTAATATGGACAGGTGTTCGCACCTAGTAAGAAAGATCCACTGAGCGAAATTTGGGGAATTTAGGACAAACGGTATGGAGTTTTATTAAGAAAAAACAAACTAACAGAAATTCATCTTTGAGCTGTATAACCCGGTTTGATCGGGGAATTTCATTTTTCTAATGAAACGGTTGATTTCGTAAAAAACCATTGTAAAGTGAGTTCATTACGATTTCTATAACAATAAAGACTATCAGCTGAAGATCGGCTGAAGTTATGCAATTTCAATATGGACAGGTGTTCGCACCTGGTATGAAAGAACTACTGGCGAAATTTGGAGAATTTAGGATAAACGGTATGGATTTCTATAAAAAACAAACAAACAAACAGAAATATTGGCCTGCAGTTTCAGCTTCTCGCAAATCGGCTTGCCTAAGCCTTTGTGGCGCAAAGCGGGCCTCGTATTCCTGGGCAGACTCAGTTTCCCGCGATTCTGCCTGTCTAAGCCTCTGTTGTTCAATCCTAATTTGATGTTCGTCGAGAGTTTCAGCTGCTCGTATTTGACGTTGTTTTTAGCTTTTGAGCTCACTACTTCTATTGAAGATCGCTTCTTAGGAGGCATTTATAAAAAATAAATTCACCATACATGTAAATAAACGTATTGCAATTTAAAAAAAACAAAAAAAACATATGGTTTAAAAATCCCAGAACTCGACGCCTACCAAGGGACGGTCTTACCGGGCCTTGTTGGCCTCTTCAAAATGTATAAAATGATATTTTAGGCTGTTTTTCGACTCAAACGGTCGATTTCGTAAAAAAAAACCCATTGTAAAGCGAGATCATGACGATTTTTTTAACAATAAAGAATGTACCATGAGATTGGCTGAAATTATGCAATTTTAATATGGACAGGTGTTCGCACCTAGTATGAAAGAACCACTAAGCGAAATTTGGAGAATTTTGGACAAACGGTATGGATTTCTATAAAGAACAAACAAACAGAATTTCAACTTTATTTATAAGATTAGTGTTAATCAAATTATGCACACTGTGATTCCCATGATTGGGGATGGTGCGTGTTTATTTCGATCTCTTCTCCATATATTTAAGAGGCTTTGTCCTGACTGATAGGATCAATGCAGAGCAAAAACTACTAATGATAGAAACTGTAAGTTCGGAATTTAGATTTTAGGTAACCGCTTAGAAAGGAATTTCAAAAATGTAACCTCTAAGGGGCTTAAATGGCGAAATTGTCTTTTAACTCTAACGGAAATCTATTGTTGAGATATTAAACCATATGTTTTTTATTTGAATATCGATTTAGCGTTACAATATTATTAAAATAGACATTTACATAAAATATGGCTAAAGATTATTTCAATATTAGTGTTAATCAAATTATGCACACTGTGATTCCCATGATTGGGGATGGTGCGTGTTTATTTCGATCTCTTCTCCATATATTTAAGAGGCTTTGTCCTGACTGATAGGATCAATGCAGAGCAAAAACTACTAATGATAGAAACTTTAAGTTCGGAATTTAGATTTTAGGTAACCGCTTAGAAAGGAATTTCAAAAATGTAACCTCTAAGGGGTTTAAATGGCGAAATTGTCCTTTACCTCTAACGGGCACCTATTTTTGATATTTTAAACCATATGTTACTTTCACTTACCTATATATGTAATATATAGTAAGTGGAAGTATTGCGATCGTGAAAAATTTCGACTTCCGGTTTTCAACTGAAATACACGTTTTGGGGTCCCCTGAGTCGAAATGACCAAGTCCCGCGAAATGGTCTGTGTGTGTGTGTCTGTGTGTGTGTGTGTGTGTGTGTGTGTGTGTGTGTGTGTGTGTGTGTGTGTGTATGTGAACAGACTAGCTCAAGAACTATAAACCGTGCGAACCTGAAATTGGGTATTTAGTGTAGGTAAAGGCGGGCGCAATCGACTATAGGGTGCGCTAGTAGTTTTGCAAAATGTCGGAAAGAACGGGGATGGACAGTTGATGTGATAGAGATATTTGGTAATTTTAAAAGACCATTAATTGAAGGGCAGGCTATCCTTCATGCAAACCACATAATAACATGTGGAATAATATCTAAAAGTAAAAAAAACAGTTATTTTGCAAGCCTTGTGCCTTCAAACTAGCAATCTTAAAAAGGACTGCCCCATCAAATAAAAGTGGAAATCAAATTTATTAATAATAATAAGCAATTTTCTTGTCATTGCATGTGTAAAGCTGGTAGTTCTGGTAAATGCAAACACATCATTGTAACTTTACTCTACGTTTTTCGTTTAGTAATAACATTAATTACCTATTCATACAATCATTGTTATGACAGCTTAGATTCTTTGTCATATTATTTATTTATTTGTCAAATAAATAAGGCGTTT
The DNA here is from genome assembly GCA_911387785.2 of Aelia acuminata. Lineage (NCBI taxonomy): Eukaryota > Metazoa > Arthropoda > Insecta > Hemiptera > Pentatomidae > Aelia > Aelia acuminata. Next base: position 97,110,026 of record OU426979.1, read on the forward strand.
CAGGCTTCGCATTGAAAACTTGGAACAATTAAGAACAACGGATGTAAGACAAAAATGGGGAAAATTAAAAAAGAAAAACAAATGAGTCACTATGGTCTCAATGTTATTTGCATAAAATTAACCTTTTGGAATAATAAAATGTCAAATACTAATATTTACCTGGATAAATATAGTCACTTTCTTTAAAATGAAGACTACATATCGTCATATGTTTCGAAAGAGGCTTATCTATTCTTAATTTTAAAATACACTCTTTAAGAAGCTTTTTATTTTTTGGAAATAAATGGAATGACATGTCTTTTGATTTTTTTATTTGAACACTGAGGGACCGAGCAATACCTATTAGACATTTTTCAAATTATTTTTTGCTCAATCGGGTTTTAATTATGGAAAAATAAATTAAAAACGCCAAAAAACCTATGAATCCCAGGTAATGGACCGGCTTCTATCCCCGTTTCTCTAGTTCCTGTAAAGTAGCAGCACAGTCGCTTGCGCCCGCCTATATGCCCGCGATGTGACAGCAAAAATTTCATCAAAATTGCTCAAAGGGAGGGGGTACTTTATTTAATAACTTTTTAGGTTATTTTCGATTTTCTCAAAAACGGCTCTAACGATTTTGATTAAACTGAGTATTTCATCTATTTATATGCCCGAGATATGACTGTAAAAATTTCATCAAAATTGATTAACCGGAGGGGGGACTTTACTTAATAAATTTTGTAACATTTTCACGTGTTTTTTTGATTTTCTCAAAAACGGCTCTAACGATTTCGATTAAACTTAGTATTTGATCTACTTATATGCCCGAGATACGACTGTAAAAAATTAATTAAAATTGATCAACCGGAGGGGGGACTTTACTTGTAAATTTTGTACCAATTTCACGTGTACATATTTTTTATTTACTCAAAAACGTCTTTAACGATTTTGAAGAAACTGGGTATTTGATGTATCTATATACCAATATGTAAAAGCCAACATTTCATCAAAATTGGTCCAACTGAGGGGGCACTTTATTTCATGACTTTTTTCCAATTTTTAACTTTTTTTCGATTATCTCAAAAACGGCTTTAACGATTTTTATCAAATTCGCCATGTTTAATGAAAATTAGGTTTTCTTTAATATCAGGTAAGCTTTATCATTATTAAAATGTTCTGAGGGAGCTTTTTTGTTCGTTTGTTTCTTATAAAGTACCTTTATTTTTGTTTACATGGAGGAATTAACTGTCTCTCGTTACGCCTAAAAATAAGAAATGGCTAAATATGAGATGTGATAAAAATAAATAAAACATAAAGAGGAGAAAAAAAGAAAAATATTCAATCAACTCATAAAACTCGTTAAGCCCACGCATACGGAGTACGCCTTTAATGACAGACCATTGTTCATAATTAAAGCCGTTCTGTTCTTTTGAGAAGTGGCAATTAACAAAACGCATTAATTTCTAATCTAAGTAAGTTGGTAAGTGAAGGTTGTGTGTTGCGAGCACGCACCAGATTTTTACTTTCACTTACCTATATATGAAATATATAGTAAGTGGAAGTATTGCGATCGTGAAAATTTTCGACTTCCGGTTTTCAACGGAAATACACGTTTTGGGACCCCCTGAGTCGAAATAACCAAGTCCCGCGAAATGGTCTGTGTGTGTGTGTGTGTCTGTGTGTGTGTGTGTGTGTATGTGAACAGACTAGCTCAAAAACTATAAACCGTGGGAACCTGAAATTGGGTATTTAGTGTATGTATATGCCCGCGATGTGACAGCAAAAATTTCATCAAAATTGCTCAATGGGAGGGGGTACTTTATTTAATAACTTTTTACGTTTTTTTCGATTTTCTCAAAAACGGCTCTAACGATTTTGATTAAACTGAGTATTTGATCTATTTATATGCCTGAAATATGACTGTAAAAATTTCATCAAAATTGATCAACCGGAGGGGGGACTTTACTTAATAAATTTAGTACCATTTTCACATGTTTTTTTTATTTACTCAAAAACGGTTTTAACGATTTTGATCAAACTTGGTATTTGATGTATTTATATGCCAAAGATGTGATAACCAACATTTCATCACAATTGATCAACCGGAGGGGGGACTTTACTTAATAAATTTTGTACCAATTTCACGTGTACATATTTTTTATTTACTCAAAAACGGCTTTAACGATTTTGAAGAAACTGGGTATTTGATGTATGTATATACCAAATATGTAAAAGCCAACATTTCATCAAAATTGGTCCAACTGAGGGGTCATTTTATTTCATGCCTTTTTTTCCAATTTTTAACCTTTTTTCGATTATCTCAAAAGGGCTTTAACGATTTTTATCAAATTCGTCATTTTTAATGAAAATTAGGTTTTCTTTAATATCAGGTAAGCTTTATCATTTTTAAAATGTTCTGAGGGAGCTTTTTTTTTGGGGGGGGGGCTTTTTTTTTTTGTTTGTTTCTTATAAAGTATCTTTGTTTTTGTTTACATGGAGAAATTAACTGTCTCTCGTTACGCCTAAAAAAAAAGAAATGGCTAAATATGAGATATGATAAAAATAAAGAGGAGAAAAAAAGAAAAATATTCAGTCAACTCATAAAACTCGTTAAGCCCACGCTTACGGAGTACGCCTTAAATGACAGACCATTGTTCATAATAAAAGCCGTTCTGTTCTTTTGAGAAGTTGCAATCAACAAAACGCATTAATTTCTAATCTAAGTAAGTTGGTAAGTGAAAGTTGTGGGTTGCGAGCACGCACCAGATTTTTTTTTTTGTTGATGTATTAAATAGACAATCCCATCCCACATATATTATTTCACAAAGCGTAAAAATCGGTTTTTCATGAATTATACGGTCCTACCGTGCCCAAATGCCACGAATGTGGTATCGTCAGATTCAGAATTTCACGGAGCTTTTGCGAAATGCATTCTCAGTGTTCATTTTTTGGTCCAAAATAAAATATCGACCTAAACGTACTGATTCAATGGATCGAAACGAATCAAATTGGGTTTTATAAATTGCGATACGAGCATTAAGACCCAGTTTAGTTCTGACGAACTAAACTGGGGTTTGTGTTTTAAAGCCCTAAAACCAACCATTTTTGAGATAACGCCTGGGTTAGGCCCCTCAGCCACATGTGGTCAACTACTTATTGTATTACTTAAGCAAATATTAGATCATTTCGTGCTTAGGTTCTATAAATGTTGTTTCGTCTGATTTAGACTTAATTTTAGCGTTGGAAAATTGCACTCTCACTTTTAGCAATTACAGTATACTCCCACTTAACCGGTTCCTGATTAACCGACTCTTCGGATAAACCGACAGAAGCTGTAAAAGATAAAAAATTCTTTTTAAAATCATTAAAGGCATTTATAACTTTGTCATATTCTCAATCACTGGTCAAAAATGTTGTTAAAATGTGTATCAGGTTGCGGTTCGATAGATCTTAAATAAATTAAAATATTGGCAAAAAGGCTTTTGTCTTTTATTTTTTGACTGAACTCCAGTAAAACAAATCTCTTCGAAGTTAAATCGATCTTGAAACGAAATCCGTATCCTCCATTCATTTTATTTAAAAAATTGAAAAAGAAATTAAGAAGAAATGGCTTCCTATATTTTGACAAGACCGACAAAATGACATTAAGGTGCGTTTAAACGATAAAATAAAATAAAAGATTTTGTGAAAATAGTGTAAATTGTTAAATAAAATTGGCCCAAAAAAGTTTTCTTTTATTAATATCTTTATAGCATTTGTAAAATAGGTTGTGAGTTGTATTTGGGTTTTATCGCAATATAGAAGTTATAATAATATATTTTGTTTTTGTTTTTTTATACGCTTTTCCGGATTGACCGGCTCTCTCGCATAAACGGCAATGTACCCTTTCCGACGAGGAGGGATAAGCGGGAGTCTCCTGTGATCATTAGCGGATCCGGGGGGGGGGGCTGCTGTGGGGGCTGGAGCCCCTCCCTTTGGAAAATTTTTCGTCATTTAAAGATAGAATTTGACTTTCTTTAAAGTAAGGAAGCAAGTTAAAGTTGTGGGGAGGCGAAAAAGCTGATCGGCAGATCCAAATGAAGGGCTGTGGTCCTGCAGCCTCCCCTTTACAATCGGCAAGATCCGCCCATGACTGTAGTCCAAAATGTTTATAAAATAAGTAAAATCTATTAATGGTGATTCATAGTAACATAGTGATTCATTAGATCCCGGTGGAACAACTTTGGTTTTAACAATTTATCTTTTTTATAGTGGAAATTTTAGAAAACTAAAGTATCGAAATAAGAAAAATGCATTTCAATGGTTCCTATGCGGGTTTTATGACCCATACAGGTTTCACGTATATGGGACAGGCGTTTTAAAGCTTATTGTTTTTATGAAAAGGCATGGATTAGATGGATTTACGGGGCTACATATTGTTTTGTTGCCTCTCCGTGGTTAGAAACCTATTTGATGTCGTTCTTATCCCTTAAAAGACTACCTTCCTCTCCAATGTCAGAAGGATAACTGTAAAAAACATCTTATGAACTGTTTTTGAAAAAAAAAAAAAAATAAGTAGGGTAGTTAAAATCATGTAGAAAGATTAATTTCAAAGACTATGCAAGATTCTTAGTGATTTCATATATTCCAGGAAGATTACAGGAAACTGTTTTGTAGAGAAAAACGTCAGAAAATTAAGTTCTTCCACAACTATTGAAAGAATTTATTAGTTGAAAGAAATAATTTCTTAAAATTAATTTATTCTTTCTTGCTGTAGAAAAATAATTTCACCTTAAGGCCCGGGTGGTTGGGGGGGGGGGGGGATGAACAGGCAAAAAAAAAAGTTCATTTCATAGTTATGTTAAACCTAGAAGTAAAATCTGATAGAAATCTTCGTGCGAAGGGCTTCGCACGGGTCCACCTAGCATCATTAAAATAGACATTCACATAGAATATGGCTACTGATTATTTAAATATTAGTGGTAATCAAATTATGCACACTGCGATTCCCATGATTGGGGATGGTGCGTGTTTATTTCGATCTCTATCATATATTATCGAGAATTATCAAGAAAAATGTTGTCATTTTCGGCAAATTGTAGTCCAACATGTCATCCAAATTGGGATAAATTTTCTGCGTTTACTCAAAATGATTACGGTAACAATTATTCTGATTTCAGTAGTTATTACACTCATATGCTTCAGCATTCAACCCGTGCCGGATTTGTGGAACTAACGGCAGCTGGGGAATTGTTTCCATACCTTTTTGAAGTATATCGCAATGATGAGCTTTATGCCGTATTTGGCAATGATTCTAATCCCACGAAAAGACTACGTTTTACTGGTACGCTATGTAATGGCCATTTTGACGTGTGTGAAGCTCTACTACCGCAACTTTCTGAGGAGAAGAAGCAAGTTAAAAGGCGACGTGTCAGGTACAGCAATGGAACACGGAAAGACCAAGTAAAATCAGCTAAAAAAATTTCGAAATATAGATTTTAAACGCGATATAGGTAACCACTAAGAAAGGAATTTCAAAAATGTGACCCCCAAGGGATTTAAATGGCGAAATTGTCGTTTAACTCTAACGGACACCTATTTTTGCACTTCGAGAAAAAATATCTAATTTGGACTCATTTTGAAGATCTTGATGCGACGAGTTTAACTCGAAAGCTCTTACGGGGCGTCAAAAACCATGTTTTAAAGCCGAAATATGAAGCTTTCATGAGGAGTAAGCAATTTTTTGTTTCGGCTGTTTTAGTGAACTCTCCATTTCGCGCCTCCCTCCCTTCTACCGAGACGGCAGCTTTCCCCTCCAACATTCCACCTCCTGGAAGCTCCGATCCTACTAAATCTCCTTAACATCAGTTAACATATTATATTAAATCAATATCAACAAGACGGGTAATGCTAGTATGATATAAATAGTAAGTGTGAAGTATATAGTAAATATTGCGATCGTGAAAAATTTCAACTTCTGTTCTAGAGTTGAATCCTGAGACCAAATAAGTAAGTCCCGCGAAATGGTCTCTGTATATGTGTAAACCGAATCTCAAAAACGATTTGTCATACGAAATTGAAATTAGGTATTTGAGGTAGGTATGCATGATATGCATTATGCATGGTAGGTATATAATCATGATGTGACAGCAAAGGTTTTCAAAATAGAGTAAAAGGAGGGGAAAATCGATAATATAATGAATAAATAAATATTTAATACATAGAGAGCAAATTTGGGGTTTTGTACTGTTAATATAAATGGTATGACATGAAACTATCCATGAAATTAGATATTTATTTAGATTTCTACATAATACCATTTTATGTAACAACTTGTGAGGAATTCTCAGTATTATGATGATTTAATTTGCTTAATGATGATGTATGTAAAATTATAATATAAAAATTAGGTATCAATCATTTAGGTTTAATTTCCATTTGCTAGCAATGTTTTAAATTTTTAATTGGATTCATTAAAATTAATAGAATGTTTGCTAGATACCAACAGAAAATTAAAAACAAAACTATCACATAAAAACGTATTAATTTCTATTAATGCCTCCTTATTTAATATATTGATGGTGTTATTCAAGTTGAAAACTTTAATTCTAATACATTTTGCAGTAGATGCTTTTCCATTTCTACACTTCCAAAACAAATTATGTTTGAGTACCCAAAATTAGGCCCAACACAAGAGATTTTTATACCTTTCTTTTCTTAGTGTCATTTTATTATAAGAAACTTTATGTGCAAAATTGGAGGAGATAATTCCAAGCAAAAATGCTGAAAGATACTTAGGCCTTAACTTAATTGATCTTTTACAACTAATTCATGGACTGCTAATTCCACTGTGTCGACTAATTTCACTTAGTCATTGTAGAAACTAAATCACTCGAATTGAATTTTTACATTACTTTTCAGTATAGTTTAATATAATGGTTGTTTCACTCTCATCAGATCTGATAGTGAGTTTTTAGAACTAATTGAGCATTTTTAAAGTAAAATTAAATGTTTTACATCTATACAATTATTTAGATCTATATAGATCTAAATAAGTTGCTTAATTTACTTATTGGCATAGAATTCAGAAGAAATATCAAAACTTTCAATGGAATAACTTGCGCTACGCAACCATCCTGTGCACCTGTGGCTATGCACACCTATCCTGAACACAGCCCATGGTTTAGATCAGCTGTTACCATAAACATAGAATCGTACCATTAAAACCATTGCAATGACTGAATCCTGACCATGTATTAGCACAATAAATTCTTTTATAATTTCCTATGTTGTTTTCTGATTAATAAGGATTTCATTAGGCGGGGACACCAACATACGAAAGAATACATGTGACTTCATTTTTGTCTACTGCAAGTAGTACATTAATGAAAAATATAATTTTAATTAGAGATAGTAAAGATAGTTTCACACAGTTACTCATTGACAAAAAAGATTTTAACATGAAATAGAGACTGAATCCCATTTAGAAAGTTAAATGCAATTTTATAATATAAAATTGACTATAGTGCCAATTTAACATTTTCAAAGTTTATTTATTTATTTATGCCTATTTTATATAAATTCTGAGAAATTCAGATAACTTTGGTATAACAAATTTTTGGAAAGTGGTAAGAGAAATGTAAAAGGAATAGAAGTAACTTGATAGATCACTTTAATTTATTATTACATGAAAATGAAAAATAAATAACAGAATCATAATTCACACCAATAAAGCAATTCTTTATGAAATGTAAGAAGATAAAAATAAATATAATCCATCAAAACAGATAATACAATGGAAGATAATAAATTACATAATCTGAAGAACTTTATATAACTGATACAAAAAACAGATACATTGTCAGTTAAAGATGCAAGGAAATTCTTAAAGTTCTAATAAAATCAATGAAATAAAAACAACCATAAAGAAATATAAGAAATCATGTACATACAAATGACATCCACATATTAACATACGAACAATAAATTAATTGTCACTAAATCAAAGTTAAAATACTGGATGTTTTTAACTGTAATATATCTCATAATCATAAAACAAATTAATAATCCACATACCTATAGTGGACACTGTTCCAGTAGTGGCCACTTGGACAGTTGAATTTTGAAAATAAGGTAGCTAGGCTTTTAATCAGCTTCAAAATTAGAGTGAATGTACCTACTGCTATCTGATATATGGAAATTTGGCTTCTTCAAGTTACCAAGGGATACAACTATTAGTAATTGCAAAATAATTTCAATTCCATTAAGGAAGTAGTTAATTGTTTATATATTTTGGGGGATTTTTCATAGTTATTTATAAAGTATTGAGGTGTTCCCCAATAAGGAAGACTTCATAGATTCTATTTTTCATGTTTCTGTTAAGATTTTTTTGTTGTTTAGTCGTAGTTTAACTGGATACTTCTAACACCAATATTTTTGAAAAATTCAGTAGTGGACATCAGTTGTCCTGTTGTTTAATTTTTACTTTCACTTACCTATATATGAAATACATAGTAAGGGGAAGTATTGCGATCGTGAAAAATTTCGATTTCCGGTTTTCAACAGAAATACACGTTTTGGGGTCCCCTGAGTGCAAATAACGAAGTCCCGCGAAATGGACTGTGTGTGTGTGTGAACAGACTAGCTCAAAAACTATAAACCGTGCAAACTTGAAATAGGGTAATTAGTTTATGTATGTAGTATGTAGTTTATGCCCGCAATATGACAGCTAAAATATCATCAAAATTGGTCAAACGGAGAGCGTACTTTATTTAATAACTTTTTACGTTTTTTTTTATTTTCTCAAAATCGGCTCAAACAATTTTGATAAAACTAAGTATTTGATGTATTTATATGCCAGAGATATGATTGCAAAAATTCCATCAAAATTGATCAACCGGAGGGGGGACTTTACTTAATAAATTTAGTACCATTTTCACATGTTTTTTTTATTTACTCAAAAATGGCTTTAACGATTTTGATCAAACTGGGTATTTGATGTATGTATATGCCAAAGATGTGACAGGCAACATTTCATCAAAATTGGTCAAACAGATGGTGCACTTTATGTCATAACTTTTTTTCCAAATTTTACCTTCTTTTCGATTATCTCAAAAACGGCTTTAATGATATTGATCAAATTCGTCATTTTTAATGAAAATTAGGTCTTCTTTAATATCAGGTAAGCTTTGTCACTATTAAAATGTTCTAAAGGGGTCTTAAATGGGAAAGGGGCCTTTTTTGTTTTCCTATAAAGTACCTTTTTTTTTGTTTATATGGAGAAATTAACTGTCTCGTAACGCCTAGAAATTAGAAATGGCTAAAAGTGAAATATGAAAAAAAATAACGTAAACTTATAAAGGAGAAAAAAGAAAAATATTCCGTCAACTAATAACACGTTGAGACCACACATGCGGAGTACGCCTTTAATGACAGACCATTGTTTATAATTAAAGCCGTTCTGTTCATTTAATGGAAATTGTTAGTTTCATGGTAACTAGATGAAGTTTCACCAACTACATAGAGAATTATAAAATCAGACGACTTGGAGTATCATGCTGGCATTGCCAAATTATCACAAGTAAAAACTTTTATTTAATAATAAAAAAAGTTAGAGTAATTTAGAGAGCAAATAAAAACAAAAATAAGAAATGAATGTAGAAAAATGTGACTTTGAAAAATGGCAGTTGACAGAACAAGTCAATTTCTAATCTAAGTAAGTTGGTAAGTGAAAGTTATGTGTTGCGCGTACGCACCAGATTTTTTTTTTCTCATGTCAAGGCTTTGAATGCACTCACAATGCTTTATTATTTGTAAAATTTTGATTTTGAGAATTTTTGACCGCTAAGTCTAGTAGAGGACACCTGTCCATTACTAAATAAACTGATTTGTGAAAGTTTTTTCTTATAAGATGATCAGTTATAATATTCTTAAAAGATGACATAACTTATCTAACAGCCATCCTACATAATTGTACTTAACACAACTGAATATGTAGAGGAAAATATAAATTAAATAAAAATATTGTTCAGTATTTTCTTGAGGCTCCAATAAAAATCTTCAAATACAAACATGAATCACATTGTCTTAACAGGGCGCAAGTGATTTTTTGGCCTAGGCATATTGAATGCCTTTAAGCAGAAATTGTCTTATTTATATATGTTTGGAAGAAAATGAAAAGAGCTTTACCAGAACGTGAGGTCATCCTACATGCAAATAAACATAAGGACGTTTACAGAAGATTGGCTTAAGATAGCTTACAAGTGAGTGAATCGGAATAGTGTGTAAAGAAACAATGACTACTGATTTAACAATCCTATTTCCAGCATACCGATAAAGCAAAAGACACGTAAGTTATGACAGAAGAACAGCAATATTGATTACAAGCAAAATGATCAGTGTTTCATAAAATTCATACTCATTCTGAACGCTTTCAAACAATTTATTGAGTGGCATAAGAACGCCAATGTAGATATCCCAAGAAAGAAAGTGCACACTTTAGTTCTAACATCAGATTGAGGGCATAAAAATAAAAAGTAGAAGAAAAAAAACGTTGGCAATAAAATTACGGAAAGATGAGACAACAGTAGGAGGAAATAGAAAGAAAAAAGACAAAAGAGAACATTTCACTGAATCACAAACCTAAAATAAGAAGTAAAAGGGAAATAATCAGGAATTCCTCAGAGGATGATAATTCTTGGATCCATTCAGGTTGTAGGACCGATGGAGTGAGCTTTGGATTGTTGGATTTATTGAAGAGGAATTATAGTCTGGAAATGGAGGGGTGGATGCAGTAGAAGCAGAGCATGAAGAGGAAGGGGGAAAAGTCAGAGATTTAGAAGAAAGTGAACCAAATTATGAAAATATTTTATGATCAATGCTTGGGCCCTTAGAGCCGGTGCACATGAAGGGCAAAGTAATCAAGTCCCCAAGATCGTTTTCAGTTAGAAGGCAGAAACATGTAGGGAGTACAGGGGCAATGCACATGGGACGCAGACAGCTCCGTCAACCTCGGCTTTTCTCTTCAGGTATCCTGGCTCCAGCTGGCAGCAAGCCAAGTAATCTCGCAGTCCCGGAAAATAAAAAATGTGGGAGTGCAGGGAGGAGGCGCAAACCTCAAGTGGCATCATATATATATTAGTTAATAATATTTTACTCGTTACCCTCCTTTTTATGCTTTTTATTTTTGAAAAAATAATCTCTTATTGTCAGAACTTTTATTATTTTAGTTTACCTATTCGTCCATTATGCTAGAAAATAAGCATTTATACATTTTAAGTAACAAAATTTGGACTTTAGACCAAGAATAAGTAGCAAACTACAACTAAAGCATTGAGTTGTCCACTATTGAATTTTTTGAATTTATAAATGTCCACTACCAGTGCAAATTAGATAATTATAGAAAAATTTAGAAAAAATATAATTTGCTTTCAATTAGTATGTTATTAGTCATGAATTGAAGGAGGAAGGGTTGGTGCATACCCCAGTATGCATTTAATCTCGTGAGTACCAAGAGAAACCCTCAACCCAAAAAAAAACTTTGACAATTTCCTGAACTGTGTCTACTACTGTTATGTTTACCTTACTAAGTTTAAACCATTAAAATCCTTCATGAAAGAATCAAAAACTACAGTACTTCATTAACAGAGTTACTCAGATTACTTGGTTGCTAATTTATTTTAACAATTATACCTTCTCATGAAGGAGATGGTTGGGAATATTCATCAAGAGTAAGTTGGAGTAATTTGAAATAAATGAGTTATTATTTAATAAATTTTCAAATTATACCACAACCATCTTCATTAGAAGAATATTGCAGTTTCTAGCCTTCCCAAACTAACTTAAAGAGACTTAGAGAAACTTTTAATAAATGTAAAATTAATGAACACTAACACTATTTTCTTGATATCAATGCTTTAATGAACTACCACATTACTTCAATATCTTTTGCAGCTTCATTTTAAAGTGAAGATATTTTCGAATATGACTCAAGATCAATGTAAAAGCTTAGTATTATCATCTGTGAGATGAAGAAACATTGTATAAGTTGCTCCTTAAACGGTGTTCTATTCCTCGAATTGGGATTATTTATGCAACATTATTTTACACATTAGTTTTGCAACATTGATTGATTTCTTCTCCAATTATCATGTTCTTCTAATTTAAGTGCTATGATCACCACATAAACTATTAATCACATTCTAAACAAGTGTTAAGTTCAATTAGGTCAGGTTAGAAGGACCTCGCTCCATACTGTATGTCCATGTTGTCCGGGCACAACCCATGGCGATTTTGAAACAAAAAACTGGGATGGATGCGGTGCTGTTATGTATGATCAGACCTTTATACATCTTCATAATTGTTTTTAGTAACAGAAAATATTTCCAATATTATAAATAACTAATTTCCACAATCTTATTTGCCTTATTGTGCCTTTCAGCACAATAGATAAAGTCTTCCAATGCCATGATCCACATCAATATATTTGGTAACAGTTTCCCTATGTGACTTCTGGGTGTGGTCTATTTTGGGAGGTTATGTTACCATGATAAAGGGGAGTCTCATTCTGTCCTTATCAGTTAAAAAGGGTTGTGATTAGCTTTATTAGATTTCAGCTATCGATTCCCACTCGCTCTTCAGACATAAATCAACTCCCAAAGGAGTCCTTTTGGGGGCCACACTAAATGGTGCCATGTTGGCTTTCCACAGAAGTAACATCGGGGAACTAGTACCATATATTTAGATCCCCATTCATAGCTAGCCAATTAATCAAAAGAAGACCGACTGTGCTACCATAACAAGCAGACATTATAATCAAAATTTGATCTATTATTAACAATTGACAATATCTAATTTAATAAAGAGTAAATAAGACATTTACTTACTGTTACAGTGAGAAATGCAATAATTACTAATGAGCTTAGAGGTAGAAGTAAGTAACTCAAGTCATGATCAGCATAAAATTCTGGCTTGAAAGTTGATATTTCAGTTATATTGTCGGAAGTAAATGAGCCCTTTGCGAAATGAGACTCAGTACTATTGAAGACTTCCATTGAAAAAAACCATAATCAGCCTACAATCATTTTACCTAAATTAAAAAGAGGGACAGGAATTCAATACATCAAATGAAATGTTAAAATAAGGACAAGAAGTAAAAATAAAACTAACTTATTATCAATGAAGACAGATATTATCATGCTTAAACTAAAGAACAGGGTGACTTAACATACAATACATTTATTCATATCACTAAACAAACACATGCACATAAAAAATATCTAGAAATAATCTGCAACAAGACAAAGGCATATAAACAAGTTATAAACATAGTCGTTCCAAACCGATAAACTCAAAATAAAAATTATGTAAGTATCGATCTCTAACTTGCCGAACCAACAATTCGCGGGCGCAATCGACTATAGGGTGCGCTAGTAGTTTTGCAAAATGTCGAAAGGAACGGGGATAGACATACTTAGTTGATGTGATAGAGATATCCATCGAGAGATGAGAGATTTCCATTTCCATTGAACTAGAATAAAAAAGAAACCCCCTTCTCTGTTTTAGCGGGGCAATTAAATTTAACTTTACGTTATATTACCTGGCGCCCATCGTGTTTTTGAGTTTCTTGGGTAGGAAAAAAATATAGATGTATGTATAGATGAAATGAAAAACGTAGTTTTATAAATACGTATTTTTATTTTTGCTAATTTGAAAAAAAATTCAAATATTTTTTTTTTTTTTTTTTGAAAAGTTGATTGGAATATCAGATTGTTCAAATAAATTGCTCATTAATTTACTACTTATTTTAGAGGACATTTTTAATTTCTATATTTGGAATACTGTGGGAGACATTATTTAAATATTTAAAGTGACGGAATTGTTTATAGGCTCTAATACACGTAGACTCATAATACAAGTGGTAAAACTCATTTATATATATATACAGTGGCTCACAGTCAAAATGATGCAAACGAATATTTTTATTTCAAATGCTGTTTACTTCCTCTTTGTTAAAATTTTAAAACCAATGCACATGAGGCCATAATGATTCATTGTCATACATTAAATTTATATGTTCAAATCAACTCAACAGCAATTATAGAAAGGGGAAAAAAATTCTTCATTAAAACTCGTAGAAATTGAAGGTCACAGTGAAAAAGATGCAACGTTTACTTCCGGCTAGAAAAAAGTGAAAGTGACAAGTATTCTTCAATTATCGGGTAAATGAGTTTATTACCCTTTTAATTTCATTTCATTCTTTCAATGAAAACAAAACTAAACAATATGAATACAAGTAATCAGTCCAGTTCGAGCTTTTGATTTAATAGGGTGCGAATACAACTATTCGTGAACGAGAAATAGTGATTAGCAATTTAAAAATGGACAAAACACAATGAAAAATTGCCTCTACTATCAATAGGATTTATGCCATCGTTCAAAATATTATTGAAAGTTTTAAAAACGAAAATAGTATAATAAGAAAAGAACAAAACATTTTTTTACTGATAATGATGAACGTTGGATTTTGCGCCAAATAACAAATAATCCAAAACTAGGTGCTCCAAAGTTGACCAAATTAGTTAAAAACCAATTAAATTGAATGGTATGTGCTGAAACCATTCGAAGAGTCTTAAGAAAAAACCAATACAACGGTAGAGTTGCATGGCAAAAACCTTATATCAGTGACAAAAATAAAAAGCTTCGAATCAATTTTGCTAATTGATTATTTAACAAAAGACATGGACTTCCGGAAGTGTTCAGTATTCGAATGAGCCAAAATTTAATTTGTTTGGCTCTTATGGAAGAGGTTTCTTCTAGAGGAAGTCAATTGAAGAGCGCCATAAAAAAAATCTTCGCCCGTTCATCAAACCTGGAGGTTGTCGTGTCATGGTTTGGGGGTGTATTGCTGCCTCAGGAGTAGGAAATCTTCATTTTATTGAGGGAACAATGGATAGACATTTATATTGTCACATCCTGAAAGAAAAATTTTAAAGTAAATGCAACCGAGCTTGGAATAATAAATAATTTTGCTTTTTATACTGATAACGACCCCAAGCATTCTTCTTACCTTCAAAAGAATGGTGTTTATATAATTGCCCCAAACCTATAAAAACACCTCAACAATCACCAGAACTAAACGTCATAGAGAATTCGTGGAGAAATTAGAAACAGAAGTGTGAAAACATGAGATATCAAATAGAGAAGATCTCAAAAAGATGCTTCAAGAAGAATGGGACAAGATAAGCCCGTCTTAAACAGAAAAGCTTGTCCAATCCACGCCGAATTGTTCGAAAGAGGTAATAAAAAATAAAGGGTTACCTACAAAGTACTCAAATTCAAAATATTTTTGATTTTGTGGATGTTTTTAATCTTGCATCATTTTCACTGTGACCTTAGAAGTGTATATTTATGCATGGAGTTTTAGTTTAATTTTAGGATTTGATCTCAAATAAACTTTTAAGTGTTGTCAATTCTAGCCTAATGTTTGAACTTTATATTTGTAAACAAAGATTGTTGAAAATAAATTTTGGCTTGGTATAAAATAGTTTTTTTTCAAAGTTAATTCCTTGCATCATTTTGACTGTGAGCCACTGTATATATATATATATATATATATATATATATATATATATATATATATATATATATATATATATATATATATATATATATATATACTCATTGAGAGCCTAATATTTTTTTACACTAAGGGCCGTATTTAGGAACGTTCCTAAGAAAGCAGTTAAGGTAACCTTAACTGGTTCCTATGTTAAGGTAACCTTTAAGCTTAAGTGTTCCTTTAGATAATTCTCATTTTATGAACCTTCCTTAACTAAGTATGCATTTATTAAGGTGCAAATGTAAGGCCACCTTAACTAAACAACAATTCAGAAAAGATTGATAAGAGTACTCCGCCGCTAGGTGTAACCTCCCTAACCTGACATCAGTGTTAACTTCACTCTTGTTTACTGCGTTGTTTAGAGTGTTTTAAGTAGTTAATGTGGCAATTACAGCTCTAGTCTATAAGAACATGATAATTGGAGTAGAAATCACTCAAAGTTGAATAGTGTAACAAATGTATACAATGTTTCATCTAACCGATTTCAAAACAACTTAATGGATGCTTCAGGATAACAATAAAAAATATCTTTATTATAAGATGAAGATGCAAATGAGAGTGAAAAAGTGTGATAAAACAATGTTAGGTAGTGTTAGTCTCAAACTTTATTTCTCTTGAGGTTAGCTTGGGGGATGAGAGACTGCAATATTCTTCTAATTAAGATGTTTGTGATATACTATTGTATATTTATTATATATTTCTTAATATTCTTCAAAATATTCTTGGATGGTTTAGTTCCAACCTTCTTCATGAGAAGGAGTTGTAAATGTTAGATATGTGTAAATTAGTAACCAACTTATTTTAAAAAAGATGTGTGTTGGTAGAGGTTGTGGCGACTGAAGATTTTGATCTGGAATAGAAGTTCAGAAGTTTTGGTGTTCAGCTTCTTCCGAACTTTTGTCAGGAATATCATTTAGATTAGGTTCATTCACTTCAGACATACACATATTTGCAAGATCTTTCAGTAAAATTGTCAATGGGTTTTTTCTTTTGGGGAGTTTTTAAGATGATAACAAACTGATAATGAGACTACAGGTAAGTTGATAGATGATTGTTATGTAAATAACATATGATAATTATTCAACAAGTATCATAATATTGTTTGTAAAAATACTAATTCAATTTTTGTCAAATAAAGCCTTTCTATACAAGGTGTATTTTCTATAACAATTTATTTGACAACACGTCAATGGGTGCATTGGAAGACTACATTTGAAAACTTCACGGAAGAAATTGATGCCGAAGACGAAGATAAGTTAAAACTTATTGCTAATTTTGTATCTTATAAAATTTATGAAATAATCGTGGATTGCTCTACGTATCAAGATGCTATTAACACTCTTGAAAATTATTACAAAAAACCAACCAATGAAATTTACGCTTGACATCGATTGGCTTCAAGGAAACAAGAATCCGGAGAGAGTGTTGATCAGTATCTGCGTAGGCTTAAAGAACTCAGTAAGGAGTGCAGGTTTAAAGCTGTAACAGCTGAACGGAATAGAGTCGATTACTTAAGAGACTCGTTTATTCGGGGTCTTCTTTCTCCTAAGATTAGACAACGTCTATTAGAAAATTTATCGTTAACGTTAGACGAAGCCTATAATCAGGCATCAACTCTGGAAGCAGCTTAAAACCAGGCGAACTCGTATATGTACAAGGTATATTTTCCATAACAATGATAAGCAGTTGTAATTAATTTTCTCAGACATCAATACGTAGGGAGGTAAAGTGAGATAAATTTATTTGCTAACATGCTGAGAGTTGCAGGTAATAGAATATCTCTTATATTCTTCTTATTTTTACATATTTATTAAAAAAAAGTTTATCTCCAGAACATTAAAAAAAAATATGGCACCAGATTTAACTGTTCATAAGTACATTTATAAGCTATTCTATTGCTTAAAAGTATTAACACTTTTGTGAGAAAATAGAAAATTTTATAAAAAAAAAAAAAAAAAAACATTGGTGCGTGGAATGAAAATTCTTCGCTTGTAAGCAGCTTCAAATCTTCCCCTATAAAAAAAAAAAATAACAGTGTTAGGTTTGAAAGTTACTGTAAGCAGCAACCAAAATGTAAGACATCACAGTTGTACAATATGGAGAACCATTCAGGCAGCTGATGCTACTGATCATGGCAAAATCCCAATAATTGAATAACATTCCTTATTCAAAATTACTTTTTAGAACCCAAAACTTTGCCCTTGAAAATATTAATTTAAAGTACATATAACCATAATTTCTTTATAGCTTTGCAATCATATGAATTTAGTAATTTGATTAAAACACTATAAGGGTCTGGCCACACATGTCCGCACCGGATCCGCACCGTAGCAATAATATAGGTTATGTTCAGAATATTTTTAATTTAACTTACATATTACCTTTAGTTATGCCTAAAGTGGCCTATGTCTGACATGTGTGGCCTGATCTTTAGGCATAACTAAAGGTAATATGTAAGTTAAATTTAAAATATTCTGAACATAACCTATATTATTGCTGCGGTGCGGACATGTGTGGCCATCCCTTAAGGCAGATTAGTTCATTTTTTTATACTTCCTTGCTGTAGAATATTTTATACTTTAATTTAATACAAGATATCGGCAAAAAGTCTTAATATTTGGTCCTGTCAAAGATTAAGATTTTATCAAATGATTGCACTTTAATAGTTCTTTTAAGAATAAGGCACAAAAGGCGCATGTAAGTTGCCATGGGCGTCACCAGCTCCAAAATATTGGGGGGATAGACCCGTGTAAGTAGCTAATGCTTCTATTTTCAATTTAATTCATGTTTTAATAATTTTGTTATTATAGCAGAAATTGTCAATACCAGGAGAGATTTTTTAAATATTTTTACTTTCTTAAGGCGCGTCCACATTAGCGCATTTAGGGCCGAATACGCTCGATTCGGCCGGAAACGCTCTAATGTGGACCATCGGGCCGAACACGTTCGCCCTATCCGTCAGTTTTCGGTACTTAAAAAGGAACGAACACGCTAATGTGGACATCTTTTTTGTGGAGGGCCGAACAGAACAGAGTGAGAGGGCCCCGTCTCTCTGTTTTTTAAATGTTTCTCTGATCTATATGAAATGGGTAATACCATAATATTCATCATATTATGGGGAATATACTTTCATTATTATGTTAAATGGTTTATAAAAGTAAACAATTTTCCATAATATCGCTTATATTCTTTATATATTAGTGACAAAAAAGTAAGGTTTTTAATGAGATATCATGTAATGTTATTTGTTGCGTTTAATAGCTAAATTAAAGTAGAAAGGAAGTGAGGTTATAATGGGTGAACAAAATCAAGAAAGAAAAAGAAAAAAAAAACAACTTCGAAAGCTGATAAACACAAGCAAGCTTAAATTTATTAGAAATAAACATGAATATCACAACCTAAAAAAAATCTGGTGCGTGCGCGCAACACACAACTTTCACTTACCAACTTACTTAGATTAGAAATTGATGTGTTTTGCTAATAATCATTTCCCAAAGTCACACATTTTTCTACATTCATATCTTATTTTTGTTAATCGTTAAAGCCGTTTTTGAGTAAATAAAAAAACCTGTGAAAATGATACAAAATTTATTAAGTAAATTCCCCCCTCCCGTAGATCAATTTTGATGAAATTTTTACAGTCATATCTCGGGCATATAAATACATCAAATACCAAGTTTGATCAAAATCAAACTCAAAACTTATTTACTCAAAAGTGTTTGAGTAAATAAAAAAAAAACGTGAAAATGATACAAAATTTATTGAGTAAAGTCCCCCTCCGGTTGATCAATTGTGATGAAATGTTGGTTATCACATCTTTGGCATATAAATACATCAAATACCAAGTTTGATCAAAATCTTTAAAACCGTTTTTGAGTAAATAAAAAAAAACACGTGAAAATGATACAAAATTTATTAAGTATAGTCCCCCCTCCGGTTATTCAATTTTGATGAAATTTTTACAGTCATATCTCGGGCATATAAATATATCAAATACTCAGTTTAATCAAAATCGTTAGAGCCGTTTTTGAGAAAATCGAAAAAAACTTAAAAAGTTATTAAATAAAGTACCCCCTCCCTTTGAGCAATTTTGATGAAATTTTCGCTGTCACATCGCGGGCATATACCTACATTAAATACCCAATTTCAGGTTCCCAAGGTTTATAGTTTTTGAGCTAGTCTGTTCACACACACACACACACACACACACACACACAGACACACACACACAGACCATTTCGCGGGACTTGGTCATTTCGACTCAGGGGACCCCAAAACGTGTATTTCCGTTGAAAACCGGAAGTCGAAATTTTTCACGATCGCAATACTTCCACTTACTATATATTTCATATATAGGTAAGTGAAAGTAAAAAATCTGGTGCATGCGGGCAACACACAACTTTCACTTACCAACTTACTTAGATTAGAAATTGACGTGTTTTGCTAAACAATATTTCCCAAAGTCACACATTTTTCTACATTCATATCTTATTTTTGTTAATCGTTAAAGCGGTTTTTGACTAAATAAAAAAACCCCGTGAAAATGATACAAAGTTTATTAAGTAAAGTCCCCCCTCCCGTAGATCAATTTTGATGAAATTTTTACAGTCATATCTCGGGCATATAAATACATCAAATACCAAGTTTGATCAAAATCGTTAAAAAAGTTTTTGAGTAAATGAAAAAAACACGTGAAAATGATAAAAATTTATTAAGTAAAGTCCCCCCTCCGGTTGATCAATTGTGATGAAATGTTGGTTATCACATCTGTGGCATATAAATACATCAAATACCAAGTTTGATCAAAATCGTTAAAACCGTTTTTGAGTAAATAAAAAAAACATGTGAAAATTATACAAAATTTATTAAGTAAAGTCCCCCCTCCGGTTGATCAATTGTGATGAAATGTTGGTTATCACATCTTTGGCATATAAATACATCAAATACCAAGTTTGATCAAAATCGTTAAAACCGTTTTTGAGTAAATAAAAAAAACATGTGAAAATTATACAAAATTTATTAAGTAAAGTCCTCCCTCCGGTTGATCAATTTTGATGAAATTTTTAGTCATATTTCAGGCATATAAATAGATCAAATACTCAGTTTAATCAAAATCGTTAGAGCCGTTTTTGAGAAAATCGAAAAAAAACTTAAAAAGTTATTAAATAAAGTACCCCCTCCCTTTGAGCAAATTTGATGAAATTTTTGCTGTCACATCGCGGGCTTATACATACTCTAAATACCCAATTTCAGATTCGCACGGTTTATAGTTTTTGAGCTAGTCTGTTCACACACACACACAGACACACAGACACACAGACACACACACACACAGACCATTTCGCGGGACTTGGTTATTTTGACTCAGGGGACCCCAAAACGTGTATTTAACGTGTGTATCGTGAAAATTTTCACGATCGCAATACTTCCACTTGCTATATATTTCATATATAGGTATGTGAAAGTAAAAATCTGGTGTGCGCGCAACACACAACTTTCACTTACCAACTTAGATTAGAAATTAATGCTTTGTGTTAATATCACTTCTCACTCAGTTACACATTTTTCCACATTCATTTCTTATTTTTCTTTTCATTTGCTCTATAACAAACACTAATTTCTTTTATTAGTAAATAAAAGTTTTTACTTGAGATAATTCGGCAATGCAAGCATAATACTCCAAGTCGAGTGATTTTATAATTCTCTATACACTTGTTGAATATTTCATTTATTTCCCATGAAACAAATCATTTCCATTAAATGAACAGAAGGGCATTAATTATGAACAATGGTCTGTCATTAAAAGCGTCATGCGTGGGCTTAACGTGTTTTATGAGTTGACTGAATATTTTTCTTTTTTTCTCCTCTATATGTTTACTTTATTTTTATCAAATGTCATATTTCTTATTTTTAGGCGTAACCAGAGACAGTTTATTTTTCCATATAAACAAAAACAAAGATACTTCATAGGAAACAAAAACAAAAAATGCCCCTACCCGATTTAAGCCCCCCCAGAACATTTTAATAATGATAAAGCTTACCTGATATTAAAGAACACCTAATTTTCATTAAACACGACGAATTTGATGAAAATCGTTAAAGCCGTTTCAGAGAAAATCGAAAAAAAGGTAAAAATTGCAAAAATAGTTAAAAAATAAAGTGCCCCCTCCGTTTGAGAAATTTTGATGAAATGCGGACTATCACATCTTTAACATATACATACGTCAAATACCCAGTTTGATCAAAATCTTTAAAGCCGTTTTTGAGTAATTAAAAAAACACGCGCAAATGATACAAAATGTATTAAGTAAAGTCCCCCCTCCGGTTAATCAAATCTGATGAAATTTTTACAGTCATATCTCGGGCATATAAATACATCAAATACCCAGTTTGATCAAAATCGTTAAAGCCGTTTTCAAGTAAATAAAAATCTGGTGCGTGCGCGCAACACACAACTTTCACTTACCAACTTACTTAGATTAGAAATTGACGTGTTTTGCTAAATATCATTTCCCAAAGTCACACATTTTTCTACATTCATATCTTATTTTTGTTAATCGTTAAAGCCGTTTTTGAGTAAATAAAAAATCCCCTGAAAATGATACAAAATTTATTAAGTAAAGTCCCCCCTCCCGTAGATCAATTGTGATGAAATGTTTGTTATCACATCTTTGGCATATAAATACATCAAATACCAAGTTTGATCGAAATCGTTAAAACCGTTTTTGAGTAAATAAAAAAAACATGTGAAAATGATACAAAATTTATTAAGTAAAGTCCCCCCTCCGGTTGATCAATTTTGATGAAATTTTTACAGTCATATTTCAGGCATATAAATAGATCAAATACTCAGTTTAATCAAAATCGTTAGAGCCGTTTTTGAGAAAATCGAAAAAAAATTAAAAAGTTATTAAATAAAGTACCCCCTCCCTTTGAGCAATTTTGATGAAATTTTTGCTGTCACATCGCGGGCATATACATACACTAAATACCCAATTTCAGGTTCGCACGGTTTATAGTTTTTGAGCTAGTCTGTTCACACACACACACACACACAGACACACAGACACACAGACACACACACACAGACCATTTCGCGGGACTTGGTTATTTTGACTCAGGGGACCCCAAAACGTGTATTTCCGTTGAAAACCGGAAGTCGAAAATTTTCACGATTGCAATACTTCCACTTACTATATCCTTATATATATAAAAATCTGGTGCGTGCGCGCAACACAGAACTTTCACTTACCAACTTACTTAGATTAGAAATTAATGCGTTTTGTTAATTGCCACTTCTCAAATGATCAGAACAGTTTAATTATAACGCATTGGTTTATCATTAAAGGCGTACGGCGCATTTAATAGCGTAAGCTCAAGGTGTTTTATGAGTTGACGGAATATTTTTCTTTTTTACTTTCACTTACCTATATATGAAATATATAGTAAGTGGAAGTATTGCGATCGTGAAAAATTTCGACTTCCGGTTTTCAACGGAAATACACGTTTTGGGACCCCCTGAGTCGAAATAACCAAGTCCCGCGAAATGGTCTGTGTGTGTGTGTGTCTGTGTGTGTGTGTGTGTGTGTGTGAACAGACTACCTCAAAAACTATAAACCGTGGGAACCTGAAATTGGGTATTTAGTGTAGGTATATGCCCGCGATGTGACGGCAAAAATTTCATCAAAATTGCTCAAAGGGAGGGGGTACTTTATTTAATAACTTTTTACGTTTTTTTCGATTTTCTCAAAAACGGCTCTAACGATTTTGATTAAACTGAGTATTTGATCTATTTATATGCCCAAGATATGACTGTGAAAATTTCATCAAAATTGATTAACCGGAGGGGGGACTTTACATAATAAATTTTGTATCATTTTCACGTGTTTTTTTTATTCACTCAAAAACGGCTTTAACGATTTTGATCAAACTGGGTATATGATGTATGTATATGCCTGAGATACGACTGTAAAAATTTCATGAAAATTGATCAACCGGAGGGGGGACTTTACTTAAAGAATTTTATCTAATGTTTACGTTTTTTTTTTATTTTCTCAAAAACGGCTTTGATGATTTTGATCAAACTGGGTATTTGATGTATGTATATGCCCGCGATGCGACAGCCGAAATTTCATCAATATTGGTGAAAAGGAGGGGGTACTTCATTTAATAAACTTTTTCTTATGTTCACGTGTTTTTTTTATTTACTCAACAGCGGCTGTAATGATTTTTATCAGACTGGATATTTGGTGTATGTATATGCTCACAATGTGACACACAACATTTCATCAAAATTGGTCAAATGCAGGGGGCTCTTTATTTCATACCTTTTTTTCCAATTTTTACATTTTTTTGGAATATCTCAAAAACGGCTTTAATGATTTTGATTGAATTAATCATTTTTAATCAAAATTAAGTCATCTTTTTTATATTATTTATAAAAATGGCAATTAAAAAAACATGTCGATTTTTAATGTAAGTAAGTTGGTAAGTGAAAGTTGTGTGTTGCGCGCATCGCACCAGATTTTTTCTCCTGTATATGTTTACTTGATTCTCTTCATATATCATATTTAGCCGTTTCTTATTTTTAAGCGTGATGAGAGACAGTTAATTTCCCAATATAAACTAAAACAAAGGTACTTTATAGAAAAACAAAAAAAGCCCCTTCCCCATTTAGGCCCCCTCAGAACATTTTAATAATGATAAAGCTTACCTGATATTAAATAACAACTAATTTTCATTAAACATAACGAATTTGATAAAAATCGTTAAAGCCGTTTTTGAGATGATCGATCAAAAAGGTAAAAATTGGACAAAATTTATTAAGTAAAGTCCCCCCTCCAGTTGATCAATTTTGATGAAATTTTTACAATCATATCCCGGGCATATAAATACATCAAATACCAAGTTTGATCAAAATCGTTAAAACCGTTATTGAGTAAATAAAAAAAACACGTGAAAATGATACAAAATTTATTAAGTAAAGTCCCTCCTCCGGTTGATCAATTTTGATGAAATTTTTACAGTCATATCTCAGGCATATCAATAGATCAAATACTCAGTTTAATCAAAATCGTTAGAGCCGTTTTTGAGAAAATCGAAAAAAACTTAAAAAGTTATAAAATAAAGTACCCCCTCCCTTTGAGCAAATTTGATGAAATTTTTGCTGTCACATCGCGGGCTTATACATACTCTAAATACCCAATTTCAGGTTCGCACGGTTTATAGTTTTTGAGCTAGTCTGTTCACACACACACACACACACACATACACACAGACACACACACAGACACACACACACACAGACCATTTCGCGGGACTTGGTTATTTTGACTCAGGGGGTCCCAAAACGTGTATTTCCGTTGAAAACCGGAAGTCGAAAATTTTCACGATCGCAATACTTCCACTTACTATATATTTCATATATAGGTAAGTGAAAGTAAAAATCTGGTGCGTGCTCGCAACACACAACTTTCACTTACCAACTTACTTAGATTAGAAATAAATGCGTTTTGTTAATTGCCACTTCTCAAATGAACAGAACGGCTTTAATTATGAACAATGGTCTGTCATTAAAGGCGTACTCCGTATGCGTGGGCTCAACGAGTTTTATGAGTTGACTGAATATTTATCTTTTTTTCTCCTCTTTATGTTTATCATATCTCATATTTAGCCATATCTTATTTTTAGGCATAACGAGAGACAGTTAATTTCTCCATGTAAACAAAAACAAAGGTACTTTATAAGAAACAAACAAACAAAAAAGCCCCCCCCCCCCAAAAAAAAAAAACCCTCAGAACATTTTAATAATGATAAAGCTTACCTGATATTAAAGAAAACCTAATTTTCATTAAACATGGCGAATTTGATGAAAATCGTTAAAGCCGTTTTTGAGATAATCGAAAAAAAGGTAAAAATCGGAAAAAAAGTTATGAAATAAAGTCCCCCCTCCCTTTGACCAATTTTGATGAAATCTGTGCTGTCACATCGCGGGCATATACCAACACCAAATACTGAGTTTTGTCAAAATCGTTAAAGCCGTTTTTGAGTAAATAAAAAAAACACGTGATAATGAGACAAAATTTATTAAGTAAAGTCCCCCCTCCGGTTGATCAATTTTGATGAAATTTTTACAGTCGTATCTAGGGTATATACATACATCATATACCCAGTTTGATTAAAATCGTTAAAGCCGTTTTTGAGTAAATAAAAAAAACAAGTGAAAAAGATACAAAATTTATTAAGTGATGTCCCCCTTCCGGTTAATCGATTTTGATGAAATTTTTACAGTCATATCTCGGGCATATAAATAGATCAAATACTCAGTTTAATCAAAATCGTTAGAGCCGTTTTTGAGAAAATCGAAAAAAACGTAAAAAGTTATTAAATAAAGTACCCCCTCCCTTTGAGCAATTTTGATGAAGTTTTTGCTGTTACATCGCGGGCATATACCTACACTAAATACCCAATTTCAGGTTCCCACGGTTTATAGTTTTTGAGCTAGTCTGTTCACACACACACACACACACACACACACACAGACACACACACACACAGACCATTTCGCGGGACTTGGTTATTTCGACTCAGGGGGTCCCAAAACGTGTATTTCCGTTGAAAACCGGAAGTCGAAATTTTTCACGATCGCAATACTTCCACTTACTATATATTTCATATATAGGTAAGTGAAAGTAAAAATCTCGTGTCCGGATGTTTGTCTCTCTATTTCTCAAAAACTACTCAACCGATTTTAATAAAATTTGGCTCAATGTATATAGTTTTGGCCAACTTACCGGACCGGATAGTTTTTAACTTGATTAGTAATAAAAATAATTCTTATATAGCGAATTATTGCAAATACAGTGTAGGTCGTGTTTCGATTTATTAACATGGCGTCATATGTCGATTTCATAATGTTTTTGTTTATAAGCATGCTATTGTAATACAGGTTATCATTATTATAATTTTGTATTGCGTTATGTGAGTGCAGTTATTTGTTCCTATATTATTATTTTCCACAGACAAATGGTAATACAAATCTTTGTATTTATTGTTAATTTTCATTAAAGAATAAATAAATCAAGAAAAGGTTACAATAAATTCTCAAAAGTGTAGGTACTTTTTCCTTTTCCTTTTTTATTTATATTTAAATTAAATTACAAGCTAACCGCTGAAACACTTTGCTGTGGCCCACCCTGATATCAACTTTTAGTAAAGTAAATACATTTTAATAATTTAAATTAGGCTATTATTTGAAATAATACTCTATAAATGTTGTAACAGCAACTACTGTCATAGGTGTAACCTAATAGAGACCTTACTTGGGGAGTCAGTGTTGCCAAAAATTAGTGAAAATTAGTGAGACTATAGTGGCTACACTGCGGGTAACAGTCATAAAAACTCCCTGGGTGTGTTTTGATTAGGTGTTGTGGGTTACTTTGTGATTTGCATGATTAAAGAACTGCATAATTAAGACTTTAATATTATATTTTCAGTTGATTTATTTAACAGAAGTTTCTTTATTTTCATTATTCGTTTTGTTATTATTATTTAAGTACAGTGTTTTTTTTATTTTACCAAACCTTTTTATCATTTTTATCCCGAGATCTAAAATGTAAAATTTAAAAAATGTCAGTGAAGATTTGTAATTCCTCCTTTATCAACAATAATTTAAAGTTGAGAAAATTTAATCCCAATCGAATAGAGGCTGTTACTTCCTAAGTTGTAATTATCTTTAAATGTAAAATTTAAGAAATGTTAGCGAAGATTTTAATCCTTTCTTTAATTTAAAGTAGGCTATTATTGGAAATGATATTTACTTATCTTTAAATGATTGTTGATTAAGAAAGGATTACAAATCGCGGCATTTTTTAAATTTTACATTTAATGATTATTACACCTCTACTGAACAGGAATAATTGTTATTTGGGTAACCTCAAGTTTCAGATTTATCCGCCATAAATATGAGAGTACTACTACAAAATAATCCATCGGCAGATATATTTTTTAAACAATTGCTCTATATTGGAAACGGTGAAATAGAGCTAGCTGTATCGAAATTCAAAATTTATCAAATTACCAGAAAATTTCTGAACTGTTGTAGAGACGAAAAATGAACTGTCTACGAAATATAAAGTGTCTTTCCTGATATTTTGAACAATTATTTGGACTATAAGTGGCTGGGTAGTCGTGCTATTTTGGCAGCAAAAAATGTTGATTTCGATGAAATAAACTTCCAAAATCAATTGACAATGTTCTAGATGTAAACGAAGCCGTAAATTTCCCATCTGAATTTTTTAATTCCCTGGATATACACCCAAACAATCTCCAGTTGAATATTGGCTCACCGATCATTCTTCGTAACTTAAATCCACCTCAATTGTGCAACGGTACACGTTTGGTCATTAAAAGGATCACAGGAAATGTTATTGAAGGAAAAATGTTGCCTGGAAGGTTTACAGGAGATATCGCCCTGTTGCCACCTATTCCCTTGGAACCGACAGAATTTTCAATAAAATTTAAAAGGCTTCAATATCCTATTCGTTTGGCTTTTGCCATGACCTTAAACAAATCCCAAGGGCAAACAATGTCCACTTGGACTTTGAAAATCAGTGTTTTTCCCTTGGGCAATGGCATAACTCACGTGGGAAATGGGTATCGCCTGCTCACGTGTGTGGAAACCATCAAATCTTTGGTTTGTGTTAAAAAAAAAAAAACATGTTAACCCAAAACATTTTGAACAAATTAGTACTTGAATAAATAAAAATTCTTAATTGTATTATGTAAAAACCTCTTTTAGAAGAGATTTATTATCACTCAAATATATTGCTAAATTAAAAGCTTCAACACACCACTCTCCTACCGAACACTTATTAGCCGAAGGGTTGGGAAATCGAGGTCTCAAAGAAATTGAGAAAAACGCCTATCAAAAGGA
Organism: Aelia acuminata; assembly: GCA_911387785.2. Taxonomy (NCBI): domain Eukaryota; kingdom Metazoa; phylum Arthropoda; class Insecta; order Hemiptera; family Pentatomidae; genus Aelia; species Aelia acuminata. The sequence goes on from OU426979.1 coordinate 97,138,537, forward strand.
CATATATGACGCGTTAACCAAGATTGGCATGACCCTGAGCAAAATTAAACCCGTTGTTAAACTAACAATACCAAGTTGAAGTAGTGTTAGGCCAATAATCAATAGATCAATGGCTGAGGTTATCAAAACTTACTTCAGTCATCCTTTTTAAAATTAGTGGAAAAATATAGCCATTTCGAGTTAGTTTATACCGATCCATAAAAAAAGGGCGATAGTGTTGGCAGCTCTGTGAGTTGTAAACACAATCAGCTCCTTTTTAATCAAACTACATTGAAATATGAGATGTAAACAATAAAAACTTTCCTATATTCTTTACCAAATACTTTTAAATGGTGTTTAAAAATATTAGGATATAACTACTGAGCCACAGCAACGCGTGGCCGGGTCTGCTAGTATTTCATATATAGGTAAGTGAAAGTAAAAAAACCCCGTGAAAATGATACAAAATTTATTAAGTAAAGTCCCACCTCCCTTAGATCAATTTTGATGAAATTTTTACAGTCACATCTCGGGCATATAAATACATCAAATACCAAGTTTGATCAAAATCGTTAAAACCGTTTTTGAGTAAATAAAAAACCCCGTGAAAATGATACAAAATTTATTAAGTAAAGTCCCCCCTCCCTTAGATCAATTTTGATGAAATTTTTGCAGTCATATCTCGGGCATATAAATACATTAAATAACAAGTTTGATCAAAATCGTTAAAACCGTTTTTGAGTAAATAAAAAAAAAACGTGAAAATGATACAAAATTTATTGAGTAAAGTCCCCCTCCGGTTGATCAATTGTGATGAAATGTTGGTTATCACATCTTTGGCATATAAATACATCAAATACCAAGTTTGATCAAAATCTTTAAAACCGTTTTTGAGTAAATAAAAAAAAAACACGTGAAAATGATACAAAATTTATTACGTATAGTCCCCCCTCCGGTTATTCAATTTTGATGAAATTTTTACAGTCATATCTCGGGCATATAAATATATCAAATACTCAGTTTAATCAAAATCGTTAGAGACGTTTTTGAGAAAATCGAAAAAAACTTAAAAAGTTATTAAATAAAGTACCCCCTCCCTTTGAGCAATTTTGATGAAATTTTTGCTGTCACATCGCGGGCATATACATACACTAAATACCCAATTTCAGGTTCGCACCGTTTATAGTTTTTGAGCTAGTCTGTTCACACACACACACACACACACACACAGACCATTTCGCGGGACTTGGTTATTTTGACTCAGGGGACCCCAAAACGTGTATTTCCGTTGAAAACCGGAAGTCGAAAATTTTCACGATCGCAATACTTCCACTTACTATATATTTCATATATAGGTAAGTGAAAGTAAAAAAAACACGTGAAAATGATACGAAATTTGGTACCACTACTGAAGTGCGGCTGATGGGGCAACCCTGCTTCGGGGCTAGGGATGCGAAATCGATGTCGATGTTTTTTAAACATCGATGTTTTGCGCAAAACATCGATGTTTTTAACATCGATGTTACGCAGCCGATGTTTTCCGACCATCGATGTTAGGAATATTAGGATATAACTACTGAGCCACAGCAACGCGTGGCCGGGTCTGCTAGTATTTCATATATAGGTAAGTGAAAGTAAAAAAACCCCGTGAAAATGATACAAAATTTATTAAGTAAAGTCCCACCTCCCTTAGATCAATTTTGATGAAATTTTTACAGTCACATCTCGGGCATATAAATACATCAAATACCAAGTTTGATCAAAATCGTTAAAACCGTTTTTGAGTAAATAAAAAAACCCCGTGAAAATGATACAAAATTTATTAAGTAAAGTCCCCCCTCCCTTAGATCAATTTTGATGAAATTTTTGCAGTCATATCTCGGGCATATAAATACATTAAATAACAAGTTTGATCAAAATCGTTAAAACCGTTTTTGAGTAAATAAAAAAAAAAACGTGAAAATGATACAAAATTTATTGAGTAAAGTCCCCCTCCGGTTGATCAATTGTGATGAAATGTTGGTTATCACATCTTTGGCATATAAATACATCAAATACCAAGTTTGATCAAAATCTTTAAAACCGTTTTTGAGTAAATAGAGTAAATTGAGTCTGTTCACACACACACACACACAGACCATTTCGCGGGACTTGGTTATTTTGACTCAGGGGACCCCAAAACGTGTATTTCCGTTGAAAACCGGAAGTCGAAAATTTTCACGATCGCAATACTTCCACTTACTATATATTTCATATATAGGTAAGTGAAAGTAAAAAAAACACGTGAAAATGATACGAAATTTGGTACCACTACTGAAGTGCGGCTGATGGGGCAACCCTGCTTCGGGGCTAGGGATGCGAAATCGATGTCGATGTTTTTTAAACATCGATGTTTTGCGCAAAACATCGATGTTTTTAACATCGATGTTACGCAGCCGATGTTTTCCGACCATCGATGTTTTTGGACCGATGTTAACATCGATGTTTTTAATAGCTGCCCTTTTTTTTTTTTTTTTTTAGGTATAAAAATAAATATGTTTTAACATCGATGCTTTGGAAAAAAAGAAATATACTTTAACATCGATGTTTTGACAATAACATCGAAGTTTTTGAGAAAAACTAATATCTTTTATGATCGATACTTATTAACAAACTTGTTTTCAACATCGATGTTTTGGACAAAACCAAGTATACTGTAACATCTATGTTTTGACAATAACATCGATGTTTTTAACAGAAACAAAGCTGTTAATAACATCCATGTTTTTAACAAAAGCAAATTTGTTTTAACATCGATGTTTTTAACAAAAACAAGTATACTTTAACATCTATGCTTTGACAATAACATAGATGTTTTGAAAATAACAACGATGTTTTTGACAGAAACAAAGCTGTAAATAACATCGATGTTAATTAAAATACGTTTTATATACATAAAATTATAATACGTTTTATATACATATCATAATACAAAATATGTTTTATATACATTAAATTAAAAAAAGTAAATGTATGATTTTATATATTATGGGCCGAAGACGATACGAAGTCGAAAATGTCTTTTTTCTTCTTCAAAATACAGTTAATTAATAATTAAAATAGTTAATTTCTCTTCAAAGTTCAAAACGACACGTTTCTTTTTTCCGACATTTGCTACTTCGTAAGTATTTAAATCGAGACTACATTACAACTGACAATATTTTGTTTTATAGCCAAACAGACCAGATTAGGAGTTTCCTGGAAAGACTTGAAAATAATACCGTTCCTAGATTAGGAATTGGAGTATTAGATACCGGAAACATCTCATAATATAATACTCGCTTTCTGTGTTTTTCCATTTATTGTTTTATTTTATACTAGATAGTTAACCATTATCTAATCGTTAAATATTTACGTATAAGTTGTTTTTAAATATTATACATGCAAAATAAATGGCATACAAATTAAAAAAAAGCTTATTAACAAAAAAATATTGGCTCCTCGGCACTCTGGTTAATTGGATCCCCGGTTAATCGAGGCCCGGATAATGGAGGTTCTATCTACTGTATTGATGTTTTGGATAAATACGAGTATGTATTAACATCGATGTTTCGAACAACGACAAAGTTGTATTTAACATCCATGTTTTGGACCAAACAAATTTGTTTTAACGTCGATGTTTTAAACAAAAACAACTATAATTTAACATTGATATTTTGACAATAACATCGATTTTTTTGAGAAAAACCAATAGGTTTTACATCGATTTTTTGGATAAAAAATTAGTTTTAACAGCAAACCGGCTGTTATCATCATCGATGTTTTTGACAATAACAAATATCTTATAACATCGATGTTTTTGACAAAAACAAAGTTTTATTTAACATCTACGTTTTGACAATATCAAAGTTGTATTTAACGTCGATGTTTTTGACAGAAACGAATAAGTTGTAACATCGATATTTTTGTTAAAACATATTTGGTTTTGTCCTAAACATCGATTTTATTGTTAAAACTTAGCTGTTCTTGTCCAAAACATCGATGTAAAATATATTTGCTTTTGTCCAAAAAATCAATGTTAAAAACTACAGGGTTATTGTTAAAACATATTTGTTTTTATTCAAAACATCGGTATAACAAAGATGATTTTAATATAGATGTTTTCGACAAAAGCAAATATGTTATAACATCGATGTTTTAGGTATAACAAAGATGTTTTTAGCATCGATGTTTTCTACAAAAATAAATATGTTTTAACATCGATGTTTTAGGTATAACATCGATGTTTTTTAATTTATACAGTCTTTAAACATTAACATATTAATACCCAAACGTAATTAAATCGATGTTAAAGTGTAAAGCATTTTATAATTCATATTTAATATATAAAAAATTCGATTTTTTCGACATGTTTTGACAATTACATCATATATGTTGTTTTAAACATCGATGCTTTTACCATAACAAATTGGTTTTGAACAAAAATAAATATTTTAAGACCGATGATTTAGAGAAAAACAAAGCTGTTAAAAACATCGATGTTATGGACTAAAACTAATTTTTTTTAACATCGATGTTTTGGATAAATGTGGATTAACATCGATGTTATGGACAAAAACAAAGCTGTTAATAACATCGATGTTATGGACTAAAACAATTTTTTTTTAACATCGATGTTTTTATCAAAAGAAGTATACTTTAACATATATGTTTTGACAATAACATCGATGTTTTGGATAAATATTTATAAACATCGATGTTATGGACAAAAACAAATTTTTTTTAACATCGATGTTTTTAACAAAAACAAGTATCATTTAACATCGATGTTTTGACAATAACATCGATGTTTTTAACAAAAACAAAGCTGTTAATAACATCGATGTTTTTAAGAAAAACAAGTATCATTTAACATCGATGTTTTGACAATAACATCGATGTTTTTAACAAAAACAAAGCTGTTAATAACATCGATGTTTTTAAGAAAAACAAGTAACTTTAATATACAATAACATCGATGTTGTGGATAAATATATATTAAACTCTATGTTATGGACAAATGTGTATTAACATCGATATTTTTAACAAAAACAAAGCTGTTGATAACATCGATGTTTTTAACAAAAACAAAGCTGTTAATAACATCAATGTTATGGACTAAAACAAATTTTTTTTAACATCGATGTGTTAATTAAAAACAAGTATACTTTAACATCTGTTTTGACAATAACATCGATGTTTTGGATAAATATTTATTAACATCGATGTTATGGACAAAAACAAATTTTTTTTAACATCGATGTTTTTAACAAAAACAAGTATCATTTAACATCGATGTTTTGACAATAACATCGATGTTTTTAACAAAAACAAAGCTGTTAATAACATCGATGTTTTTAAGAAAAACAAGTATCATTTAACATCGATGTTTTGACAATAACATCGATGTTTTTAACAAAAACAAAGCTGTTAATAACATCGATGTTTTTAAGAAAAACAAGTATACTTTAATATACAATAACATCAATGTTGTGAATAAATATATATTAAACTCTATGTTATGGACTAATGTGTATTAACATCGATATTTTTAACAAAAACAAAGCTGTTGATAACATCGATGTTTTTAACAAAAACAAAGCTGTTGATAACATCGATGTTATTAACAAAAACAAAGCTGTTAATAACATCGATGTTATGGACTAAAACAAATTTTTTTTAACATCGATGTGTTAATTAAAAACAAGTATACTTTAACATCTGTTTTGACAATAACATCGATGTTTTGGATAAATATTTATTAACATCGATGTTATGGACAAAAACAATTTTTTTTTAACATCGATTTTTTTAACAAAAAAAAAGTATCATTTAACATCGATGTTTTTAATAAAAACAAGTATCATTTAACATCGATGTTTTGACAATAACATCGATGTTTTTAACAAAAACAAAGCTGTTAATAACATCGATGTTTTGGATAAATATTTATTAACATCGATGTTATGGACAAAAACAAGTATCATTTAACATCGATGTTTTAACAAAAACAAGTATCATTTAACATCGATGTTTTGACAATAACATCGATGTTTTAACAAAAACAAAGCTGTTAATAACATCGATGTTTTTAAGAAAAACAAGTATACTTTAATATACAATAACATCGATGTTGTGGATAAATATATATTAAACTCTATGTTATGGACAAAAACAAATTTGTTTTAACATCCATGTTTTAAGAATAAAATCGATGTTTTAGTTAAAACAAAGATGCTCTAATATAACAAACTTGTTTTCGACATCGATGCATTTACCATACCAAATTGGTTTTGAACAAAAATAAATATTTTAAAACATCGATGTTTTGGAGAAAAACAAACTTTTTTAACATCGATGTTTTTAACAAAAAAAAATATCATTTAACATCGATGTTTTTAACAAAAACAAAGCTGTTAATAACTTCGATGTTATAGACAAAAACCAAGCTGTTAATAACATGGATGTTTTGGACTAAAATAAATTTTTTTTAACATCGATGTTTTTATCAAAAGAAGTATACTTTAACATCTATGTTTTGACAATAACATCGATGTTTTGGATAAATATTTATTAACATCGATGTTATGGACAAAAACAAATTTTTTTTAACATCGATGTTTTTAAGAAAAACAAGTATCATTTAACATCGATGTTTTTAAGAAAAACAAGTATCATTTAACATCGATGTTTTTAACAAAAACAAAGCTGTTAATAACATCGATGTTTTTAAGAAAAACAAGTATCATTTAACATCGATGTTTTGACAATAACATCCATGTTTTTAACAAAAACAAAGCTGTTAATAACATCGATGTTTTTAAGAAAAACAAGTAACTTTAATATACAATAACATCGATGTTGTGGATAAATATATATTAAACTCTATGTTATGGACAAATGTGTATTAACATCGATATTTTTAACAAAAACAAAGCTGTTGATAACATCGATGTTTTTAACAAAAACAAAGCTGTTAATAACATCAATGTTATGGACTAAAACAAATTTTTTTTAACATCGATGTGTTAATTAAAAACAAGTATACTTTAACATCTGTTTTGACAATAACATCGATGTTTTGGATAAATATTTATTAACATCGATGTTATGGACAAAAACAAATTTTTTTTAACATCGATGTTTTTAACAAAAACAAGTATCATTTAACATCGATGTTTTGACAACAACATCGATGTTTTTAACAAAAACAAAGCTGTTAATAACATCGATGTTTTTAAGAAAAACAAGTATCATTTAACATCGATGTTTTGACAATAACATCGATGTTTTTAACAAAAACAAAGCTGTTAATAACATCGATGTTTTTAAGAAAAACAAGTATACTTTAATATACAATAACATCAATGTTGTGAATAAATATATATTAAACTCTATGTTATGGACTAATGTGTATTAACATCGATATTTTTAACAAAAACAAAGCTGTTGATAACATCGATGTTTTTAACAAAAACAAAGCTGTTGATAACATCGATGTTATTAACAAAAACAAAGCTGTTAATAACATCGATGTTATGGACTAAAACAAATTTTTTTTAACATCGATGTGTTAATTAAAAACAAGTATACTTTAACATCTGTTTTGACAATAACATCGATGTTTTGGATAAATATTTATTAACATCGATGTTATGGACAAAAACAATTTTTTTTTAACATCGATTTTTTTAACAAAAAAAAAGTATCATTTAACATCGATGTTTTTAATAAAAACAAGTATCATTTAACATCGATGTTTTGACAATAACATCGATGTTTTTAACAAAAACAAAGCTGTTAATAACATCGATGTTTTGGATAAATATTTATTAACATCGATGTTATGGACAAAAACAAGTATCATTTAACATCGATGTTTTAACAAAAACAAGTATCATTTAACATCGATGTTTTGACAATAACATCGATGTTTTAACAAAAACAAAGCTGTTAATAACATCGATGTTTTTAAGAAAAACAAGTATACTTTAATATACAATAACATCGATGTTGTGGATAAATATATATTAAACTCTATGTTATGGACAAAAACAAATTTGTTTTAACATCCATGTTTTAAGAATAAAATCGATGTTTTAGTTAAAACAAAGATGCTCTAATATAACAAACTTGTTTTCGACATCGATGCATTTACCATACCAAATTGGTTTTGAACAAAAATAAATATTTTAAAACATCGATGTTTTGGAGAAAAACAAACTTTTTTAACATCGATGTTTTTAACAAAAAAAAATATCATTTAACATCGATGTTTTTAACAAAAACAAAGCTGTTAATAACTTCGATGTTATAGACAAAAACCAAGCTGTTAATAACATGGATGTTTTGGACTAAAATAAATTTTTTTTAACATCGATGTTTTTATCAAAAGAAGTATACTTTAACATCTATGTTTTGACAATAACATCGATGTTTTGGAAAAATATTTATTAACATCGATGTTATGGACAAAAACAAATTTTTTTTAACATCGATGTTTTTAAGAAAAACAAGTATCATTTAACATCGATGTTTTTAAGAAAAACAAGTATCATTTAACATCGATGTTTTTAACAAAAACAAAGCTGTTAATAACATCGATGTTTTTAAGAAAAACAAGTATCATTTAACATCGATGTTTTGACAATAACATCGATGTTTTTAACAAAAACAAAGCTGTTAATAACATCGATGTTTTTAAGAAAAACAAGTAACTTTAATATACAATAACATCGATGTTGTGGATAAATATATATTAAACTCTATGTTATGGACAAATGTGTATTAACATCGATATTTTTAACAAAAACAAAGCTGTTGATAACATCGATGTTTTTAACAAAAACAAAGCTGTTAATAACATCAATGTTATGGACTAAAACAAATTTTTTTTAACATCGATGTGTTAATTAAAAACAAGTATACTTTAACATCTGTTTTGACAATAACATCGATGTTTTGGATAAATATTTATTAACATCGATGTTATGGACAAAAACAAATTTTTTTTAACATCGATGTTTTTAACAAAAACAAGTATCATTTAACATCGATGTTTTGACAATAACATCGATGTTTTTAACAAAAACAAAGCTGTTAATAACATCGATGTTTTTAAGAAAAACAAGTATCATTTAACATCGATGTTTTGACAATAACATCGATGTTTTTAACAAAAACAAAGCTGTTAATAACATCGATGTTTTTAAGAAAAACAAGTATACTTTAATATACAATAACATCAATGTTGTGAATAAATATATATTAAACTCTATGTTATGGACTAATGTGTATTAACATCGATATTTTTAACAAAAACAAAGCTGTTGATAACATCGATGTTTTTAACAAAAACAAAGCTGTTGATAACATCGATGTTATTAACAAAAACAAAGCTGTTAATAACATCGATGTTATGGACTAAAACAAATTTTTTTTAACATCGATGTGTTAATTAAAAACAAGTATACTTTAACATCTGTTTTGACAATAACATCGATGTTTTGGATAAATATTTATTAACATCGATGTTATGGACAAAAACAATTTTTTTTTAACATCGATTTTTTTAACAAAAAAAAAGTATCATTTAACATCGATGTTTTTAATAAAAACAAGTATCATTTAACATCGATGTTTTGACAATAACATCGATGTTTTTAACAAAAACAAAGCTGTTAATAACATCGATGTTTTGGATAAATATTTATTAACATCGATGTTATGGACAAAAACAAGTATCATTTAACATCGATGTTTTAACAAAAACAAGTATCATTTAACATCGATGTTTTGACAATAACATCGATGTTTTAACAAAAACAAAGCTGTTAATAACATCGATGTTTTTAAGAAAAACAAGTATACTTTAATATACAATAACATCGATGTTGTGGATAAATATATATTAAACTCTATGTTATGGACAAAAACAAATTTGTTTTAACATCCATGTTTTAAGAATAAAATCGATGTTTTAGTTAAAACAAAGATGCTCTAATATAACAAACTTGTTTTCGACATCGATGCATTTACCATACCAAATTGGTTTTGAACAAAAATAAATATTTTAAAACATCGATGTTTTGGAGAAAAACAAACTTTTTTAACATCGATGTTTTTAACAAAAAAAAATATCATTTAACATCGATGTTTTTAACAAAAACAAAGCTGTTAATAACTTCGATGTTATAGACAAAAACCAAGCTGTTAATAACATGGATGTTTTGGACTAAAATAAATTTTTTTTAACATCGATGTTTTTATCAAAAGAAGTATACTTTAACATCTATGTTTTGACAATAACATCGATGTTTTGGATAAATATTTATTAACATCGATGTTATGGACAAAAACAAATTTTTTTTAACATCGATGTTTTTAAGAAAAACAAGTATCATTTAACATCGATGTTTTTAAGAAAAACAAGTATCATTTAACATCGATGTTTTTAACAAAAACAAAGCTGTTAATAACATCGATGTTTTTAAGAAAAACAAGTATCATTTAACATCGATGTTTTGACAATAACATCCATGTTTTTAACAAAAACAAAGCTGTTAATAACATCGATGTTTTTAAGAAAAACAAGTAACTTTAATATACAATAACATCGATGTTGTGGATAAATATATATTAAACTCTATGTTATGGACAAATGTGTATTAACATCGATATTTTTAACAAAAACAAAGCTGTTGATAACATCGATGTTTTTAACAAAAACAAAGCTGTTAATAACATCGATGTTATGGACTAAAATTGTCAAAACATAGATGTTAAAGTATACTTCTTTTGATAAAAACATCGATGTTAAAAAAAATTTGTTTTAGTCCAAAACATCGATGTTATTAACAGCTTGGTTTTTGTCCATAACATCGAAGTTATTAACAGCTTTGTTTTTGTTAAAAACATCGATGTTATTGTCAAAACATCGATGTTAAATGATATTTTTTTTGTTAAAAACATCGATGTTTTAAAATATTTATTTTTGTTTAAAACCAATTTGCTATGGTAAATGCATCGATGTCGAAAACAAGTTTGTTAATGTTAGAGCATGTTTGTTTTAACTAAAACATCGATGTTATTCTTAAAACATCGATGTTAAAACAAATTTGTTTTTGTCCATAAGATAGAGTTTAATATATATTTATCTACAACATCGATGTTATTGTATATTAAAGTATGCTTGTTTTTCTTAAAAACATCGATGTTCTTAACAGCTTTGTTTTTGTTAAAACATCGATGTTATTGTCAAAACATCGATGTTAAATGATACTTGTTTTTATTAAAAACATCGATGTTAAATAATACTTTTTTTTGTTAAAAAAATCGATGTTAAAAAAAAATTGTTTTTGTCCATAACATCGATGTTAATAAATATTTATCCAAAACATCGATGTTATTGTCAAAACAGATGTTAAAGTATACTTGTTTTTAATTAACACATCGATGTTAAAAAAAATTTGTTTTAGTCCATAACATCGATGTTATTAACAGCTTTGTTTTTGTTAAAAACATCGATGTTATCAACAGCCTTGTTTTTGTTAAAAATATCGATGTTAATACACATTAGTCCATAACATAGAGTTTAATATATATTTATTCACAACATTGATGTTATTGTATATTAAAGTATACTTGTTTTTCTTAAAAACATCGATGTTATTAACAGCTTTGTTTTTGTTAAAAACATCGATGTTATTGTCAAAACATCGATGTTAAATGATACTTGTTCTTCTTAAAAACATCGATGTTATTAACAGCTTTGTTTTTGTTAAAAACATCGATGTTATTGTCAAAACATCGATGTTAAATGATACTTGTTTTTGTTAAAAACATCGATGTTAAAAAAAATTTATTTTTGTCCATAACATCGATGTTAATAAATATTTATCCAAAACATATATGTTAAAGTATACTTCTTTTGATAAAAACATCGATGTTAAAAAAAAATTGTTTTAGTCCATAACATCGATGTTATTAACAGCTTTGTTTTTGTCCATAACATCGATGTTAATACACATTTATCCAAAACATCGATGTTACTGTCAAAACATAGATGTTAAAGTATACTTGTTTTTGATAAAAACATCGATGTTAAAAAAAATTAGTTTTAGTCCATAACATCGATGTTTTTAACAGCTTTGTTTTTCTCTAAATCATCGGTTTTAAAATATTTATTTTTGTTCAAAAACAATTTGCTATGGTAAATGCATCGATGTCAAAAACAAGTTTGTTAATGTTAGAGCATCTTTGTTTTAACTAAAACATCGATGTTAAGAATATATATATATATATATATATATATATATATATATATATATATATATATATATATATATAAGTTACGATCAGACTGATAGACGCACTGAAAAATGTGTGGGGGTTCGGGCAGAGTAACGACACAACTTCAAGAAATGAACTGACTTTATTAGATTCCGCCTGGTATATATATACAGCTAGATATGTTAGTAAATAATAACTATCTTATCCTACTAGTAACTTAAGTTTGTTTATTACTTACGACTTATATACAGTTAACTCCCCCCCTCCAGTTCCTTCATCAGAAGGAACTTTTTTTTAAGTAAATAGTAAAATAAACACTTTTGCTTAAATAATGACTTTAACTTAAATCTACTTATAAATAGGTTTAGTACTTTTAATAAAAGATTACAATGATGTTATGATCTACTTAAAGCTAACAAACAAAAAAAAAATTGAATTATCTCTTATTTACATTCTACAAGGACAAAAATTAACTTGAACAACAAAATAAGACATACAGCATATCAAATGAATGATTCTTCTTGTCGGGATGTCCCCTGCTGAGCGCAGCCGCCAGGTTCAGGTTCTGACCTTACATGAGGTATACGAAGTTCTTCGAGGTGGACTGTACGCGATCTAAACGGGTAGGTGACGTCTTTAATAGTAAACAAATTATTTTCCCGTATTGCCGTGACTTTATACGGACCCTCGTAACGCGCGGCAGTTTTATTCCTGGCGGTCCTAAGGCGCCTATACACAATCGCCCCCAACATCACAGGTTCTTTTTTATAAACTACTGGCCGGCTATTTGCCTTATCCACCCTAGTTTGCTTGTCGCGAATTTGTTTCTCGCGAATCCTCCCCCAAATTTCCCGTCGCTCTAGTCTCGCAGCTGCCACTTTTTCCTTTAGATTATTATTATTGGCTGTAATCAAATCCCCTCGATCACGACGTCTTTGCCCGAAAACAATTTCTACCGGAGATAGTCCCGTCGCTGAGTGTATTGTGTTGTTATATGCTATTACAGCCCGCGGCATGGCGTCATAAGGATCGAGATTACGGCCCAGTTTGAGTAATCGTAGGTGCTCGCCTAGTGTATTATGTAGACGTTCCACAGCGCCTCTGCCCTTGATGTGGTGTGGTGTATTCAATCGCCATACTATCCCTAGCTGCTTACTTTCATCCCGAATCAAAGAGTTGTCGAACTCTCGCCCGCTGTCAGACACTATCTCATCAGGTACGTCGCGCACCATTGCAGGACTCCTTCCCACACCGCCTTGGGTGTTTTCGTCTCGATTGGATACGCCATTGAGAGCTTGCTGAATGTGTCGATCGCTGTCAACCACGATTGACCCTCACATGAATAAATATCGATTTGGACGAGCCGTAGGGGTTCCATCGCAGTGGGTGTGGCTACCTGCTCGGCTACTGGGGGCTGGCGATCGTATTTCGCGCGCTGGCATACCTCACATCGTGCGATAAATTCGCGCACCATACGCCCCATATTCTTCCAGAAATATAACAGTTTCAGTGCGCGCAGTGTCTCCTCTATTCCCCTATGATTGGTTTTGCCGGAGTGATGATCGGCTAGTAATCGTTTTTGCACTGCTGGGTCCGTGACCGTTTCGACCTGCCTTAGACACCGAGTTAAGGAATATCCTACCCCGATCCTCTCTTGTCTCCATAGCCTTTTGAGTTTGTCCGCTACGATACGGTTCCCAACGTAGATGTAAGAGTTTCGTCCCGGGTTAGTGAACTCTGCGAATATACGTTCCAGTTCGTTCTCGTCTATGGATGCTGGTACCCGAACAATGATGGTTGACAGTCCCTCATACATGCTTGCCTCAGTTTCCACCGCTCCGTCCTGTTTCGATTTTATTACAATCTGATGTTTTTTGTCGTTTATTATCTCGTCAACTTCGGGTAGTTCTTGGGGTCTGTCTGTCGGTGTTAAATTTTCCTCTGTCTCGTGCTGGACTAACGGGATTTCAGGTCCGCTCTCGGCCCACTCGCGGAGGTATCTTAGCGCGAACGGCTCAGCTGAGGTATCTTAGCGCGAACGGCTCAGCTGAGGTATCTTCCTCCTCGATCGCGTTTACGACTAAATCCCGGGACAACCAATCTGCGACCGCGTTGTCAGCTCCCTTCTTATGAACGATATGGAAATTATACGCCGCAAGTCTTTCCTTCCAACGCGATATTCGTGCAGACGTTTCTTTAAGCGAGCCCAGGTATAGTAGAGGTTTGTGATCCGCCAGCAACTCAAATCTTCTTCCATAAATGTAAGGGCGGAAATGTTCTACGGCCCATACCACCGCCAAGAGTTCGCGGTCTATAGCGCTATAGCGCCGTTCTGCATCGTTCAGTTTCCGACCCGCGAATGCTATAGGTTTTTCACCTTCTTCAAAATTTTGGGATAGTACGGCCCCGATTGCCACCTCGCTTGCATCTGTTGTGATTTTGAAAATCCGTTGAAAGTCGGGGAACGCTAGTAAAGGTCGGGTGGTTAAAATTTCACGGCATTTCTCGATACTCGCTAACTGTTCCGCCCCGAGCCTAAACCGTCTGCCTTTCTTTAATATCTCTGTTAATGGATGGGTGAGGTCCGCTATGCCGGGTATAAAACGTCTATAATAGTTCACCATAGCTAAGAACCTCCTAACACCACGAGCATTCTTGGGTAAGGGGGCCTCCTGAATAGCTCTCACGCGTTCCGGGTCCGGTTGAACCCCTTTACGTGAAACTACGTAACCTAAAAATCTTATTTCGCCTAATCCGAACCTAGATTTTTCGCTGGATAATTTCAACCCGAAATCGCGGATTCTGTCAAATACTTTCCGTAAATGGTCGACGTGTTCCTCTTCAGTCCTACTAAAAACGATGAGGTCATCCATGTAGACCTGTGAAAACTCTTCACCTAACCCGCGCTGCAACTCGTCCATAAGACGTTTAAAAGTTAATGGCGTCCCTTTTAGCCCGAACGGCATCCTAACGAATTCGTAATGACCTCGTTCCCACGAAAAAGCCGTTTTGCCAATATCCTCCTCGGCCATCCTAACTTGATGGTAGCCACTTTTAAGGTCTAACGTAGTAAAGATGGTTGCACCCGACAGGCGATCGAGTATATCTTCTACCCGGGGGAGGGGGTACCGTTCGTCCTTGGTTGCCTCATTCAGCTTCCGGTAATCGACCACCACGCGATATTTTTTTGTCTCCTTAATACCCTCGCCTTGCTTTTTCTCAACCACCCACAATGGACTGTTGAACGGGGAAATGCTATGTCGAATAATGCCCTGTTTTAGTAATTCTTCCAGCTGCTGTTTAATGATGTTCCGTATAGCTTGGGGATATCGCCTATCTTTAACATACACCGGTGTTTCTGCTTTGAGGTTGATTCTATGTACCGTCCTCCCTGTTGTTGGTAAAATTTCGCCATCATGGTAAAATAGATCCTTATTCCGATCCAATAATTGTGCGATTGCCGGTTTTGTACACTCTACGGCACCGATTGCTATGTCGGTGTTATTACTCTTCGTCGCGGTTTTATATCTCCGTTTGCCTATCCTATAACTCCACTTTGTCCGGTTTACCCTTAGACTCAGGCCAGCGCTCTGTAAGATATCGCACCCTATTATTAGCTCATATCCCGTCATCAATTCTTCGATTACGTGAACCCGAATGTGTACATCCCGCCCCGTTAAATCGGTGAGATTCAAGTTTGCTTCCCCCAAAGTTTGGCATTTACCACTAACCGTCGATACTACACATTTACAGGGTTTCCGTCCTGACCATATATCCAGTTTTTCGGCTGCTCTCCTAGTTATCAGCGAATTAGTACTCCCCGTATCAATTAAGAATTTTATCCCTGATTCCTCTAATCTCGCCACGGGCAACCTAGTCACTCGCCTCGTTTTCACGCTATTGTTTATTATTATCTCACTCGGTCGGTTGCCCCCCCAGATGCCGTGCCCTCAATCTGCGCGAGGACGCCCCATCACTACTTCCGTTCCAGAATACCCCCCTTTCCAAGGATTTCCCCCACTTACCTCATTTCGTTTAGTAGCCGGGCTGCTGCGCTCAGACTGGGTACTCTCCTCGCCTGAAGATTCCTCTCCAGAGTAACGGCTTCCGCTCCTCCTGCCCGTTCGCCTACTGCTCCAGCCTTGGTTGTTAACTTCCATCGGCTCAGGTTGTTGCTGGTCCCTCCTGTTCGATCGAGGGTTCCGCCGTGGGCATTCTCTGGCTATGTGCCCTCTCCTACCGCATTCGAAACACCGTGTAAGATTACACTGTGCCGCAACATGGCCAGTTCGACTACATTCGTAGCAGCGTCGTTCTTGTTTCCTCCTCCTCTCCTCAGGAGCTCTATTCGGACGTTTTTCAAATTTCCGAACATTAGTTGACGGCCTCCTCCTAGGTGAACGTACCTCCGTCCATTCAGCTTCGGTTCTTTCATAGCGGGTTTCGTTTCGCTCCTTCGCATCTATAAGATCGTGGGCGCACTCTATAAAACCTCGATCTTTCGGAAGCGACCCCGGCCGGTCGACATAGTGGTTTAGTTGCACTTTTAGCACTCCTTTCAAAAATTCCAACTTTTGGGCCCCCTCCGCTTGTCCAAACGTTTCCACCATCTTTTCGGTCAGCCTGTTATATAGGACTAGGAGCTTTTCTGCAAACTCACCTTCTGATTGGCCCTGTGTCCGCCTCTCCTTGAGTAAGTAGAATACGTCCTCTTCGGGGGTCCATCTTCCCCCACCATAGAGTTTCTTCAAGCGTACCTTCAACGTGTCCCAGGAGTACGTTAGGTCTCCTTGGATGGCATTCAGCACGCGCCTTGAAATCCGCCCGACTAACGAGGCTTCGAGAAGTCTGACATCAGCTTCTAGTAGCGTCCCGGCCTCGTTCCGTGATACTATTAGTTCCTTGATTTGGTCGCCGCCTCTGATGAAATGTTCTAGGTCTCCTATTGTGCCTGTGAAGGGTTCCAACTGGCTAATGACTTCGTGGATGAACGCGGAATTTTGCGTCCTAATCTTCAGTAGCTCTATGTGTTGAGTATTCGAAGCCTCGGTCAGCTGCGACTCCAATTTCGAACGTTCGACTGCAGCTTGAGCCAGTTGATATTCTAATTTCGCTAATTGTTCTGCTTCACCCATTTTCTTACTCGGATTTAAAGTTGTAAGACAAAAATAACGGGGTCAACTTAACGTGTTATGGCACTAATTGATTGGACCACGTGACCGTACCGTCGAGTAATTCCGGGTTTCGGCACCAGTTACGATCAGACTGATAGACGCACTGAAAAATGTGTGGGGGTTCGGGCAGAGTAACGACACAACTTCAAGAAATGAACTGACTTTATTAGATTCCGCCTGGTATATATATACAGCTAGATATGTTAGTAAATAATAACTATCTTATCCTACTAGTAACTTAAGTTTGTTTATTACTTACGACTTATATACAGTTAACTTATATATATATATATATATATATATATATATATATATATATATATATATATGTTGTTGTTTTTATCTAAAGCATCGATGTTATTGTTAAAACATCGATGTTAAAACAAATTTGTTTTTGTACATAACATAGAGTTTAATATATAATTATCCACAACATCGATGTTATTGTATATTAAAGTATACTTGTTTTTCTTAAAAACATCGATGTTATTAACAGCTTTGTTTTTATTAAAAACATCGATGTTATTGTTTCGTACTTTATTTTGGTACTTATCTCTAAGCCACTGCTTGCGGGCCTTATCTTAAGCCCGGGCATAGTACGGACCAGAGTGCGCTTAGCTTTAGTGAGTAATAGATGTACCGCGACAAACTTGGACAAAATCGCCTACCTCATATCTCTCCGCGAACTGCCAGGGCGTCGAGAGAATCCAGAGAAGCTACCTACCGCTCCGCCAGCCCAGAGAACCAGCGAACGGTGAGTACCAGATTTAGTACGATACGTTTTACCACCACCTTAATTACAGTCCACACTTTATTGAAGTATTATTAATTTATTTAATAATAACCATTTTATATTGGTCATCTACGGGCCCGAATGTGTTTTTTTTTGGGCATATTTGTATACGGTAAAGGAAGGAAGGCAGTTTCGTTACCCTCATTTTAGGCGATTTTGTTTTTCCATATTGTATCGAAGCCTCATAAGCGCCAACTATTGCACCACAGCCTTATTTTTGTTTTAAGAAAGTATATTGTGAATGATTACTTTATTAGTGAATTTTACGTTGCTTAAACTCCGCTACTGCTGCACCCAAGTGAGGAACCATTGAACTAATTGTACCTAAAACTTACTATAAGTCTAATAGAGGGCGGTAGATTTTCTTCGAATATTCTGAAATATTATAATTAACTTAATATTGCACCTATTTATAGAATATAGTTATCAA
This sequence comes from Aelia acuminata, assembly GCA_911387785.2. Classification (NCBI taxonomy): domain Eukaryota; kingdom Metazoa; phylum Arthropoda; class Insecta; order Hemiptera; family Pentatomidae; genus Aelia; species Aelia acuminata. The sequence continues at coordinate 97,157,222 of OU426979.1, forward strand.
ATTGAAAGGAGCCTAATTATTTTGTTTTAAAATCAATCATTTTTTATTTAAAACGTTTAATAATTTAAAATACATATATTTTTTTTCTATAATTAAATATTTAACTTTGAACTTTAAGAAAATAAATTACCAACATAATGTCACCTAAGCCAATAGAAGTTATTAAAACGCTTAACAATAAAAAGGAAAGAATTTTTCGTCGGGTTCAAACCACTTTTGACCTTATAAAAAATTTACCAGAGAAAAAAGAGATTTTTATGGCCAGAGCCACAGATTTAAAAACCCAATTTGAAGAATTTGACACAGTCTTAAACCAAATTTCCGAATTAAATAATTCCGTTGAGAAGGAGCATAGAATTGAAGTGGACCAAGCAGCTGTGGCTTTCGATGAAATTTATTATGATATTAAGGCCGCATATGAAAAATATCGGGAGCACCTTACCACCGTTAATTCTAATCCTCAAGTCAATGATGACTTCTTTGTTCAACCTAAGCTTCCTGATATTCAAATAACCCCATTTTCGGGACAGTATGAACAATTTCCATCTTTCAAATCCTTATTTGATACTCTGATTCACGAAAGAAATTATAGTGATATTGTAAAATTCTCTTATCTTAAATCATTACTGATATATCCAGCTTCGCAAACAATAGCTTCCATAGAATATAAAGCTGAAAATTATAATGAAGCGTATAAAAAACTTGTGGACAGATACTCCAATAAAAGAATAGTAGCGGCTTACCACATTAATAAAATTCTGCAGTTCAAGCCACTTTCCAATGATAACGTAAGAAATTTTAGGGCATTCCTAAACATTTGAAGATAATTTTAACGCATTAAAGGCCTTAGAGATAGAAAATCTGGCAGATTTCATTATGGTCCACCTTTCTTTTAATGTCATTGATAAAAACACCCGCAGACTTTTCGAAAGCCAACTAAAAGAACATGAAGTTCCTTCGTTTTTTGAACTTACTAAATTTATTAAAGCACAATCTAGAGTCGCTGAGCTTTGTAATGATTCTATAATTAAGAGCTGTAGCCCAAAAATTAGTAAATCAAGAACCGATTATATTCCTAAACCAAAAGCCTTTTTATCGAAGCCTAGTATTAAAAAACCGGGAAATAAACCGAGAAACTCAAATGAATGTCCACTTTGTAAAGGGGAACATAAAATTCTAACATGTCCTGAGTTCACTGGAGCTGATGTTGACTCTAGATATGCCATTCTGAAAAGGTTTAGATTATGTTTTGCCTGCAGCGGTCCTCATCTATTTACTAAATGTCAGAGTTCTGGACGCTGTCTTAACTGCGGTAGTCGTAAACATAATACTTTACTTCATAGAGATGATGCTACAGCTAATTTTTCTCATCTGAATTCTTCCGAGGCCGACTCTCCTCCTAAGATCGACAACACTGGTCCAGTTTTTGAACCTAAACCTCATCATGTCGTTTCTTGCCATACGGCAGCCAATTCTCAAGCATTACTGGGTACCGCTAGATGCTCTATTCGTTCTGATTCTGGTCAATGGTATCACTGCCGTATTGTGATTGATCCAGGCAGTCAGATTAATTTTATTACTTCTTCCCTAGTCAATAAACTTAATTTAAGGAAAACAAACAAACCATTAACAGTTTCTGGAGTTGGCGAAACCTCAATACCCATATCCCAGGCGGAAGTAAAGTTTCTTATTGCCCCTAAAGAAGGAAGTCCAACCTTTGAGATTTCGGCAAGAGTTGCTCACAATATTGTCGATCATCTGCCTACGCAACCTGTTTCCATGGAGGTCCGGCAACGGTTCACATCCCTTAAGCTTTCGGATGCAGATTGGCATACTCCAGGCAAGGTTGACCTCCTGTTAGGTGTCCAGATGTATGGTGAGATCCTGAGCAATCCTCCCTTGTTCATCAAGGACAAACCTTGTGCTATCCACACCGTATTTGGTTGGATCATTTTTGGTGAAATCCCATCAACCATTGCGAACCCTTCTGTAACCTCTCTTCTTTCTGTCGACACATTACACGAAGATATGAAACGGTTTTGGGAATCCGAAGAAGTAGCAGTTCCTATACCACCAAATCCAGAAGATGTCTATTGCGAGGAACATTTCAAGAAAACATTCACCAGAGATCAATCTGGCCGCTACATAGTAAGTTTACCATTCCGCCCAGACGTCCCTCATGACTTGAGCTGCACCAAACAGTTAGCCATTCAACGTTTCCAGAAGCTTGAAACAAGGTTTTCTAAAGATCCATCGTATTTTTCAGCCTACTCAGCACAGATCCAGGAATACATACAGCTTGGTCATGTACACCTAGCCAAAACCACATCGGATTACATCATGACTCATCACGGTGTTTCCAAAGAAGAATCAGCTTCAACTAAGCTCAGAATAGTTTTCAACGGTTCTGAAAGGACACCAGGTGGAAACTCCTTGAATGACCTCCTTCTTACTAGTCCACAATTGCAGACCAACATCGGAGAGTTGATAGACAACTTCCGAACCTATAAGGTAGCTCTGACTTGTGACATCAAAATGATGTTTCGATGTATAGGCTTAAATGAAAGGGTTAGAAAGTTTGTTCATTTCTTTTGGAGAGCACACCCTTCCGTACCTATCACAGAATATGAGCTAACTACGCTTCCTTTTGGTCTTAAATGTTCACCCTTTAATGCCCAGAGAGTAATTGTCCAATTATACCATGACGAAGCTCACCGGTTTCCGCTGGCTCAGAAGTGCCTTAAAGAAACCTATGTCGACAATGTTGTCAGTGGTGCAGATAATGTCCAACAAGCCCTCGCGCTGTATAGAGAATTAATTGCCTTACACCAAGCTGGTGGATTCACCCTTCGGAAGTTTTCTAGTAACTGCCGTGAGCTGCTTTCCATGATTCCACAAGAATTGCAAGATCAGCCATTTCTAGATCTTAACGAACCCACTTCGTCCTTAACAGTTAAGGTCTTGGGCCTAAAGTGGAATCCTCAGCTAGATGTGTTATGTTACTCCATTAACCTCCAAGATCCCGTTTTTACTAAGAGAAGAATTCTTTCAGTCATAGCCCGAATTTTCGATATTAATGGGTACCTGAGCCTCAAAGGGAGGGGGTACTTTATTTAATAACTTTTTAGGGTTTTTTCGATTTTCTCAAAAATGGCTCTAACGATTTTGATTAAACTGAGTATTTAATCTATTTATATGCCCGAGATATGACTGTAAAAATTTCATCAAAATTGATTAACCAGAGGGGGGACTTTACTTAATAAATTTTGTATCATTTTCACGTGTTTTTTTTTATTTACTCAAAAACTGCTTTAAGGATTTTGATCAAACTGGGTATATGATGTATTTATATGCCCGAGATACGACTGTAAAAATTTCATCAAAATTGATCAACCGGAGGGGGCACTTTATTTCATGACTTTTTTTCCAATTTTTACCTTTTTTTCGATTATCTTAAAAACGGCTTTCACGATTTTTATCAAATTCGTCATGTTTAATGAAAATTAGGTTTTCTTCGATATCAGGTAAGCTTTATCATTATTAAAATGTTCTGGGGGGGGCTTTTTCTTGGGGGGGGGGGCCTTTTTTGTTTGTTTCTTTCTTTCTTATAAAGTACCATTGTTTTTGTTAACATGGAGAAATTAACTGTCTCTCGTTACGCCTAAAAATAAGAAATGGCTAAATATGAGACATGATAAAAATAAAGAAAACATAAAGAGGAGAAAAAAAGAAAAATATTCAGTCAACTCATAAAGCTCGTTGAGCCTACGCATGCGGAGTACGCCTTTAATGACAGACCGTGGTTCATAATTAAAGCCGTTCTGTTCATTTGAGAAGTGGCAATTAACAAAATGCATTAATTTCTAATCTAAGTAAGTTGGTAAGTGAAAGTTGTGTGTTGCGAGCACGCACCAGATTTTTTTAATCGTTAAAGCCGTTTTTGAGTAAATAAAAAAAACCCGTGAAAATGATACAAAATTTATTAAGTAAAGTCCCCCCTCCCGTAGATCAATTTTGATGAAATTTTTACAGTCATATCTCGGGCATATAAGTACATTAAATACCAAGTTTTATCAAAATCGTTAAAACCGTTTTTGAGTAAATAAATAAAACACGTGAACATGATACAAAATTTATTAAGTAAAGTCCCCCCTCCAGTAGATCAATTTTGATGAAATTTTTACAGTCATATCTCGGGCATATAAATACATCAAATACCAAGTTTGATCAAAATCGTTAAAACCGTTTTTGAGTAAATAAAAAAAAACACGTGAAAATGATACAAAATTTATTAAGTAAAGTCCCCCCTCCGGTTGATCAATTGTGATGAAATGTTGGTTATCACATCTCTGACATATAAATACATCAAATACCAAGTTTGATCAAAATCGTTAAAACCGTTTTTGAGTAATTAAAAAAAACATGTGAAAATGATACAAAATTTATAAAGTAAAGTCCCCCCTCCGGTTGATCAATTTTGATGAAATTTTTACAGTCATATTTCAGGCATATTAATACATCAAATATCAAGTTTAATCAAAATCGTTAGAGCCGTTTTTGAGAAAATCGAAAAAAACTTAAAAAGTTATTAAATAAAGTACCCCCTCCCTTTGAGCAAATTTGATGAAATTTTTGCTGTCACATCGCGGGCATATACTTACACTAAATACTCAATTTCAGGTTCGCCGATTTAGAGTAAATAAAAAAAACACGTGAAAATGTTACAAAATTTATTAAGTAAAGTCCCCCCTCCGGTTAATCAATTTTGATGAAATTTTTACAGTCATATCTCGGGCATATAAATAGATGAAATACTCAGTTTAATCAAAATCGTTAGAGCCGTTTTTGAGAAAATCGAAAAAAAACATAAAAATCTGGTGCGTGCGCGCAACACACAACTTTCACTTACCAACTTACTTAGATTAGAAATTTTTCACACACATTTTTCTACATTCATATCTTATTTTTGTTAATCGTTAAAGCCGTTTTTGAGCAAATAAAAAAACCCCGTGAAAATGATACAAAATTGATGAAGTAAAGTCCCCACTCCCGTAAATCAATTTTGATGAAATTTTTACAGTCATATCTCGGGCATATATATACATCAAATACCAAGTTTGATCAAAATCGTTAAAACCGTTTTTAAGTAAATAAAAAAAAAACACGTGAAAATGCTACAAAATTTATTAAGTAAAGACCCCCCTCCGGTTGATCAATTGTGATGAAATGTTGGTTATCACATCTTTGGCATATAAATACATCAAATACCAAGTTTGATCAAAATCGTTAAAACCGTTTTTGAGTAAATAAAAAAACATGTGAAAATGATACAAAATGTATTAAGTAAAGTCCCCCCTCCGGTTGATCAATTGTGACGAAATGTTGGTTATCACATCTTTGGCATATAAATACATCAAATACCAAGTTTGATCAAAATCGTTAAAACCGTTGTTGAGTAAATAAAAAAAACATGTGAAAATTATACAAAATTTATTAAGTAAAGTCCCCCCTCCGGTTAAACAATTTTGATGAAATTTTTACAGTCATATTTCATGCATATAAATAGATCAAATACTTAGTTTAATCAAAATCGTTAGTGCCGCTTTTGAGAAAATCGAAAAAAACTTAAAAAGTTATTAAATAAAGTACCCCCTCCCTTTGAGCAATTTTGATGAAATTTTTGCTGTCACATCGCGGGCATATACATACACTAAATACCCAATTTCAGGATCGCACGGTTTATAGTTTTTGAGCTAGTCTGTTCACACACACACACACACACACAGACACACAGACACACACACACACACAGACCATTTCGTGGGACTTGGTTATTTTGACTCAGGGGACCCCAAAACGTGTATTTCCGTTGAAAACCGGAAGTCGAAAATTTTCACGATCGCAATACTTCCACTTACTATATATTTCATATATATATATTATATTCATATATATAAAAAAAAAAAAAAAAAAAAAAAAAAAAAAAAAAAAAATATAGGTAAGTGAAAGTAAAAAATTATTAAGTAAAGTACCCCCTCCCTTTAAGTAATTTTGATGAAATTTATGCTGTCACATCGCGGGCATATACTTACACTAAATACTCAATTTCAGGATCGCACGGTTTATAGTTTTTGAGCTAGTCTGTTCACACACACACACACACACACACACACACACACACATACACACACACACACACACACACACACACACACACACACACACACACACACACACACACAGACCATGTCCCGCGAAATGGTCTGTGTGTGTGTGTCTGTGTGTCTGTGTGTGTGTGTGTGTGTGTGTGTGTGTGTGTGTCTGAACAGACTAGCTCAAAAACTATAAACTGTGCGATCCTGAAATTGGGTATTTAGTGTAAGTATATGCCCGCGATGTGACAGCATAAATTTCATCAAAATTACTTAAAGGGAGGGGGTAATTTACTTAATAACTTTTTAGGTTTTTTTCGATTTTCTCAAAAACGGCTCTAACGATTTTGATGAAACTGAGTATTTGATCTATGTATATGCCCGAGATATGATAGCCAACATTTCACCAAAATTGACCAACCGGAGGGGGGACTTTACTTAATAAATTTTGTATCATTTTCACGTTTTTTTTTATTTACTCAAGAACGGCTTTAAAGATTTTAATCAAACTGGGTATTTGATGTATGTATATGCCAAAGATGTGATAGCCAACATTTCACCAAAATTGACCAACCGGAGGGGGGACTTTACTTAATAAATTTTGTATTATTTTCACGTGTTTTTTTTTTTACTTTCACTTACCTATATATGAAATATATAGTAAGTGGAAGTATTGCGATCGTGAAAAATTTCGACTTCCGGTTTTCAACGGAAATACACGTTTTGGGGCTCCCTGAGTCGAAATAACCAAGTCCCGCGAAATGGTCTGTGTGTGTGTGTGTGTGTGTGTGTGTCTGTGTGTGAACAGACTAGCTCAAAAACTATAAACCGTGCAAACCTGAAATTGGGTATTTAGTGTATGAATATGCCCGTGATGTGACAGCAAAAATTTCATCCAAATTGCTCAAAGGGAGGGGGTACTTTATTTAATAACTTTTTAAGTTTTTTTCGATTTTCTCAAAAACGGCTCTAACGATTTTGATTAAACTGAGTATTTGATCTATTTATTTGCCCGAGATATGACTGTTAAAATTTCATCGAAATTGATCAACCGGAAGGGGGACTTTACTTAATAAATTTTGTATCATTTTCACGTGTTTTTTTTATTTACTCAAAAACGGTTTTAACGATTTTGATCAAACTGGGTATTTGATGTATGTATATGCCGAAGATGTGATAGCCAACATTTCATGAAAATTGATCAACCGGAGAGAGCACTTTATTTCATAACTTGTTTTCCAATTTATACCTTTCTTTCGACTATCTCAAAAACGGCCATAATGATTTTAATCAAATTCGCCATGTTTAATGAAAATAAGGTGTTCTTTAATATCAGGTAAGCTTTATCGTTATTAAAATGTTCTGAGGGGGCTTAAATGGGGGGGGGGCCTTTTTTGTTTGTTTCTTTCTTTCTTATAAAGTACCATTGTTTTTGTTAACATGGAGAAATTAACTGTCTCTCGTTACGCCTAAAAATAAGAAATGGCTAAATATGAGACATGATAAAAATAAAGAAAACATAAAGAGGAGAAAAAAAGAAAAATATTCAGTCAACTCATAAAGCTCGTTGAGCCTACGCATGCGGAGTACGCCTTTAATGACAGACCGTTGTTCATAATTAAAGCCGTTCTGTTCATTTGAGAAGTGGAAATTAACAAAATGCATTAATTTCTAATCTAAGTAAGTTGGTAAGTGAAAGTTGTGTGTTGCGAGCACGCACCAGATTTTTTTTATCGTTAAAGCCGTTTTTGAGTAAATAAAAAAAACCCATGAAAATGATACAAAATTTATTAAGTAAAGTCCCCCCTCCCGTAGATCAATTTTGATGAAATTTTTACAGTCATATCTCGGGCATATAAGTACATTAAATACCAAGTTTTATCAAAATCGTTAAAACCGTTTTTGAGTAAATAAATAAAACACGTGAAAATGATACAAAATTTATTAAGTAAAGTCCCCCCTCCAGTAGATCAATTTTGATGAAATTTTTACAGTCATATCTCGGGCATATAAATACATCAAATACCAAGTTTGATCAAAATCGTTAAAACCGTTTTTGAGTAAATAAAAAAAAACACGTGAAAATGATACAAAATTTATTAAGTAAAGTCCCCCCTCCGGTTGATCAATTGTGATGAAATGTTGGTTATCACATCTCTGACATATAAATACATCAAATACCAAGTTTGATCAAAATCGTTAAAACCGTTTTTGAGTAATTAAAAAAAACATGTGAAAATGATACAAAATTTATTAAGTAAAGTCCCCCCTCCGGTTGATCAATTTTGATGAAATTTTTACAGTCATATTTCAGGCATATTAATACATCAAATATCAAGTTTAATCAAAATCGTTACAGCCGTTTTTGAGAAAATCGAAAAAAACTTAAAAAGTTATTAAATAAAGTACCCCCTCCCTTTGAGCAAATTTGATGAAATTTTTGCTGTCACATCGCGGGCATATACTTACACTAAATACTCAATTTCAGGTTCGCACCGTTTATAGTTTTTGAGCTAGTCTGTTCACACACACACACACATACAGACACACAGACACACAGACACACACACAGACCATTTCGCGGGACTTGGTTATTTTGACTCAGGGGACCCCAAAACGTATATTTCTGTTGAAAACCGGAAGTCGAAAATTTTCACGATCGCAATACTTCCACTTACTATATATTTCATATATAGTTAAGTGAAAGTAAAAAAAACACGTGAAAATGATACGAAATTTTTTAAGTAAAGTCCCCCCCTCCGGTTAATCAATTTTGATGAAATATTTACAGTCATATCTCGGTCATATACATACATCAAATACCCAGTTTGATCAAAATCGTTAAAGCAGTTTTTGAGTAAATAAAAAAAAACAAGTGAAAATGATACGAAATTTATTAAGTAAAGTCCCCCCTCCCGTAGATCAATTTTGATGACATTTTTACAGTCATATCTCGGGCATATAAATACATCAAATACCAAGTTTGATCAAAATCGTTAAAACCGTTTTTGAGTAAATAAAAAAAACGTGTGAAAATGGTACAAAATTTATAAAGTAAAGTCCCCCCTCCCGTAGATCAATTTTGATGAAATTTTTACAGTCACATCTCGCTCATATAAATACATCAAATACCAAGTTTGATCAAAATCGTTAAAACCGTTTTTGAGTAAATAAAAAAAACACGTGAAAATGATACAAAATTTAATAAGTAAAGTCCCCCCTCCGGTTAATCAATTTTGATGAAACTTTTACAGTCATATTTCGGGCATATAAATCGATCAAATACTCAGTTTAATCAAAATCGTTAGAGCCGTTTTTGAGAAAATCGAAAAAAACGTAAAAAGTTATTAAATAAAGTACCCCCTCCCTTTGAGCAATTTTGATGAATTTTTTGCTGTCACATCGCGGGCATATACCTACACTAAATACCCAATTTCAGATTCCCACGGTTTATAGTTTTTGAGCTAGTCTGTTCACATACACAAACACACACACACACACACACACAGACACAAACACAGACCATTTCGCGGGACTTGGTTATTTCGACTCAGGGGGTCCCAAAACGTGTATTTCCGTTAAAAACCGGAAGTCGAAAATTTTCACGATCGCAATACTTCCACTTACTATATATTTCATATATAGGTAAGTGAAAGTAAAAAATCTGGTGCGTGCTCGCAACACACAACTTTCACTTACCAACTTACTTAGATTAGAAACTAGTGCGTTTTGTTAATTGCCACTTCTCTAATGAACAGTGGTCTGTCATTAAAGGGGCACTCCGCATGCGTGGGTTCAACGAGTTTTAAGAGTTGACTGAATATTTTCTTTTTTTCTCCTCTATATGTTTTCTTTATTTTTATCATATCTCATATTTGGCCATTTCTAATTTTTAGGCGTAACGAGAGACAGTTAATTTCTCCATATAAACAAAAACAAAGGTACTTTATAGGAAACAAAAAAGACCCCTACCCCATTTAAGCCCCACCACAACATTTTAATAATGATAAAGCTAACCTGATATTAAAGAACACCTAATTTTGATTAAACATGACGAATTTGATGAAAATCGTTAAAGCCGTTTCTGAGAAAATCGAAAAAAAAGTAAAAATTGCAAAAATAGTCAAGATATAAAGTGCCCCCTCCGTTTTAGCAATTTTGATGAAATGCGGGCTATCACATCTTTAACATATACATACGTCAAATACGCAGTTTGATCAAAATCGTTAAAGCCGTTTTTGAGTAATTAAAAAAACACGTGCGAATGATACAAAATTTATTAAGTAAAGTCCCCCCTCCGGTTAATCAATTTTGATGAAATGTTGGCTATCATATATTTGGCATATACATACATCAAATACCCAGTTTGGTCACAATCGTAAAAGCCGTTTTTGAGTAAATAAAAAAAGCACGTAAAAATGATACAAAATTTATTAAGTAAAGTGCCCCCTGCGGTTGATCAATTTTGATGAAATTTTTACAGACATATCTCGGGCATATAAATAGATCAAATACTAAGTTTAATCAAAATCGTTAGAGCCGATTTAGAGTAAATAAAAAAAACACGTGAAAATGTTACAAAATTTATTAAGTAAAGTCCCCCCTCCGGTTAATCAATTTTGATGAAATTTTTACAGTCATATCTCGGGCATATAAATAGATGAAATACTCAGTTTAATCAAAATCGTTAAAACCGTTTTTGAGTAAATAAAAAAACATGTGAAAATGATACAAAATGTATTAAGTAAAGTCCCCCCTCCGGTTGATCAATTGTGACGAAATGTTGGTTATCACATCTTTGGCATATAAATACATCAAATACCAAGTTTGATCAAAATCGTTAAAACCGTTTTTGAGAAAATCGAAAATAAAACATAAAAATCTGGTGCGTGCGCGCAACACACAACTTTCACTTACCAACTTACTTAGATTAGAAATTTTTCACACACATTTTTCTACATTCATATCTTATTTTTGTTAATCGTTAAAGCCGTTTTTGAGCAAATAAAAAAACCCCGTGAAAATGATACAAAATTGATGAAGTAAAGTCCCCCCTCCCGTAAATCAATTTTGATGAAATTTTTACAGTCATATCTCGGGCATATATATACATCAAATACCAAGTTTGATCAAAATCGTTAAAACCGTTTTTGAGTAAATGAAATAAAAACACGTGAAAATGCTACAAAATTTATTAAGTAAAGACCCCCCTCCGGTTGATCAATTGTGATGAAATGTTGGTTATCACATCTTTGGCATATAAATACATCAAATACCAAGTTTGATCAAAATCGTTAAAACCGTTTTTGAGTAAATAAAAAAACATGTGAAAATGATACAAAATGTATTAAGTAAAGTCCCCCCTCCGGTTGATCAATTGTGACGAAATGTTGGTTATCACATCTTTGGCATATAAATACATCAAATACCAAGTTTGATCAAAATCGTTAAAACCGTTGTTGAGTAAATAAAAAAAACATGTGAAAATTATACAAAATTTATTAAGTAAAGTCCCCCCTCCGGTTGATCAATTTTGATGAAATTTTTACAGTCATATTTCATGCATATAAATAGATCAAATACTTAGTTTAATCAAAATCGTTAGTGCCGCTTTTGAGAAAATCGAAAAAAACTTAAAAAGTTATTAAATAAAGTACCCCCTCCCTTTGAGCAATTTTGATGAAATTTTTGCTGTCACATCGCGGGCATATACATACACTAAATACCCAATTTCAGGATCGCACGGTTTATAGTTTTTGAGCTAGTCTGTTCACACACACACACACACACAGACACACAGACACACAGACACACACACACACAGACCATTTCGTGGGACTTGGTTATTTTGACTCAGGGGACCCCAAAACGTGTATTTCCGTTGAAAACCGGAAGTCGAAAATTTTCACGATCGCAATACTTCCACATACTATATATTTCATATATATATATTATATTCATATATAAAAAAAAAAAAAAAAAAAAAAAAAAAAAAAAAAAAAAAAAAAATATAGGTAAGTGAAAGTAAAAAGTTATTAAGTAAAGTACCCCCTCCCTTTAAGTAATTTTGATGAAATTTATGCTGTCACATCGCGGGCATATACTTACACTAAATACTCAATTTCAGGATCGCACGGTTTATAGTTTTTGAGCTAGTCTGTTCACACACACACACACACACACACACACACACACACACACACACACACACACACACACACACACACACACACACACACACACACACACACACACACACACACACACACACACACACACACACCATTTCGCGGGACTTGGTCATTTCGACTCAGGGGACCCCAAATCAATCTATTCAGTTTTCACAATTTTTTACTTTCACTTACCTACATATGAAATATATAGTAAGTGGAAGTATTGCGATCGTGAAAAATTTCGACTTCCGGTTTTCAACGGAAATACACGTTTTGGGGTCCCCTGAGTCGAAATGACCAAGTCCCGCGAAATGGTCTGTGTGTGTGTGTCTGTGTGTCTGTGTGTGTGTGTGTGTGTGTGTGTGTGTGTGTGTGTGTGTGTGTGTGAACAGACTAGCTCAAAAACTATAAACTGTGCGATCCTGAAATTGGGTATTTAGTGTAAGTATATGCCCGCGATGTGACAGCATAAATTTCATCAAAATTACTTGAAGGGAGGGGGTAATTTACTTAATAACTTTTTAGGTTTTTTTCGATTTTCTCAAAAACGGCTCTAACGATTTTGATTAAACTGAGTATTTGATCTATGTATATGCCCGAGATATGACTGTAAAAATTTCATCAAAATTGATTAACCGGAGGGGGGACTTTACTTAATAAATTTTGTAACATTTTCACGTGTTTTTTTATTTACTCAAAAAAGGCTTTAACGATTTTGATCAAACTGGGTATTTAATGTATGCATAAGCCAAAGATGTGATAGCCAACATTTCACCAAAATGGACCAACCGGAGGGGGGACTTTACTTAATAAATTTTGTATCATTTTCACGTTTTTTTTTATTTACTCAAGAACGGCTTTAAAGATTTTAATCAAACTGGGTATTTGATGTATGTATATGCCAAAGATGTGATAGCCAACATTTCACCAAAATTGACCAACCGGAGGGGGGACTTTACTTAATAAATTTTGTATTATTTTCACGTGTTTTACTTTCACTTACCTATATATGAAATATATAGTAAGTGGAAGTATTGCGATCGTGAAAAATTTCGACTTCCGGTTTTCAACGGAAATACACGTTTTGGGGTCCCCTGAGTCTAATTAACCAAGTCCCGCGAAATGGTCTGTGTGTGTGTGTGTCTGTGTGTGTGTGTGTGTGTGTGTGTGTGTGAACAGACTAGCTCAAAAACTATAAACCGTGCGAACCTGAAATTGGGTATTTAAAGTATGTATAAGCCCGCGATGTGACAGCAAAAATTTCATCGAAATTGCTCAAAGGGAGGGGGTACTTTATTTAATAACTTTTTAAGTTTTTTTCGATTTTCTCAAAAACGGCTCTAACGATTTTGATTAAACTGAGTATTTGATCTATTTATATGACCGAGATATGACTATCAAAATTTCATCAAAATTGATCAACCGGAGGGGGGACTTTACTTAATAAATTTTGTATCATTTTCAAGTGTTTTTTTTTATTTACTCAAAAACGGTTTTAACGATTTTGATCAAACTGGGTATTTGATGTATGTATATGCCAAAGATGCGATAGCCAACATTACATCAAAATTGATCAACCGGAGGGAGGACTTTACTTAATAAATTTTGTATAATTTTCCAGAGTTTTTTTTTATTTACTCAAAAACGGTTTTAACGATTTTGATCAAACTGGGTATTTGATGTATGTATATGCCAAAGATGCGATAGCCAACATTACATCAAAATTGATCAACCGGAGGGGGGACTTTATTTTATAACTTTTTTTCCAATTTTTACCTTTTTTTAGATTATCTCAAAAACGGCTTTAATGATTTCGATCAAATTCGTCTTGTTTAATGAAAATTAGGTGTTAAATAATATCAGGTAAGTTTTATCAGTATTAAAATGTTCGGAGGGGGCTTAAATGGGGAAGGGGCCTTTTTTGTTTTCCTATGAAGTACCTTTGTTTTAGTTTATATTGAGAAATTAACTGTCTCTCATCACGCCTTAAAAATAAGAAATGGCTAAATATGATATATGAAAAAAATCAAGTAAACAAATACAGGAGAAAAAAAGAAAAATATTCCGTCAACTCATAAAACACCTTGAGCTCACGCATGCGCCGTACGCCTTTAATGACAAACCAATGCCTTATAATTAATGATTTTCAGTTCATTTAATGAGAATTATTTGTTTCATGGGAAATAAATGAAATATTCATCAAGTACATAGAGGATTATAAAATACGACTTGGAGTATTATGCTTGCATTGCCGAATTATCACAAGTAAAAACTTTTAAATAATAATAAAATTAATTAGTGTTTTCTTTTGATCAAATGAAAACAAAAATAAGAAATGAATGTGGAAAAATGTATAACTTTGAGAAGTGGCAATTAACGAATTAATATCTAATCTAAGTAAGTTGGTAAGTGAAAGTTGTGTGTTGCGCGCACGCACCAGATTTTTACTTTCACTTACCTATATATGAAATATATAGTAAGTGGAAGTATTGCGATCGTGAAAAATTTCGACTTCCGGTTTTCAACGGAAATACACGTTTTGGGGTCCCCTGAGTCAAAATAACCAAGTCCCGCGAAATGGTCTGTGTGTGTGTGTGTCTGTGTGTGTGTGTGTGTGTGTGTGTGTGTGTGAACAGACTAGCTCAAAAACTATAAACCCTGCGAAGCTGAAATTGGGTATTTAGAGTATGTATAAGCCCGCGATGTGACAGCAAAAATTTCATCAAAATTGCTCAAAGGGAGGGGGTACTTTATTGAATAACTTTTTACGTTTTTTTCGATTTTCTCAAAAACGGCTCTAACGATTTTGATTAAACTGAGTATTTGATCTATTTATATGCCTGAAATATGACTGTAAACATTTCATCAAAATTGATCAACCGGAGGGGGGACTTTACTTAATAAATTTTGTATCATTTTCACATGTTTTTTTTATTTACTCAAAAACGGTTTTAACGATTTTGATCAAACTTTGTATTTGATGTATTTATATGCCAAAGATGTGATAACCAACATTTCATCACAATTGATCAACCGGAGAGGGGACTTTACTTAATAAATTTTGTATCATTTTCACGTGTTTTTTTTGTTTACTCAAAAACTGTTTTAACGATTTTGAACAAACTTGGTATTTGATGTATATATATATGCCAGAGATATGACTGTAAACATTTCATCAAAATTGATCTACGGGAGGGGGGACTTTACTTAATAAATTTTGTATCATTTTCACGGTTTTTTTTTTTTTATTTACTCAAAAACGGCTTTAACGATTAACAAAAATAAGATATGAATGTAGAAAAATGTGTGACTTTGGGAAATGATATTTAGCAAAACACGTCAATTTCTAATCTAAGTAAGTTGGTAAGTGAAAGTTGTGTGTTGCGCGCACGCACCAGATTTTTTTTTTTTACTTTCACTTACCTATATATGAAATATATAGTAAGTGGAAGTATTGCGATCGTGATAAATTTCGACTTCCGGTTTTCAACGGAAATACACGTTTTGGGGCTCCCTGAGTCGAAATAACCAAGTCCCGCGAAATGGTCTGTGTGTGTGTGTGTGTGTGTGTCTGTGTGTGAACAGACTAGCTCAAAAACTATAAACCGTGCGAACCTGAAATTGGGTATTTAGTGTATGTATATGCCCGTGATGTGAAAGCAAAAATTTCATCCAAATTGCTCAAAGGGAGGGGGTACTTTATTTAATAACTTTTTAAGTTTTTTTCGATTTTCTCAAAAACGGCTCTAACGATTTTGATTAAACTGAGTATTTGATCTATTTATTTGCCCGAGATATGACTGTTAAAATTTCATCGAAATTGATCAACCGGAAGGGGGACTTTACTTAATAAATTTTGTATCATTTTCACGTGTTTTTTTTATTTACTCAAAAACGGTTTTAACGATTTTGATCAAACAGGGTATTTGATGTATGTATATGCCGAAGATGTGATAGCCAACATTTCATGAAAATTGATCAACCGGAGAGAGCACTTTATTTCATAACTTGTTTTCCAATTTATACCTTTCTTTCGACTATCTCAAAAACGGCCATAATGATTTTGATCAAATTCGCCATGTTTAATGAAAATAAGGTGTTCTTTAATATCAGGTAAGCTTTATCGTTATTAAAATGTTCTGAGGGGGCTTAAATGGGGAAGTGGTCTTTTTTGTTTTCCTGTAAAATACACTTGTTTTTGTTTGTACGGAAAAATTAACTGTCTCTCATTACGCCTTAAAATAAGAAATGGCTAAATATGAGATATAATAAAAATAAAGAAAACACAAAGAGGAGAAAAAAAGAAAAATATTCAGTCAACTCATAAAAATCGTTGAGCCCATGCATGCTGGGTACGCCTTTAATGACAGACCATAGTTCATAATTAAAGCCGTTTTGTTAATTTGAGAAGTGGCAATTAACAAAACGCATTAATGTCTAATCTAAGTAAGTTGGTAAGTGAAAGTTGTGTGTTGCGTGCACGCACCAGATTTTTTACTTTCACTTACCTATATATGAAATATATAGTAAGTGGAAGTATTGCGATCGTGAAAATTTTCGACTTCCGGTTTTCAACGGAAATACACGTTTTGGGGTCCCCTGAGTCAAAATAACCAAGTCCCGCGAAATGGTCTGTGTGTGTGTGTGTGTGTGTGTGTGTGTGTGTGTGTGTGTGTGTGTGTGTGTGTGTGTGTGTGTGTGTGTGTGTGTATGTGAACAGACTAGCTCAAAAAATATAAACCGTGCGAACCTGAAATTTGGTATTTAGTGTATGTATATGCCCGCGAGGTGACAGCAAAAATTTCATCAAATTTGCTCAAAGGGAGGGGTACTTTATTTAATAACTTTTTAATTTTTTTTCGATTTTCTCAAAAACGGCTCTAACGATTTTGATTAAACTGAATATTTTAACTATTTATATGCCCGAGGTATGACTGTAAAAATTTCATCAAAATTGATCAACCGGAGGGGGGACTTTACTTAATGGGGCCTTTTTTGTTTGTTTACTATAAAGTACCTTTGTTTTTACTTTCACTTACCTATATATGAAATATATAGTAAGTGGAAGTATTGCGATCGTGAAAAATTTCGACTTCCGGTTTTCAACGGAAATACACGTTTTGGGACCCCCTGAGTCGAAATAACCAAGTCCCGCGAAATGGTCTGTGTGTGTGTGTGTGTGTGTGTGTCTGTGTGTGTGTGTGTGTGAACAGACTAGCTCAAAAACTATAAACCGTGGGAACCTGAAATTGGGTATTTAGTGTAGGTATATGTCCGCGATGTGACAGCGTAAATTTCATCAAAATTACTTAAAGGGAGGGGGTACTTTACTTAATAACTTTTTAGGTTTTTTTCGATTTTCTCAAAAACGGCTCTAACGATTTTGATTAAACTGAATATTTTAACTATTTATATGCCCGAGGTATGACTGTAAAAATTTCATCAAAATTGATCAACCGGAGGGGGGACTTTACTTAATAAATTTTGTATCATTTTCACGCGTTTTTTTTATTTACTCAAAAACAGTTTTATCGATTTTGATCAAACTTGGTATTTGATGTATTTATATGCCCGAGATATGACTGTAAAAATTTCATCAAAATTGATCAACCGGAGGGGGGACTTTACTTAATAAATTTTGTATCATTTTCACGTGTTTTTTTTATTTACTCAAAAACGGTTTTATCGATCTTGATCAAACTTGGTATTTGATGTATTTACATGCCCGAGATATGACTGTAAAAATTTCATCAAAATTGATCTACAAGAGGGGGGACTTTACTTGATAAATTTTATATCATTTTCAGGTGTTTTTTTTATTTACTCAAAAACGGTTTTAACGATTTTGATCAAACTTATTATTTGATGTATGTATATGCCAAAGATGTGATAGCCAACATTTCATCAAAATTGGTCAAACGGAGGGGGCACTTTATTTCTTAATTTTTTTCCAATTTTTACCTTTTTGATCGATTATCTCAAAAACGGCTTTAAAGATTTTTATCAAATTCGTCATGTTTAATGAAAATTAGTTTTTATTTAATATCAGGTAAGCTTTATCATTATTAAAATGTTCTGAGGGGGCTTAAATGGGGAAGGGGCCTTTTTTGTTTTCCTATAAAGTACCTTTGTTTTAGTTTATATTGAGAAATTAACTGTCTCTCATCACGCCTAAAAATAAGAAATGGCTAAATATGATATATGAAGAAAATCAAGTAAACATATACAGGAGAAAAAAAGATGAATATTTCGTCAACTCATAAAACACCCTGAGTTCACGCATGCGCCGAACGCCTTTAATGACAAACCAATGCGTTATAATTAAAGATGTTCTGTTCATTTGAGAAGTGGCAATTAACAAAACGCATTAATTTCTAACCTAAGTAAGTTGGTAAGTGAAAGTTGTGTGTTGCGTGCACGCACCAGATTTTTTACTTTCACTTACCTATATATGAAATATATAGTAAGTGGAAGTATTGCGATCGTGAAAATTTTCGACTTCCGGTTTTCAACGGAAATACACGTTTTGGGACCCCCTGAGTCGAAATAACCAAGTCCCGCGAAATTGTCTGTGTGTGTGTCTGTGTGTGTGTGTGTGTGTATGTGAACAGACTAGCTCAAAAACTATAAACCGTGGAAACCTGAAATTGGGTATTTAGTGTAGGTATATGCCCGCGATGTGACAGCAAAAATTTCATCAAAATTGCTCAAAGGGAGGGGGTACTTTATTTAATAACTTTTTAGGTTTTTTTCGATTTTCTCAAAAATGGCTCTAACGATTTTGATTAAACTTAGTATTTGATCGATTTATATGCCCGAAATATGACTGTAAAAATTTCATCAAAATTGATTAACCGGAAGGGGGACTTTACTTAATAAATTTTGTATCATTTTCACGTGTTTTTTTTTTATTTACTCAAAAACGGTTTTAACGATCTTGATCAAACTTGGTATTTGATGTATTTATATGCACGAGATGTGACTGTAAAAATTTCATCAAAATTGATTAACCGGAGGGGGGACTTTACTTAATAAATTTTGTATCATTTTCACGTGTTTTTTTTTATTTACTCAAAAACGGTTTTAACAATCTTGATCAAACTTGGTATTTGATGTATTTATATGCACGAGATGTGACTGTAAAAATTTCATCAAAATTGATCTACGGGAGGGGGGACTTTACTTAATAAATTTTGTACCATTTTCACATGTTTTTTTTATTTACTCAAAAACGGTTTTAACGATTTTCATCAAACTTGGTATTTGATGTATTTATATGCCCGAGATATGACTGTAAAAATTTCATCAAAATTGATCTACGGGAGGGGGGACTTTACTTAATAAATTTTGTACCATTTTCACATTTTTTTTTACTTTCACTTACCTATATATGAAATATATAGTAAGTGGAAGTATTGCGATCGTGAAAAATTTCGACTTCCGGTTTTCAACGGAAATACACGTTTTGGGGTTCCCTGAGTCGAAATGACCAAGTCCCGCGAAATGGTCTGTGTGTGTGTGTGTCTGTGTGTGTGTGTGTGTGAACAGACTAGCTCAAAAACTATAAACCGTGCGATCCTGAAATTGGGTATTTAGTGTAAGTATATGCCCGCGATGTGACAGTATAAATTTCATCAAAATTACTCAAAGGGAGGGGGTACTTTATTTAATAACTTTTTATGTTTTTTTCGATTTTCTCAAAAACGGCTCTAACGATTTTGATTAAACTCAGTATTTGATCTATTTATATGCCCGAGATATGACTGTAAAAATTTCATCAAAATTGATTAACCGGAGGAGGGACTTTACTTAATAAATTTTGTATCATTTTCACGTGTTTTTTTTATTTACTCAAAAACTGCTTTAACGATTTTGATTAAACTGAGTATTTGATGTAATAATATGCCCGAGATATGACTGTAAAAATTTCATCAAAATTGATTAACCGGAGGGGGGACTTTACTTAATAAATGTTGTCTCATTATCACGTGTTTTTTTTTTATTTACTCAAAAACGGCTTTAACGATTTTGACAAAACTCAGTATTTGGTGTTGGTATATGCCCGCGATGTGACAGCACAGATTTCATCAAAATTGGTCAAAGGGAGGGGGCACTTTATTTCATACCTTTTTTTCCGATTTTTACCTTTTTTTCGATTATCTCAAAAACGGTTTTAACGATTTTCATCAAATTCGCCATGTTTAAAGAAAATTAGGTGTTCTTTAATATCAGGTAAGAAATGAATGTGGAAAAATGTGTAACTTTGAGAAGTGGCATTAACACAACGCATTCATTTCTAATCTAATGTAAGTAAGTGGGTAAGTGAAAGTTGTGTGTTGCGCGCACGCACCAGATTTTTTATTACTCAAAAACGGTTTTAAGGATTTTGATCAAACTTGGTATTTGATGTATTTATATGCCCGAGATATGACTAAAAATTTCATCAAAATTGATCTACGGGAGGGGGGACTTTACTTAATAAATTTTGTATCATTTTCACAGGTTTTTTTATTTACTCAAAAACGGCTTTGACGATTAACAAAAATAAGATATGAATGTAGAAAAATGTGTGACTTTGGGAAATGATTATTAGCAAAACACGTCAATTTCTAATCTAAGTAAGTTGGTAAGTGAAAGTTGTGTGTTGCGCGCACGCACCAGATTTTTTTATTCAAAAACGGCTTTAACTATTTTGATCAAACTGGGTATTTGATGTATAGTGCAACAACTTAAGTAATTTACCTGAGGGCGGAGCTTAAATAAGCCACGCCTACTTCTCCTTTGGCGCTAAATTTGAAGTGTGTCAGGTTATGTTATCAATGATGACAAACAGATAGAGAGGACATAGAAATCAATACAAGGATAATATATTTCATGAAATAATTATCATTGGCAATAAAAAAAGGTTCAGATATAAATTTACTACCAATATTCAAATTATTATTCCAAAACATTATTTCCTAAAACTAAATATTTAAATTTTATAAATTCAATTAAAAAATTGAATTGTCAAAATACAAAAAAAAATTTTTTTAAAAGATTTATTTACAATTATTCATAAATAGACTACTAATTGCTTTCAATGTGAATAAAATGAAATACATCGATCTTGATCAAAATATAATCACAAACTTAAAAATAATACATTTTTTCATAAAATAATATACAAAAGTCCAATAAATCAAAAATTCAATAACATGATTTTTTTTTTTCTTTCTGAAAATGTAAAACTCAAGACAGTGAAGGACAATGATATTATAATGATCACTAATCACATTCATGCAGTATTTACAAAAAACATAAATAAATAGTAAATCATGATTTTATAGAATAAAATAAGACTGATATGAAGTAAATCAAACAAATTTCATAAACACATCTATCACATTAAATGAAATTTATTTATTTTTTGTGAAAAGAAATTTAATATGACCAAATATTTCATCTTATTCAGCATTCACTAGAAAAATTCTGATTCTGAAAAATTGAGAAGTGTCACCTAATGAAACAATAATTTCTTCAATGGCAACATCAATGACACCATTCTTCAACCAATAATCTTCTTCAATTTTCTATACATGCTCACAGCATGCTTTCCATTTCTCTTTGGTGTATTAACTGAACATTGATTCCAGGTATTCTCTACTTTCATTTAATGCAGTAGATAGGTACCCACCCTTGTGCTACCCTATTTTTTATATCACCCCACACCTATTCAATGGGGTTTAACACAGGATGATATGGTGGCAAATATAATAGACTGTGACCATTATCTTTCAACATTTCCTCCACAACAAATTTCTTTTCAATATTTAATCTCTTGCATATTCTAATAATTCAGGCTTTTTCATTTCAATACTGTAGGGTATTTGGTTAACCTTAAGCCAGTCTACAATGTCTTTCTTTAACCATCAAAAATTTAATTTTCCATCTGTCTTCAACATTTCCTGACCTTGTTTCACTATTTTAATCACAGTAATAATTCGAAAACTGCGATATTTCACATACTACATCTAAAATATTGTAATCAAGCCTATGTAACTCCTTGTTTTTTTTTAGATAAGCCTAAAAAAAAAAACTAGCCTCACTTTTGATCACTTTAGTAGATTTTCCCGTCTCTTTCTTCTTGGGAGTCTCGTAACTGCATGAGGGTGTTGAAATTTTAGCGGTTAGATCTCAAAAAATCAAACTAACAAAAACAAAGTATAGCAAAAACTAACAACGAAGGAAGGTACCCTAACTGTTATAGTGCCTTTCTATTGGCCACTAAAATGACGTCACAGTTCGCGCATGCGATTCCCAGGTAAATTACTTGAGGAGTCGAGCTATATTTATATGCCAAAGATGTGATAGCTAACATTTCATCAAAATTGATCTAACGAAGGGGACCACAACAACGCATTAATTTATAATCTAAGTAAGTTGGTAAGTGAAAGTTGTGTGTTGCGCGCACGCACCAGATTTTTTACTTTCACTTACCTATATATGAAATATATAGTAAGTGGAAGTATTGCGATCGTGAAAAAATTCGACTTCCGGTTTTCAACGGAAATACACGTTTTGGGGTCCCCTGAGTCGAAATGACCAAGTCCCGCGAAATGGTCTGTGTGTGTGTGTGTCTGTGTGTATGTGAACAGACTAGCTCAAAAACTATAAACCGTGCGATCCTGAAATTGGGTATTTAGTGTAGGTATATGCCCGCGATGTGACAGCATAAATTTCATCAAAATTATTTAAAGGGAGGGGGTACTTTACTTAATAAGTTTTTAGGTTTTTTTCGATTTTCTCAAAAACGGCTCTAACGATTTTGATTAAACTGAGTATTTGATGTATTTATATGCCCGAGATATGACTGTAAAAATTTCATCAAAATTGATCTACGGGAGGGGGGACTTTACTAAATAAATTTTGTATCATTTTCACGGGTTTTTTTTATTTACTCAAAAACCGCTTTAACGATTTTGATTAAGCTCGGCATTTGGTGTATGTGTAAATTTAACTGTTTTCGTTAATACTTCCATTATTTAAATAATTTGAGCCATGGGGAAGGATAGTAATTTCAGAATGTAGAAAGATTAATTTTTAGGGACTATGCAATATTCATAGTGATTTCATATTTACCAGGAAGATTACAGGAAATAGTTTTGAAGAGAAGAAGGTCAGAAAATGGAGTCCTTCCTTAACTATTAAACGCTGTTGTAGAAAAATAATTTCTACTTAAGGCCTGGGTGGTTGGGGGGGGGGATAGTGAAGAGGCAACAAAAAAAATTAATTATGCTTATCGTTATGTTAAACCTGAAAGTAAAATCTGATACAAATCTAAGTGCGAAATGCTTCGCGCGGGTCCAGCTAGTTGATATATAAAGCAAGAGCTCTGTTTAAATGGTGAAATTAAAGGTCTTTGAATCGTTTAAATGACAAAAATAAAGATAGCAAGATGTAAGAAAATATGTAGCTTATGTAGTACTACGAGTACATTCCTATAAATTAACCATGGTTAATGACACTACTAATTTGAAGTTATCTACGAACTGGTCACTATGAGTCTCAATTAGACAATAAGTGTCTTAACAGGCGATATTCGGCGAACTTATCCTCCAGGTGAAATTGCACAAGATCGCAGTTGCCCGGCGAACAGGAAATAATATATTTTTTACTCACTGTGAGCTGTGAGACCAGCCTTATTTGAAAGGATGTAACACCAACAGGCAACTCATGAACAGCTTCCAACAGATGGTCAGGGTTGATCTCAAGTCTTTTTTTTCATTAACCTAGATAGTCTAGGTTGATGAAAAAAACTATTACACAAACATTTTTTAAATGTCTCGTGAGAGTTTAATTCGCTCCGAACATGCCGAACTAAGTGCCGCAATGCTTGTCTTGGCCAAGAACGTTTGCCCCCCTCCCCTTCTTGCCGAATATCCGCCGCAAAGTGGTCCACGAGGCGAAAAAAATCAATTATTTGACATGTTTGAAATAACAAACGAAGTTTATATTTTGAATGCTTAATAGTTGAGTATTAAATCCCAATGATTAGGAAAGGTGGTGATACATTTTACATTATATAACAGATATAAGTATTCGTCACATACGAACACATATTTTTTTAGTGTAATAATACGTCTTCTATTTTACTTTTAAAAATACATTGTAAAGCAAAGTTGTGATTTTATATAATTTTTTCGGTTTTTAGAACATACCTAGAATCAGAGTTGGGCATATTTATATTTATAAATACGAATATGAATTTATTTTTATCTTAATTTTAATGTGAATATGAATATAAATTTATTTATATCACAATATTTGTGAATATGAATATAAATAAATTCGTATTTATAAGTGTGAATATAAATAAATTCTTGAGTTTAGTTCTGTGCTTGGTCAGTGTAACATCGTGTCTGTCCTATTAATAAAGTTTTAGTGGTTATAGGCCAAATTTAATTGAGATTTTTTGCAAGTGTTCAGTTTAGACTTTAAACTAGCTACTACTGGAATTTGAAAAAAATCTGTGGAGTGGTTTAGTCGTAATTAACGAATTTATATTTGATTTAATAACAGATATTTAATACTATAGTGCTGCAGGTGGTCTTGGAGGGGATAAAGAGGATTCCATCGAGAATAATAAACAATAAACTGTAAACATTTCTTCGTGTTTGGTGCATCCATTGAGGACATTATATTATTTAATTTCCATTAAATATATCATATTAATGATTTATTGAACTTAATGTCAACTATTGATAAATTTCTAAGACGGGGCTCTGTTTCAACGCCTAATAAACCGAATAAAAATAGAAACCTTAAAAGAAGCTTAAGCTCTCCCGAATCTACTTCTAACCAACCGGATAAAAAATCTATCTTTGGCAATATGGTGAGTAACGATGATATAATGCGTACTCTCAAAGAATTAACGGTCAAAATAAATAATCTCCCAACTAAAGATGACTTCAACTGTTTAAGTGAGGAATTGAAAACTTTAAGGGCTGAAAATGTTGCTTTGAGAGAAGAAATTAATTCTATTAAGGAGCGTGAACGTGTTCTGGAGAGCCGGCTGGAGAAATTTGAGAATCATGCTCGAAGAAACAATTTAATATTAAAAGGATTAACATATAAAAAAGAAGACAATCTTTGGGAAATCGTACAACACTTTTTCACTGATGTGCTGCAAATTAAAGATAAGATGGAAATATTAGAGGTTCGTTCTTTAGGAAATGAAAATATGAAAAGAAGAGCTGTATTAGTGACGTTTCTCCGATCACAAGATAAATGGACTGTTTTAAAAAATTGTAGCCGTCTCAAGGGAACGGATTGGAAAATTGATCAAGACTTTTCACCAGAGATACGTAGACGTAGATATAAATTATTCCGTCTGCAATGGGAAATTCGAAAAGTAAATAATAATATTAAGCCCATAATTCGTACTGACAAATTATTTATTAATAACAATATATTTACTTGGAACGAATTTAAGGGTTTAATTTTTGAAGATACTGTTGGTGTAACGAAGCTAAATGAAATAACTCGTCACGACTTTTCCGATTACATCAATAGTTTACTTATCTCGGATACATCCTCGCGAGATAGAACCAGGTCTGCCAACAACACATCATTAACAACTAGACAACAGCCAACTACATCTAATGCTGCTGATATTTGAGATTTATCCGTCTGCCGGCAAATTTCTGAAAGTAATCTAAATTATGTTAATTTTCTTTCATATAACATTGCAGGACTTAATAATAAAATAGGTGATTTATTTTTTATTTCATTCATTAGATCATTTGATGTATTTTTTCTTTTTGAAACTCATATTACTGATTTAGGAAACTGTTCTTCTTATTTTTCAAATCATTTTTCTGAATTTAATCTTCTTTGGATATCTGCCTCCAAAGTTAGCAAATACGGTAGGCCTAGTGGAGGAGCATTATACGGAATTAAAAAGAAATTTAACCAAATTTTTAGATTTATTAAACTAGATAGTATGGATTTGGTTTTGTTTCAATCAAACGGTTATCTAATATATATAATGCCAATTTATTTAAATTGCTCACACTGGGATAAAGATTTTTCAGAATTTAGTGAATTTATTACTAGCTACCCTGATTGTGAATTTATTGTGATAGGAGATGTAAACGTAAGGGTCAGTAATCTTCAGGAATTAAATTTTGATATCCCGCTGGCTTCGGATAAGTTTGACTTTATTAGAAGTTCTAAAGATTCTATTTTTAATTCAAGGGGCAAAAAGTTTGTCGATTTGTGCGATGAGCTAGGATTAATTATATTAAATGGTCGTACGAGAGGGGACAGGGAGGGAGATTTTACATATATTGGGGCTCGTGGTAGTTCAGTCATTGATCTGTGTTGTGCCTCAATTAATGTTTTGCCAATTGTAACGGATTTTTCTGTTAGATCTGAATTATTTTCGGACCACCTCCCCATAACGTTTTCGATAGCAGTTACAAGTTCAGATGAGCAAGTTTTTCCGTTGTTACCTCGACTGAAGTGGGAAAATAATTATAAAAGCCGTTATCAAGAGTTGCTTACTAAGGAAAACGAAAAGTATGGTTCTGTTGAGCAATATGATTGTGAAACGGCCATGGATATATTAATTACATGTATAAAGAATGCTTCTTTTCGACAACATGCAAACAATATTAAGAAACAGGTATTTAAACAACCGTGGTTTGATTGGGTATGTTTCAAGGCAAGGAAAAAGTCCTTTAAATTACTTAAGTTGTACCGATCAACGTCATCTCACCTGGTGAGAGGTGCTTACCTTAATGCTAACAATAACTACAAAAATATAATAGCTGCAAAAAAAGTAAAATTTTATCAAGCCGCGATTGAAAAATTTAAATCAGTAAAATTTAGTAAAGATTTTTGGGATGTTGTTAATGTTTTCAAGAAACCTAGGTATATATCAGACGGAGGAATTTCAACAACTCTTTGGGTTAACCATTTTAAAAATCTTCTATGTCCACCTCGTTCAGAAAATGCATCGTTCTTCTATAGACCAGTACTTAATAGAATACCTGATCTAGACAATGCTTTTACCATTACGGAATTGCAAAATGTTTTGGACCGATCAAAAATTAACAAAGCACCAGGGGTCGATCGTATAGGTTACGAATTCTATAAAAACGCACCTATTGAATTTTTGGATCAACTTCTAATGTTTTTTAATGAGATTTATTTGAGGGGTACTGTGCCAACTAGTTTCAAAGATTCGGTTATATTTCCTCTGTTTAAAAAGGGAGATGTTTCAGATGTAACCAACTACCGAGGCCTGTCTTTTTTGAACTGCATAGGCAAGTTATTTTGCAGTCTACTTTTAGAGAGGTTAACTTCATTCGTCAACTCTAGGGCAATACTTAAAGAATGTCAGGCAGGCTTCAGAAAGGGGTATTCCACGGTGGACTGCTTATTTGTACTGTTTAGTATTGTCGCTATCCGTCTAAATAGACAAGGTAATAAGTTATACGCTTTTTTTGTTGATCTAAAATCTGCGTTTGATACGGTAGATCGTGAGGCACTTTACCTGAAACTATCGAATAGCGGAATATCTTCCCAATTTATAACGGTGTTAAGAAATATGTATGAGGGGTCATTTTCTTCGGTTTGGACACCTTCAGGCATAACGGATTCATTCAGTGTTAAAAGTGGGGTTAGGCAGGGGTGTGTTTTAAGTCCTCTTTTGTTTGCGTTGTTTATTAATGATTTGGAAGAGGAGCTTCAATCTGGGGTATGGATTGGCAATCAATTAATAAAAATTTTACTTTACGCGGATGATATTGTTATACTTGCCGAAAGCCCACGTGATTTGCAAAGAAACATTTCAGTGCTTGAGCGTTATTGTGATACCTGGAATTTAGAGGTTAACCTCGATAAATCGAAAATAATCATATTCAGAAACGGGGGCAAAATCAACAGATGGGAATGTTGGAAATATAAAACTCAGAATATTGAATCTGTCAACCGCTACAAATACTTAGGTATAACTTTAACCCCGAGACTATCCCTGAAACCTCATTTTATGGATAAGGCTTCGTCGGCCAAAACCGCCTTAAATGTAGTGTGGCGAAGAGCCATTTTGCATCCCTTGGTACCGTTATCCGCTAAGCTTCAAATATTTAACGCGGTTTCCCGTTCAATATTGACTTATGGGGCACAGGTTTGGGGATCGGAAGAATATGTAGAGGTCGAAAAGGTATTAAGGTTCTTTATAAGGAAATTGTTTGCTTTGCCGCCGTTTACTCCAATTTACATCTTGCACCTTGAAACTGGCTTAGAATCAATTTATTTCTATACTTTGTCCTTACAAAGTAGATACCTACGCAAGGTTTTTAGTATGGACTTCTCTAGGTTCCCCCGATTAGTAGCTGAAGAGGTTGTTAAAAAAAATGTTTTTTGGGCTCATAATTGGAAGGTTTTGGGTGAGAAAACTGGTATCTCCATTAGTTTTGTTGAGGATGAGAGAGAGTGGCTTTTTTCTAAACTTAAGAAAATAATAGAGGGGTTGAGGCTGGGTTTTAAACATGAGTTGATTGAAAGAGCTGAAGCGACTCACCGTTATAATATTTATAAAGTATTAGACTTCAATGTCAAACCTGCTGACTTGACTGGTGGTGAAAACACTCATATAGGTCTCAACGATATTCGTCTAATATTTAAACTAAGGGGCGAATTATTAAATTTGAACTGTAAGCCATTTAATAGCTCAGCACCCAGCACTCAGGATGAGTGTACCCTATGTAATTACAGAGATAAAGAGGACATTTTTCATTTTCTAGCCGTATGCCCAATACTTGCCCCCTATCGCCTTGCAGTTTTTGGAGAAAGGCTTTTATCATTTGAATTCATTATTGAACTACTTAACGGTAAAAATTGGTCTCTTCTTATTACATACACAAAAAATGCTTGGAATTATAGAAAACTAATCTGTAATGAGTTCGCCTAGGAGCTTAATTTAATTTTAATTTTTATTTAATTTCCTATTAATAATAGTAAAAATGTAATGTAATGTTGATGAATTTTATTTTGAATACTAATATGTTTCTTTTAACTACTCAAACTTTGTTTAATTTTAGTGTTTGTTGTTTATAATATCAATATTTTTAACTAAATTCCGGCAGACGGTTCCCATGCCTTAATTGTTTATTTTATTTATATATAAATTGTATATTTTGTCAAATAAACTTATTATTATTATTATTATTATTATTATTATAAATAAATTCATATTCACAGGTGTGAATACGAATTTATTCATATATATAAATTTTTCTGTAAATAAAAAAAAATTCACAGGAAAAATTGAGAATATTCACAAAAAAATGTGAATATTTATATCTCAGCTGTGAATTCGGCCGTATTTACAAATAGAGATGTGAATATGGAAAAATTCACAAATTGAGATGTGAATTTCTACTAAATTCATAATTTCCCAATAAATTTATAAAATTCTTTTCGGATTTCTCCATATTGGTACACATTATTGAGTTAACCCTTCTTATGAAAATCACATCAGATATTACCTGATATCGATTACTAGGTTTTTTGGTATGCTGATTATGAAAATGATATCGATTTTGAGATTCCGCCGTCAGGTATCGATTTATTACAACCTACGCGATATAATCGATCTTGGTGTCGGCTATAGGGTTATCTGAGGTGCCGATTATGAAAAAAATATCGATTTTGAGATTCCGCCGTCAGGTATCGATTTATTACAACCTACGCGATATAATCGATCTTGGTGTCGGCTATAGGGTTATCTGAGGTGCTGATTATGAAAATGATATCGATTTTGAGATTCCGCCGTCAGGTATCGATTTATTACAAATTGCGCGATATAATCGATCTTGGTGTCGGCTATAGGGTTACCGGAGGTGGTGATTATGAAAATGATATCGATTTTAAGATTCCGCCGTCAGGTATCGATTTATTACAACTTGCGCGATATAATCGATCTTAGTGTCGGCTATAGGGTTACCGGAGGTGGTGATTATGAAAATGATATCGATTTTAAGATTCCGCCGTCAGGTATCGATTTATTACAACTTGCGCGATATAATCGATATATATATATATTTGCTTTGTAATCTTAAAAATTCTGTATTGTTCGGGCTTTCCCGTTTTTAAAAAATAAATGTTTAAATTATTTTTTATCAATCCCCAGGCTGAGCAAGTAATCGACTTTTGGTTTACCTTATCATAATATTAATACTTATATTATTAAAGTAATTTTAGAGTAATTAAAATTATTAAATAATATAAATTAAAAAATTCACAGGAAAAATTGTGAGTATTCACAAAAAAATGTGAATATTTATATCTCAGCTGTGAATTCGGCCGTATTTACAAATAGAGATGTGAATATGGAAAAATTCACAAATTGAGATGTGAATTTCTACTAAATTCATAATTTCCCAATAAATATATAAAATTATTTTCAGATTTCTCCATATTGGTACACATTATTGAGTTAACCCTTTTTATGGAAATCACATCAGATAATACCTGATATCGATTACTAGGTTTTTTGGGGTGCTGATTATGAAAAAAATATCGATTTTGAGATTCCGCCGTCAGGTATCGATTTATTACAACCTACGCGATATAATCGATCTTGGTGTCGGCAATAGGGTTATCTGAGGTGCCGATTATAAAAAAATATCGATTTTGAGATTCCGCCGTCAGGTATCGATTTATTACAACCTACGCGATATAATCGATCTTGGTGTCGGCTATGGGGTTACCGGAGGTGGTGATTATGAAAATGATATCGATTTTAACATTCCGCCGTCAGGTATCGATTTATTACAACTTGCGCGATATAATCGATCTTGGTGTCGGCTATAGGGTTGCCGGAGATGGTGAATATGAAAATGATATCGTTTTTGAGATTCCGCCGTCAGGTATCGGTTTATTACAAATTGCGCGATATAATCGATCTTGGTGTCGGCTATAGGGTTACCGGAGGTGGTGATTATGAAAATGATATCGATTTTAAGATTCCGCCGTCAGGTATCGATTTATTACAACTTGCGCGATATAATCGATCTTGGTGTCGGCTATAGGGTTACCCGAGGTGCTGATTATGAAAATGATATCGATTTTGTGATTTCACCGATTTTTACGACTTCGGTGAAGAGGATGATGTAATTATCCCAACCCCTAGCAGTCTGGATTTGAAGGCAAAGGGAATCATGGAGCAATATTTTGCAGACGAAGCAAGAGGAGTTGAAATGCTACTGAGGTATCCGCATATTCTTCACATATTTGTAAAATATAACACTCCTCTGCCGTCAAGTGCTCATGTGGTGAGACTTTTTAGTTATGCTACTATGACCAATACTCCGAAATCAAATCGTCTTAGTGACGAAAAATTTGAGAAGCGGGTAGTCCTAAAAGCAAATTACGGTTAATAAATTATTTTAAAAAGCTGTGCTATATATATATTTGCTTTGTAATCTTAAAACTTCTGTATTGTTCGGGCTTTCCCGTTTTTAAAAAATAAATGTTTAAATTATTTTTTATCAATCCCCAGGCTGAGAAAGTAATCGACTTTTGGTTTACCTTATCATAATATTAATACTTATATTATCAAAGTAATTTTAGAGTAATTAAAATTATTATGATTATTTAGTTTTAGTGTATATATGTATGTTTATTGTTCTTTTTTAAATTTGTTATTATTTTTTATTATAGAATGTTTGATGTATAAATAATGTATTAAATTTTTTTTTGATCAATAGATTTTCATTCATCTTAAAATGCAAACAACTCATTTTCTAAAATTGTACAGACTTACAATTAGAAGTATTCACTGATCATTTTAATCCTGATCTAATTCCGAGATGATGGTGTGAATCGTAACATTGTGATTGATATTGTGTCAGTACTTGCAATAATGTAGTATATTCAATTTATAAATATGAATTCATAAATACATATTTACCTACACACCAAAATTAACAAAATACTACCTACATTACTACAAATATAACAACAATAATACGATGCCTATGCCAGATGCTTAAAATCTATATAACATTCATATTTCAACAGAATTTAATAAATCAATAACCTCATTCATAATCAGCTCCTTAGATAACCCTATAGCCGACGCTTTTAATAAATCGATACCCGACGGCGGAATCTTAAAATCGATATCACTTCCGTAATCAGCACCTCGGGTAACCCTATAGCCGACACCAAGATCGATTATATCGCGCAAGTTGTAATAAATCGATACCTGACGGCGGAATCTTAAAATCGATGTCATTTTCACAATCACCACCTCCGGTAACTCTATAGCCGACACCAAGATCGATTATATCGCGCAAGTTGTAATAAATCGATACCTGACGGCGGAATCTTAAAATCGATATCATTTCCGTAATCAGCACCTCGGGTAACCCTATAGCCGACACCAAGATCGATTATATCGCGCAAGTTGTAATAAATCGATACCTGACGGCGGAATCTTAAAATCGATGTCATTTTCACAATCACCACCTCCGGTAACCCTATAGCCGACACCAAGATCGATTATATCGCGCAAGTTGTAATAAATCGATACCTGACGGCGGAATCTCAAAATCGATATCATTTTCATATTCACCATCTCCGGTAACCCTATAGCCGACACCAAGATCGATTATATCGCGCAAGTTGTAATAAATCGATACCTGACGGCGGAATCTCAAAAACGATATCATTTTCATATTCACCATCTCCGGCAACCCTATAGCCGACACCAAGATCGATTATATCGCGCAAGTTGTAATAAATCGATACCTGACGGCGGAATGTTAAAATCGATATCATTTTCATAATCACCACCTCCGGTAACCCCATAGCCGACACCAAGATCGATTATATCGCGCAAGTTGTAATAAATCGATACCTGACGGCGGAATCTCAAAATCGATATTTTTTTTTATAATCGGCACCTCAGATAACCCTATAGCCGACACCAAGATCGATTATATCGCGTAGGTTGTAATAAATCGATACCTGACGGCGGAATCTCAAAATCGATATTTTTTTCATAATCAGAATCCCAAAAAACCTAGTAATCGATATCAGGTAATATCTGATGTGATTTCCATAAAAAGGGTTAACTCAATAATGTGTACTAATATGGAGAAATCTGAAAATAATTTTGTATATTTATTGGGAAATTATGAATTTAGTAGAAATTCACATCTAAATTTGTGAATTTTTCCATATTCACATCTCTATTTGTAAATACGGCCGAATTCACAGCTGAGATATAAATATTCACATTTTTTTGTGAATATTCACAATTTTTCCTGTGAATTTTTTTTTATTTACAGAAAAATTTATATATATGAACAAATTCGTATTCACACCTGTGAATATGAATTTATTTATATTCACACTTGTAAATACGAATTTATTCATATTCATATTCACAAATATTGTGATATAAATAAATTTATATTCATATTCACCTTAAAATTAAGATAAAAATAAATTCATATTCGTATTTATAAATATAAATATGCCCAACTCTGCCTAGAATACAGAAAAGGCTTTCTTAATTTGACTATTTTGATTTACAATTGATTACAGATTTTTTAAGTAGATGGTCCAATAATCAACTTTTACGAATGTTTAGTAATCCATAACTAATGAGCTCCACCATACTTCGTTTTCACACCTGTCTGAGAATAGCACTTATACTCTTGTCTAAAAGACCCAACTTGCCTCTGCGGTTTGTATCTCAATAATTCCAACTCGAGTACTTATAATTAAACTTTAACTACCCATGGTACCGTTCTATGGTTAAAAAATGATTAAGTACTTACTAGTGCTGCAGTGAGCATCAAATTGTGATTTCCTCTCACATCCAATATTTTTATCACAAGATTTGCAAAACACTTCACTACGATCCCTTTTGACTAAGGATATTTTTCAATCCATCCCGCAATTTTCGAAGACACGCCTCCAATTTTTGACATTAAAATAAACAATATACAATAACAAAATACTCGACAGAAGCTAGATTGATAGTGACAGAACGATGAGAATTGAGAAACAAAATGTAAACATCCAGGAACTACTGAGCCCTTAGTTCTTGGAAATTGGAGGTTTGTGTTTGTTTCCATCTCCCAAGTTCCCTTTATTTTTTTCCTGTTTCCTTTTCGTTATTTTTTTATTGCTATTCATAATTACCATTTATTTTTCCACTAATTTTTTGATGTGTATTTAAGAAAATTAAAATTTGTAATAATTTTTTTCTTCAAATAATAAAATGATGCAATTTCTTGCAATAAACTTCAAAACGTGAAATTTCGTGCATTAAACCCCTAAACGTGCAATTTCGTGCAGTAAACCCCAAAACGTGCGATTTCGTGCAGAATAGAACTTCATTAAAACATCCCATTAGGCTTGATTCGGATAACTAACTTGAATCCGCTTTATTCTGACTTACCAATAAAAAGATGCAATTGCACGGGAATCCGAGCTCTAGTTATCATCATAAAAATGTTATATGGCAAGGGAAAAATTCTTGTTTTCTAATAAAGTACCTTTGTTTTTGTTTATATGGAAAAATCAACTGTTTCACATTATGTCTAAAAGTAAGACATGGCTAAATATGAAAAAAAAATCGAGTAAACATATACAGGAGAAAAAAAGACAACTTATAAATCAAGTTGAGCCCAGGCATCGCAGTAAGCCTTTAACGACAGATCATTGTTAATAATTAAAGACGTTCTGTTCATGAGACAGAGCTGTCAATATGTTTTGTTATTAACATACGTCACAAGGAGTCGACGCACAGTGGGAAAATTTTTGGTTCAGCGACCAAAAATCTATAACTCCTGACCAAATTATGTTAATCGAATAATTCTTTTTTCATTAATGAGAATGATATTTTCTTTATTAGTGCCAATAAAAAAAATATATATCCCATCACTGTAGGTATTTCATATTAATTTTTATATGAATCCTTCCTTCACTTTAATTAAAATAAAATAGTTTATTAGGTACAGGGTATTTTATTTTATTTTATTTCTCACTCTACCGTACCTTGAAGGTAATACGAGTGTTAGCAACAGTGGTATGATAAGCATGACTGCATAACATACCACTGCTGCAAGTAGATCACATTACTTCACAGTCGGTGCTCAGTGTCTAACATTTTGCAGATCAGCCACTGCCCTCTGCTTGCCTGCTCTTTTCTGCGGCCTCACTGGAGATGCATGTCTTCTACCCAAGGTGAAGTGGGTTGGGCTCACAGCTTCCTTCCACCCGGACAAAAAATTTATGAAGTGCTGGTAGTTGTCTTTAAATACCAGCAGAGGAAAGTCGCTCTCCAACAGTGTGTAGAGCCCAGTTTCCCTCAGCAGCTTGTCCCTTAGTGGCTCATAGGCAGTGCAGGCAATAACGATGTGCTCAGCGGTTTCTAGGACCCCGCAACTGGGACATAGAGGATCAATGTTTATTCCGTGCTTGTGAAGCTTCACTCGAAAACCTCCATGTCCCGTTAGAATCTGAGAAGTCTAGTAGTCAGGGAGGACCCACGTCTTCTCTAGCCGCGATTCGACGGTGGGGAAGTACTTCCTTAGCGTAGCCCCATTCGGGGTTGTCACCCACCACCGATTCCATTCTGCCAAAGTGTTCTCCCGGAGGATCTTCTTCCATTTGGTGGGTTCTGCACAGATTCTTCACCTTAAGTTTGCTGGGATATCCGCCAAGCCGTCTCGTTTAATTTTATGCCGAAGTAGGTCTTCTTTTAGGAGGAGGTCGAGAGGAATAGCTCCTCCTCGTTAGACACAGTTCTGTATGACCTGGTTACTCGAAGCAGGACCATCCGTTGGATTGTAGCCAAACTGCTCTTCTGTCGGTGCGAGAGATCTCCAATCCAGGCAGGGGCCTCATATCGGAGTATACCAACAACCACAGCACTATAAATGGCTATGGTAGCTGGATATCTAAGGACCCAAAACGCACCACCTATGCGACTCAATCCATTAAGGGCAAGGCTCACCCTACTTCTCCAATAGTCCAAGTGAGGCGTCATATTGAAATTCCTCCCTATCCTGATTCCAAGATAGGTGACAACCTCACTCGGAATTATTCTTGTTCCCTGTATACTCGTTGATATAGGGTGATCCCTATCTGTTTTACCTCTCAAGAGTATCGCTTGAGTCTTGGCTCCTGCCATCCTCAATTTCTTCCTCTTGCACCATCCTGCTACCAGGTTGGCGCAACGTGCTGCTTCATCTTTCAGTCGGGCCCTGCTATTTGAAGCTACTACAACAGCCAGGTCATATACGTAAGCCGTAGCGGGGAACCGCTCTTTTTCCAGGACGCCCAGCAATTCGTCGAAGACTAATTTCCTCAGGGCAGGACCAAGCACAGAGCCCTGAGGGCAACCTCGCTCCACTGTTTCTTCTACCTCATAGAAGCTGCCACGATTTTTTAATGTCCTGTCCTGCAGGTAGCTTCTAACCAAGCCATACAAATTGCTGGGCGCTTCAAATCTCTGCAGCTGCTGGAGCACGCTGGGCCACCAAACGCTGTCGAAGGCGGAGTTTAGGTCGAAGAGTAGAAGCATAACAAACCTCTCCGCCATCTCCTCAACATCACGGCGCACTCTCAGCAGCGCATCTGCGGTCCCCCTTTCTTTGCAGGATCCATACTGCCGTGGGTGACTGGCTCTGGAAAAGACTGGCCTTAAACTGGTCATCATGAGGTTCTCTAACACCTTACTCATGACGGGAAGGAGACAGATTGGCCTATAGGACTTGGCTAGTTGCTTATCCCTGCCTCCTCCTTTGTAAATGAGACTAACATCAGCCGTTTTCAGCTTTTGGGAAAGTATTCCCTATCCAAGCAATCATTATATAAGGACAACAGTCTTTCTTCGATATTGGGAATATTATTCCTTAAAACAACCGCGTCAATTGAGTCTAGACCAGGAGCACTACCAGTCTTTTGTCTATCCACGGCAGCACGGAGATCCCATGATGGGCACAGGTCCGTTCCAGGGGGACATTCCGTGGTACGTCTTACGAATTTCTCCTCTTCATTATCTAGGGACGGATCATCCCTGGGGTAAGTTTCCATAATAAACATTTTGGCAGAATTTTCGGGAGTTTTAGCTTGAGCATCATTGTGGCGTATTGCTGCTATAACCTGCAGTAGGCGTCAGCTTACCCAATGCCACTCTATACAGAATACCCCAGGGGCTCTTAGATGATTCCTTGATAATGAATTCATCCCAGGACTTGCGTTTTCGTAAGCGCACTTCAATCCGGTATACCCTGGCTTTGGACCTGAACTCCTCCCGAAGTGTACTACGCCTCTCATCGCAAGTACACTTCTGATACAAACGCCAGGCCTTGTAGAGCTCAGATCCATCACGTCAAGGTTAGGGTTATTAACCACTATAGCAGCTCTGGGCCTCCTCTCTCCACTGCCCAGGGCTCTAACTCTTGACGTGAGGCCAAACCCCATGACCATGTTCCCACGGCAGCTTGGTTCCTGGATCGCCATGACGTCGTAGCGTTGGGCAAGAGCTCTAAGGTCATCCGCTACCAGGCGCCGACGTCCCATGTTGAGTTGGAGGATGGTGATCTTATTCTTAGCCACTTCCTTCGACCACTTTAGGTACACAGGGCACTCTCGGCTACCTGACTTGTGCTTCCGTTGGGTCTGTGAAAGGTTTGCCCGCGTGCAATTTATACACGTAGGGGTACCCTGCTCCTTTTTCAATGGGCAATCCTTTAGCACGTGTCCACTCCCTGCGCACCAGATACAGACTACGTTGTCGACTTTACATGTACGAGGTTTGTCCGGAATGTAATGAGAATGAATTTTTTTCCAGTCCTTACTGGTCTCAAGGAGGCGTGGTGTTGGAGGAGTGGGGGGAGGGAGATGCCAGGTAGTGATTCTGACCCTTGCCAGTCTCATCCCAGCTTCTAGGGAAAGTGCCTGTCAATAAACGTGCGGTCTTGTTTTGACACCTCGTCACGAGACAAAATGCAGAGTTCTCTGGAGCAACGTTATGCAATAAAATTTTGAATTTTTTTTTTTTAATTGCAATAAAAATTTGAGAAAACGTGTTTTGAGGGTTCGCCCGGAGATCGCCAGATCATGGATCCTCCACCACGACAACGCCCCCTGTCACACGGCTTTGGCAGTTCGTGAATTTTTGGCAGAAAAAAATATTGCAACGCTTCCACAACCACCCTACAGCCCCGACCTAGCTCCCTGTGACTTTTTTCTATTCCCCAAGCTAAAATCACACCTAAAGGGGACTCATTTTGGTAGTGTTGCAAACATCCAACAGGCCGTGACGAGGGTACTAGTCAGCCTTACGTAAGATGATTTCCAGCACTGCTATGACGAGTGGAAAAATCGTTGGAACCGGTGTATTATTTCTCAAGGCTGCTATTTTGAAGGTGACAACATTAAATTGTAAATTTTTTGAATAAAAGTATTTTTTTTTTAATCATTCTCATTACTTTCCGGACAAACCACGTAGCCTTTGTGTGCCCGTAGTCTTGGCATTTAGTGCACCGAGGAGCGTCAAGACTTTTTTTTTCAAGACATGACTTGAATGTCATGGACCACCATCCCCCATTTAAAGGTCCGATATCCAACAGTTGGAACCGCACCGCAGGATGAACTTCAATCACCCAGTTCCTAATAATCCAGTTCTGGCCAAAGAGGAGAAAATAGGCCGGATATCGGAACTTACCAATATGGTTGAGACCGACTTCTCGGTTATTTCCCCCCACAAAAATCGAAGCAGCTCCTCTGAAGTCCAGCAATGAGGAACTCCCATTACTTCTAGTTTTGGTTTTTACTTTAGGGCCAGTTTTGTTTGTAAGCCGCTATCACGCAATCCCTGCCAACCAATGATTTTATTGGCTTGGGAACTGTCTTCCAAGCGGACAAGAACAGAGCCCCCTTTGTTTCACGGACGATGCAGCCTCTACACCAATATCCGTTGGGGACGGTAGGTTACTAATAATGTCAACGGGGCTCTTCCCCGCCCAACTAATAGTGATATAAGTTGGTTTCGGGGCCTGAGTAGGTTAAGATGGGAGAGTTTTAACGATCTCTGCCATTGACTTTGGCTTTGCCTGAGTTGGCTTACTCGGGGATACCGCATCGGCCATTGGCACCAGGCTTCCCTCTACACCTGCAGGCTCAGCTACGTTCTTGGTCTTGTTCCTGCGCCGTTTGTTTTTTACAACCGTGAAGGAGTCTGCTACTATTCCAGGCAGAGACTGATCTTGACGATTCGCGGTTGGCATTTCAGCCCTGCTTTGAGCAGATACGCCACGTTGGCGAGTTTCAGCAGATACCGAAAGCCCTTCAATCACTTTAGGGACTGATTTTTCAAGTACTATACTTGTGATGAGTGACAGTACATCTGGGCAAGACCATATGATTCTTTCATAGTCTGCTGTATTATGACAGAGACATTTTCACTCTTTAATGCGTTTTCTTTTAACATTTGTTCTAATGTTCCTATTACATCAACTAACCATTGGACTTTGCTGTTGATGTAACTTTGGTCTATTTTAGCAATGTTCTAATTCGCGTTTTTGATATAAACCTGAAAGTTCTCTTGGACCATCTTTGCTTCATTACTTTTGGAATTTCCCTTAACCTCTGATGAACTTACATCATTCCTTATTCTAGGCCTTTTGGCGAATTTGGAAATCTCTATTTTCCCTTCGCTCCCTTCCATATCCTCGTTAGGGTGTACGCTGGGCGTATTCATTACCGTAGTTGCGGTAAAGCTAGTGATATGAGTTCTTATCACTAACCTTCTAAACTAAGCAACAATATAGCCAAACTACTAATAGTTCTAATTAAAACTAGTAATAAGAGTTCTTACCAATAGCCAACTGTCCTTTCACCATAAATTAGTAAAATAAGTCTCGAAACACCGGTGATGTCATGATAAAATCAAGTTATTTTCAAACTTATCATGGCTTTTATTTATTTATTTATTTTTATTAATCTATTAATTATTTATCCGCATTATTATTATGTTATTCATGCATATGTTATTCTAAAATACTAAAATGAAAAAAAAAGTATTTTCATTTGTATTTTAAATAATCAAATAAATTAAAACTTATGTATTTTTAAATAATTTATAATTTATTTAAATTTAAATAATTTATTTTTTTAAGAGACAAGATTTGGCTCCGCCGGGAGTCGAACCCGGGTCTCCCGCGTGACATGCGCGGATGCTAACCACTACACCACAGAGCTCGGCTCCAAGTAGAGCCAATCCTTCCTCTTCACTGATACCTACTACCCGATCACGCAAATTTTGCGAGTAACGGGAGGTGGACAAAGTTTGTCCAATTTATGGTATTTATTGACGTACGTCAATTTTAAATTATTTTATATTAATCTAATCTTAATCTGTGGGTGACCACCTTTTTTTAAATTTTTTTAAATAATTTATTTTTTGAAGAGAAAAGATTTGGCTCCGCCGGAAGTCATAAATCACGTCAATAAATACCATAAATTGGAAAGACTTTGTCCACCTCCCTTACACGCAATATTTGCGTGATCGGGTAGTAGGTATCAGTGAAGAGGAAGGATTGGCTCTACTTGGAGCCGAGCTCTGTGGTGTAGTGGTTAGCATCCGCGCATGTCACGCGGGAGACCCGGGTTCGAATCCCGGCGGAGCCAAATCTTTTCTCTTCAAAAAATAAATTATTTAAAAATAATTTAAAAAAAGGTGGTCACCCACAGATTAAGATTAGATTAATATAAAACTTATGTAGGTTGTTTGAAGTTAAACAATTTTCATAATAGTATAGTAGAGTCCTATGCACTTGAGCTCTCACTCCTAAATATTGAGCAAGTACATTTCTTTCAGTTTGATGTTGTTGGTTTTTTTTACTAGGGGGGCGCAGTTATTAACTTTGATCCAATTCATCCGATTTCAACAAATTTTGGCACATTAGAGCTAACAAGAGCGCGAGGGCAACGAGTTGGCGATAGTGGTGGTTCCTGGTGGGGTCGGAGAAAACCCTTCCCCCCTCCCTAATCTATAGTCATACCTAATAAAGATTTTTGGACGAATTACCTATACGAGAGGTAATTAGTCACGAAAAAAAAGCCGTATTAATTACGGTTTGAAAATTTAAGATCGTAAGTAAGTAGTAGTAGAACACTCAGTTACTAACTATGATAAATAAGAAGACATATTATAATAAAAAGATTTTTATTATTATAATAATAATATAATAGACATATTATAATAAAAAGGTACAGAGTAATACATAGTGAATGAAATGATTCAGTATTATTATCTGTTGAGCTTTCTCCTTATATAAATGCCTTTTTCATTCAGGCATTTACTCCTTTTCAAATTTTTTTAAATAATTAATGTCTGAAGAAGAAAAAAATCTAAAAATTAAATTAAAAATATCCTGTTTTTTAGGAATTTTGACGGAAAAAAATATTTTCAAATAAATCAATCAGACTGATATTTTATGATTTAGTATAACCCCAGGCCGTAAAATAAATTAAATGTTCAAATATAAGAATTTAAATATTGAAATCGATATATCGCCGATCAATCGCATCCTATTATGGTATTTTATTCTTCTAGTTAAATAAATTAAGAATTTATGGTAATTTTATTATTTTTTTTTTTGTAAATTAAAATAGTTAACATGGTTGATATTAAAAAGAATGTTTATCCAATAATTTTACTTATTTAAAAAATATATTTGGTGCAATAATATGAATACTAAAGCCTAACAGAAAAAAATTATTTTGTTTTTAGCCAAATCTATGCTCATCTCTTAGAAATATTTTTTTATTTTATTTAAGCTTTACATAAAAAGGGGGGCTGCAGTCCTAAAGGGGGGGGGGTTGCAGCCCCACAGTCCTTCATTTGGATCTGCTAATTAGCTTTTTTACCTTTATGTTCCTTTCCTAAAATTCTACTGGTTTTGCACATTATTTGTTCTGGAACTTTCTTCCTTACATTAAGGGTCATTCCATATCAAGTGGTCCAAAGTGGTTGATCGATCATTTTAGAAAAAAATTATAATTTTACCACCAATTACGTATGGAATCAGTAGTTCAAATCAATTTTTTAAAAAATTTTAGGATCAACCGTTTCAAAATGGCAGCCATTTTCGTTTCAACTTTCAGGCCGATTTTTAGGTTTTTAAGCTCTCACAGAAAACTCATTTTCTCAAGACTGGTAAGTCATAGACTAATAATTCAAACACAATTGTTTTCCTTAAAGTCTGTTCTATATTTCGTGTTCTCTTTATTATTTGAATATTTTGCAGTCCAATACTTGAAAAGTGCTATTGAAAACAACTGCTATAAATTCTCAAAACACCGTTTTTGAGGGTAAGTTTTGGGTATAAGGGCATGTACGTCAAAGCTGATTATTGGCATGATGATAAACCTAACTAAGTAGCTTTCATTAAAAGTACTCTTAACCCGTATATTCTTTAACTAATCTTTTTATGAATTTTTAAAGTTCAGATTTTTTCATTTTATGTTAACTTTAGGCTCTAATATCTCTGGTGGGCCAGTTAATAAAACTCTATTTTTTTTACCTGTTATGCTTACATGCAACATAAACCTACTGCAAGAAATTTCAACCTGTATATTTGAGTACATCGGTAGGTACGAATTTTTGAAAATGGTCATTATCGTGCTCATTTAACAATGTGTTAACTAGATCATACTTCATTAAAATATTACTGTTTGTGAATTTTTTACTTTTAATAACCCTTATTAATTGTTTTTTTTGTTTAAATTTATCTATGTCTAATGCAAAAAAAAATATATTGGGTTTAATTATAATTAAAATCTACTAAATTTTTATTATTTGTTTTAATGAAAAAGTGATTAAAAATATTTTCCGTTGGCCATAGATAAAATAAAAAAAACAAAACAATTAATAAGGATTATTAAAAGTAAAACATTCACAAACATTAATATTTTAATGAAGTATGATCTAGTTTACGC
Organism: Aelia acuminata; assembly: GCA_911387785.2. Taxonomy (NCBI): domain Eukaryota; kingdom Metazoa; phylum Arthropoda; class Insecta; order Hemiptera; family Pentatomidae; genus Aelia; species Aelia acuminata. The sequence goes on from OU426979.1 coordinate 97,200,570, forward strand.
ATTGTTAAAATACAGGTTGAAATTTCTTACAGTTGATTTATGTTGCATGTAAGCATAACATATCAAAGAATGAGATTTTTATCAAGTAGCCCGCCAGAGATATTGGAGCCTGAAGTTAACAAATAATTAAAAAATGTGAAGTTTATAAAAAAGTATGGTAAACAATAAACGGGTTAAGAGTACTTTTAATGAAAGCTAATGTTTGAGTAAATAAAAAAAACACGTGAAAATGATACAAAATTTATTAAATAAAGTCCCCCGTCCGGTTGGTCAATGTTGATGAAATGTTGGCTATCAAATCTTTGGCATATACATACATCAAATACCCAGTTTGATCAAAATCGTGAAAGCCGTTTTTGAGTAAATAAGAAAAACACGTGAAAATGATACAAAATTTATTAAGTAAAGTCCCCCCTCCGGTTGATCAATTTTGATGAAATTTTTACGGTCATATCTCAGGCATATTAATACATCAAATACTGAGTTTAATCAAAATCCTTAGAGCCGTTTTGGCCGTTTTTGAGAAAATCGAAAAAAACGTAAAAAGTTATAAAATAAAGTACCCCCTCCCTTTGAGCAATTTCGATGAAATTTTTGCTGTCACATCGCGGGCATATACGAACACTAATACCTAATTTCAGGTTCGCACGGTGTATAGTTTTTGAGCTAGTCTGTTCACACACAAACACACACACACACACACACACACACACACACACACACACACACACACACACACACACACACACACACACACACACACACTCACACACACACACACACACACAGACAGACAGACACACACACACACACACACACACACACACACACACACACACACACACACACACACACACAGACCATTTCGCGGGACTTGCTTATTTCGACTCAGGGGACCCCAAAACGTGTATTTCCGTTGAAAACCGGAAGTCGAAATTTTTCTCGATCGCAATACTTTCACTTACTATATATTTCATATATAGGTAAGTGAAAGTAAAAATATTTAAGCAAAAGTATCTACTTTTAGAACTTCAGAAAGACCCTCAACTAAATTTTAATATATTTATATATTTTTTTAAAACTAATTTTACAACTACATTTTCATCCTGAAATTGTTTAGTTTTAAAAATTCAAAACACTCGTATTTACAGCAAAAACTGCACTGCTCTGCGTCGCGAGTGTCTCAATGTGCGCTCGGCCTTTGAAAGGAAACGCGCGTTCCAATGTCCGCGGAAAACTGTGCGACGCATTTTTTTTTCGTGCTGCCCTGCCCTGATCTGTTTCTATTTTCCCTGTTCTGCTCTGCGTTGCACAGTTCAATGTGCGCCCAACACAGTTGACCGCGCTAAGTGGAGAGCAGTTTCTGTGCCGCAGTTTTCCGAAGGCAGAGGCTTATTTTGTAAAAGTATGTTAGATTTCTTGGAGATTTAAGCTCAGAACCTGATTCGGACATAGAGTTGGAAACAAAAAAAAACTGCTATATCAAATGTCATGTTAAAAAATATTGTGATAAAATGCGTATATAGAGAAAAGACCAGGTCACAAAAGTATTCGCAAACTGAATTTTTTTAAAATAACTATTTCCGCCTGAGTCAGGTGAAGCTCATAATTACATTGAAGTTACTATTTAGTCTGAGAAATCCAATGCTTAAAATAATAACTTATAGTGATATTTAAAATCATGTAATGAGAGGTCTGGATATGCTCTAAGTTTGTTGCTTACATCATAGAAGAAGGAACAAAGGAAATCTTTGCGTGTACAATGCCTCTTAAAATCATTATGTTATAAATTTTCATTAATTTCTTCTTTATTTTTCATTATAAATTTCTTTAGATTTTAATTATTTGATTAATGAATATATTATTTACTATTTTGTATACTTTTAATTTTTTATAAATATTTACTTTTGTTTTTTATGTAAATCTTATCTTTCATTATCCACCAATACTTTAATTATTTGGCCAGTTGTAATTTTATTATTTGTTCTAGTCAGTTAATTCCTAAGGGAGCTCTTCTCAGAATAAAGTTTATTTTTTCTTCTATTCCATTCTGTATGAGGATATAAATAAATTAAGTATATAATATAACAGAGAGTATATCATTCGTGTTTGGGCAAAAGGACTTAAGTCATACAAAATTTTTTTTTTGTCTCGTCTTCTTGAAATTCATAATTGACTATAATTTCTTCGTTATTCATAATTTATTACAGTCTCTGTTGAAAGAATATAGTTGTATTTATTATTCTGGAATAAAGAAATTCAATAGGTAAGAATTTATAATGATTTTCAATACCTTGGTAAATCGTTGTTTAAGCTTCACATTCGATGACTTACCCCCTTTTGGCCAAACACCAGTTATATAACATACACCAAATACCGAGTTTAATCAAAATCTTTAGAGCCGTTTTTGAGAAAAACATAAAAATTAGACCAAATTCTTTAAATAAAGTACCCCCTCCATTGGACCAATTTTGATGAAATTTTTGCTGTCACATCGCGGGCATATACATACACCAAATACCCAATTTCAGTTTTGTACGGCATATAGTTTTTGAGCTAGTCTGTTCACAAACACACACACACAGACCATTTCGCGGGACTTGGTTATTTCGACTCAGGGGACCCCAAAACGTGTATTTCCGTTTAAAACCGGAAGTCGAAATATTTCACGATCACAATACTTTCCCTTACTATATATTTTTTATATAGGTAAGTGAGGGGTAGCCGAGCGGGTTTGAGCGTGACCCGCTTTAACATGCTCGAGCCGAACGGTGGCGGTTCGAATCCGCCCTGGGATGGTTGACTTTTATTTCGTGGAGGCCCCACGGAATAAATTTCGACCTACCCACGACGGTTAGAATAGGTTGGTTGCACCTCTAGAATAACCCCCCCGTATGCCACACATGGCCAGGTAGTGGTACGGAACAAAAAAAAAAAAAAAAAAAATATAGGTAAGTGAAAGTAAAAATCTGTGAATCCTTAAAAAACACGATATCAGTAGATGCTGAAATGCGGTAGAGACATGAGCTCCTATGAAGTCTTCGATTAGCTTGAATACATTTCCTTCTATTCCTCCAATTGTTTCGGTGAATGGGAACTGTAGTCCATCAGAAGGACAAAGAGACAAGTAAAACATGGTTATTATTGATCATTTATAGGAACTCAATATAGTGGTAAAGGACTGGAGGCGCTCGAGTGTAAGCTGCATTTCCACTACAAAGCGTTGTGGTAAAACGGTGGGTTTTCTGCGATTTCGGTTTGCGATCATTATAGTTCGCCATTGATGTACTAATTAACTAAAAATTGTGACTTTTGTGTGAGAGACTTGGAAAAATTTGACAGATAATTTTTTTGTGTAGGTCAATTAGTTCTTAAGGTTTTATATATAATAGTTTCTTTTATATATTATTATTCTATGACTATCTGGCTTTTAATCAAGCCTAATGCTGTCAGTGACCATAATACCAACTCAAGTCATATTCGTCCCTACTTAAAACAGCACTTATTAAAAACCATATTACGAGATAAATGAGTAAATATACATGGATATATATATGGACAGGGATTCATATTTTTTACAAAGGTTATAACCAAACCTGAGCAAAAAGTACTCGTATTTTAATTTTAATTTTAAAATACTTTATTTTAAATAGCAAGTATTTTATTTTTTTAAAAATAAAATGCATTTTAACCTAAAATCATTTAAAATACTTTTCGATAAAAGTTTTTTACATACAAAATAAAAAAAGTATTTTGTATTTTAAATAAAAAAAAAATTAAAATGAAAGTACAAAATACTTTTGAAACCTATTAGCTAGTGCATTGCAATTGATTGATAAATCGACTGTTTTTTTTTTAGTTTTTTTTTTTTTTTGGTTATCTTTGCTTGGTGTAATGTAACTGATTCTCAGGTCATCTTCGCTTTCATTTTGTTGAAATTATTGAATTGCATTTCTTTTCCTACAGATCCAATCTGATTCGGAACCTATTTAAACTGATTGGGCTACCCATTTGACTATTCGCTACCCATACACCATCCAACGACCTCCGTCCAATAGGAATTTTGGCAAATCTGCCCTAACGCAATCTTCCCACCTACTTCTCAGCCCTTACTTCCCTCAGACATTTTCCATTCATCACCGCGCTTTTCTATGGAATTCGTTCACCACTGTTTTGTAATTTCACACTCCCAATTTTAATCATTTGTCTATCTGCTATCACCTCACTTGCTCATCACTCAATGTTAGCGTGCACGTTTTGCATTCTTAGAGAACAGGAAGAGGAATAATATTTTTGTAAACTTGAATATTTAAGTTTTAAGAAAGAAGGAGTGAGCTAAGTAATTTCGTTAATGGCTAGCATATCTTACCACTCCTTAGCTATGCCGTCCCTCGGATAGGACTTAAAATGGAGGTGCCGAGCCTGAACAATGTCAGGTACTCGTTAAAGATCCCTATCCTAATTAAACCTGGATAGACAAAATTTAGGACTCCCTCTGTAGCATCGTCCGATTAGCCTTAGTGCCATAAAAATGGATGTTAAACAAACAAAAATCGGAAAAATAATGGCCGATTCTAACTTTATTGAATGTATCAGATATACACATTTTTACTAAGTTTACTAACTTTTTTGGTATTGTCTCCAAATTGGGATCCTGTTTATGCCTTCATGTATGGCTCCAACTTAATTGTCGATTATTTTACTTTCCAATAAACCGGTAAATGTCGATAATTAACCCTCCCATAAAAACCTATTTTTTGTAAAAATTATGAGGAATCGGCCTTGTTATTTGACTTATGAACAATCTTTGTTTCATAATCGGATATGACGGTAATAAGTTAATATTGTACCCTCCACCTCAAAACCTATGCATAAAACCATTATGTGAAATGAATTCATTAGACGTCTATTTAGATAATCAACAACCACCAATGTGACGAAATTTGTTGAAATAGGATGAATCGGAACAAAGTTAATAATTATGCCCCCCCATAAACAAAAAAAAAAAAAATCAAACTGAAATAAATGTACTTGCTTAATATTTAGGAGTAGAATCTCTAGTGCAAAGGACTACACTATACTATTACGAAAATTGTTTAACTTCAAACAACCTACTTAAGATTTAATTTATTTGATTATTTAAAATACAAATGAAAATACTTTTTTTTAATTTTAGTATTTTAGAATTAAAATTATGTTTATGATGTTTTGCTATTGGCCGGGAACAGGAACACGTACTTTGCAAAGGTGAAACAATGGAAATGGTGGACGAGTACACTTATTTACGAACAGTGATCAGCAGGAATGGAAAGATAGACCAGGAGATATCCAATAGGATAAAAAATCTGGTGCGTGCGCGCAACACACAACTTTCACTTACTAACTTACTTAGATTAGAAATTAATGGGTTTTGTTAATTGCCACTTCTCAAATGAACTGAACGGTTTTAATTATGAACAATGGTCGGTCATTAAAGGCGTACTCCACATGCATGGGCTCAACGAGTTTTATGAGTTGACTGAATATTTTTCTTTTTTTCTCCTCTTTATGTTTTCTTTATTTTTATCATATATCATATTTAGCCATTCCTTATTTTTAGGAGTAACGAGAGACAGTTAATTTCTCCATATAAACAAAAATCTGGTGCGTGCGCGCAACACACAACTTTCACTTACCAACTTGCTTGAATTAGAAATTGATGTGTTTTGTTAATCGCCACTTCTCAAAGACACATTTTTCCAAATTCATTTCTTATTTTTGTTTTTATTTGCTCTATAAAATTATTAAATAAAAGTTTTTACCTGTGGTAATTCGGCAAGCAAGCATAATACTCCAAGTCATCTGATTTTATGATTCTCTATGTAGTTGTTGAAAACTTCATTTACCATGAAACAAATAATTTCCATTAAATGAACAAAACGGCTTTAATTATAAACAATCTGGTGCGTGCGCGCAACACACAACTTTCACTTACCAACTTACTTAGATAAGAAATTGACGTGTTTTGTTAAATATCATTTCCCAAAGTCACACATTTTTCTACATTCATATCTTATTTTTGTTAATCGTTAAAGCCGTTTTTGAGTAAATAAAAAAAACACGTGAAAATGTTACAAAATTTATTAAGTAAAGTCCCCCCTCCGGTTAATCAATTTTAATGAAATTTTAACAGTCATATCTCGGGCATATACATACATCAAATACCCAGTTTGATCAAAATCGTTAAAGCCGATTTAGAGTAAATAAAAAAAACACGTGAAAATGTTACAAAATTTATTAAGTAAAGTCCCCCCTCCGGTTAATCAATTTTGATGAAATTTTTACAGTCATATCTCAGGCATATTAATACACCAAATACCGAGTTTAATCAAAATCTTTAGAGCCGTTTTTGAGAAAAACATAAAAATTAGACCAAATTCTTTAAATAAAGTACCCCCTCCCTTTAAGTAATTTTGATGAAATTTACGCTGTCACATCGCGGACATATACCTACACTAAATACCCAATTTCAGGTTCCCACGGTTTATAGTTTTTGAGCTAGTCTGTTCACACACACACACACACAGACACACACACACACACACACACAGACCATTTCGCGGGACTTGGTTATTTCGACTCAGGGGGTCCCAAAACGTGTATTTCCGTTGAAAACCGGAAGTCGAAATTTTTCACGATCGCAATACTTCCACTTACTATATATTTCATATATAGGTAAGTGAAAGTAAAAACAAAGGTACTTTATAGTAAACAAACAAAAAAGGCCCCAACGCCCCCTCCCCAAAAAAGTCCCCTCAGAACATTTTAATAATGACAAAGCTTACCTGATATTAAATAACACCTAATTTTTATTAAACATGACGAATTTGATTAAAATCGTTAAAGCCTTTTTTGAGTAAATAAAAAAAACACGTGAAAATGATACAAAATTTATTAAGTAAAGTCCCCCCTCCGGTTGATCAATTTTGATGAATTTTTTACAGTCATATCTCGGGCATATACATAGAACAAATACCCAGTTTGATCAAAACCGTTAAAGCAGTTTTTGAGTAAATAAAAAAAAAACACGTGAAAATGATACGAAATTTATTAAGTAAAGTCCCCCCTCCGGTTAATCAATTTTGATGAATTTTTTACAGTCATATCTCGGGCATATAAATAGATCAAATACTCAGTTTAATCAAAATCGTTAGAGCCGTTTTTGAGAAAATCGAAAAAAACTTGAAAAGTTATTAAATAAAGTACCCCCTCCCTTTGAGCAATTTTGATGAAATTTTTGCTGTCACATCGCGGGCATATACATACACCAAATACCCAATTTCAAGTTCGCACGGTTTATAGTTTTTGAGCTAGTCTGTTCACACACACACACACACACACACACACACACACACACACACACACACACACACACACACACACACACACACAGACGATTTCGCGGGACTTGGTTAATTGGACTCAGGGGACCCCAAAACGTGTATTTCCGTTGAAAACCGGAAGTCGAAATTTTTCACGATCGCAATACTTCCACTTACTATATATTTCATATATAGGTAAGTGAAAGTAAAAAGGCAAACGCAATTTACTGCCATCTCTGCAACACACTTAAAGGGATAAGGGAGGTGGAGAAAAATGTTAAGCTGCATATCTTCAAAGCTGTTTACCTACCTACCCTTCTAGCAGAGTTACTGCATAGGAAATGAGGTACCTCCGAAGAGTAGAACCAGAAGGGATCGTATCAGGAATGATAGGACTAGAGAGGATCTAGGGGTTACTTGTCTAAAGGATATACTTGAAAAGAGGCAACTTAGATGGTTCGGACATCTCTGTCGGATGAATGAGGACCGGGATGCAAGAAAATACTTCGAGGCCAGACCAACAGGAAAACGTCCCAGAGGGAGACCCTGAACTCCATGGACCAGATCTCACCAGTGTGGGAGAGAAAAGAGGCAAAAACTAGAATGCCATGAAGGCACTGGCGCGGGACCGGGAGGCTTGGTTTACATGGACAGAGGCACCTCTTGGTTTACGCTGAAAGGCACAAGGGAAAGAAGAAGAATTAAAATGAAAATAAACATGTGATTTATTTTATTTGAATTCTAAAATACAAAAAAAAAAAAAAAAAGTATTTTCATTTGTATTTAAAATACTTTTATATAAAATAATGCTCAGGTCTGGTTATAACTACCATAATAAAAATGCTACTATAACTTACCAGGTAAATTAACAGCATAAAAAGTTATGTAGATAGTTACAGAACATAGAAACGTTGAAAAGAGCCCTAAAGGTGTGATTTTACGTGGAGGAACGCGACAGCGAGTCTACTGTGACTGGCCGCAGCAACCGGTCGCTGGAGGTGAGCACTCTGCATAAGCAAACGCGATTGCGACTGCATAGGGGTCTATTAACATATTTAATATGGATTTAATTTTGAAATCACCATTTAAATTGTCATGATGCTAAGTAGTGATCTGAAAATGACATTCTTTTTAAATATGGTAAAAAACTTATTATATATCATTAAACTTAGAATGATTTTTCCCCTGAGTATTTTTTAAATAAAGTGTGTGAACACTAGGGTGTCCCTTATATAGGTGAAATTTTTTTTTTTTTAGATATCAAAATGCATTCCTCCTATTTCTTTTTAAACTATCCAGTCTTACTTAAATACAAAATTTCATCTTCCTACGTCAACGTTAACCCCTGCCGACAAAACTCTGAAGATTTTGAAAATTGCTGTTTTTAACCTTTTCCGTAATTTATCTAAATCAATTGAAATAATTAATTTTTTATGAAATATTTATTAAAAGAAGATAAAATTAGTTATCAGGCAGGATATTTTCTTTTCTTTATTCTCTTTTTTACAGTCTGGATACAGATTTCTATGCTCCTGAACACAGCATAGCAAAAATTGCTTTTGGTCTTCCTTTGGAGTGATAAAACAATGCAAATAATGCATGAGTTTTTCCAGCTCTTTCAGCCGTATCATTAACTGCCCTTTAAGAAAACACTTTCCTTTTCGCCTCTGAATAGGCAGCATCTTCATCTCCTGTAGAAGCGGGTCTCTGGAGGAAAATTCTTATCAATGCTTAATCGAGAAACTAAATTTGTGCTCTAAACAGACACACAATCACTTAATGATTTTCCTGCAACAATAAATAAGGCAGTATTATTAACAATTTATTAAAAACAGTATAAAAATAGTACTATTTATTGTATTAAGCCCCTTTAAAAAGCATAAATCTTGATTTGGTGCCTTCACCGCCAGACTACATCCAAGCCATGGTTTTAAATATAAAACCGCAATGAATAAACAGACGTCGTTTTCCAGTTGTCTCTAAACTTTTTGAATAGTGGGATATCAGGGCTACTTGTGACTTGGTGGTTTTTGTTTCGAACACACATTTTAAAACCAGTTCGTAAAGGTGATGGTGGCAAGCAAAGGGTAGTAGTTCCCTGTATAGTTTTTGTTCCAAAAGTTAGCAAGCTCCTTTCCAGAGTTGGGAAGTAGTTAACTACTTCTAGTAGTTAACTACATTTTTAACTACTAACTACAAGTTAAGTAGTTGCATATAGCAACTACTAACTAGTAGTTAGTAGTTAGACATGAACAACTACATTTTGTAACTACCCTAGAAGTAGTTGCAACTCGTAACTACTAACTACTAGTTAAAAAAAGTAGTTAAATTTTGCAACTACCAACTACTAGTTAGTAGTTAAAAAGTGGTTAACTACAATTTTTGATTTTTAACTACTTTTGAAAGGTTTGTTCCATGACCCCCACATTTTTTATATAATGATTTTAATTGTTTGGTATTCTCGTTCGATTGGCTCTTGCTTGATAACCAACCCATCAAACTCAAAATCTAAGAAGTTGGGACATGAGAACTAGTCGGGGACTGCTTTTTGGAACAAACCTGCAGTTCAGCAGTAACAACTGAATTTCAAACTTCATTCCTTTAAATAACTTAATCCTGGGCCTTTGCCTTATTTGGTTTTCGTCTCTTATTTTCAGATATTTAATGCATTTTTGGTAATAAATTAAGTAAATTAAGAAAGAAATTAAAATGAAGTATAATGTTTTTTTTTTTGTTGTGTATAAAATCACAACTACGATATGGCTAAAGTAACCTCTAGTCCGGTTAACATTAGATAAGCTTATTGACATTGCGTTAGGTTAAAGTTTGCTTTTTCTTTGTTTTATTGTTTCAAGTGCATTAAATCATTAAAAAGATTGGACATGATAGTGAATCAAAGGAAGAGAATAGCATAGAAAAATACTGTATTTATGTAAACAAACATTTTACAGTGGTATAGTGAAACTAAAATTTCTTACCTTCATTATACATACGTAACTATAAAAAAATAAAAAGAAAAGAAATAATAATAATCTAACTGATACTACCAAAAAAACAAAACAACTATAATATCACTAACGTAATGATTTGCATATTATTTAATTATACTTGCTATTATAATTGCAATTTATATTGATTGACTAAATATTGTATTGAATAACTATACCCACCACAACTAAATTTGTATTTAATATCCCAGTAAACAAAAGGAAACAAAACATAGTATTCTAATGAAAATAAAAAAATTCATTTTCTATTAATGAATAATTGTTTTTTTAATTGTATTTTAATTGTTTTATCTTTTATATTAAAAATATCATAATGCAAATTATAATATAATATGCAGTTATTATAATGAAAATTATTATAATGAGAGATCTTATTTTTAATGCATCAATAGAATAATGAAATAAATCATTGATCTCTGTTGGGCTTAACAGGGATATAAGCTTATTAGTACTATTGTAAATAGATGTTAAATATTTATTTATATATTGTTTTCTATATGAATCTTATATTGAACATTCTAATACAATATGTTTTAGGGTTTCTAGCTTTTTTACTTTCACTTACCTACATACGAAATGTGTAGTGAGGGAAAGTATTGCGATCGTGAAAAAATTCGATTTTTTTTTTTAAGGTAGGGAATAAATGTGGTTGTGTGTGTATGTTAACAGACTAAATCAAAAACTAGAGACAGTACGAATTTGAAATACAGTATTTAATGTATGTGTATGCCCGCGATGCGACAGCCAAAATATATCCCACATTATCACAGAAGAAAATTTAAAAAAATTATTTAACGATTAAAAATTTTATTCTAAAGTAAATACGTGATGCTCAAATTATTTAAAGCATTTAAGATGTGAAAACATATAGTATGAGATAAACTTTAATTAATTATAGGTGATAATTAAATAGCAACTTATCTTCCTTTTTTCCACACTATTTATTTTCTCATTACACCATGTTAACGTTTCGGGGCCGTGTCCCCATTTTCAAAACCTGTACATTAGTTTATCTATTAACATTTAATGATTCAATAATTGTTATAATAAATTAAATAAATTACATTAAATAGAACTTACATAGATAATATCTCAATATTATGATTGACAGTCTTATAATCAATTTTTTAAAAACTATGTCTCCCTAAAATGCTAAAAATACAATGTTCTATATTTTTTATATATGTCAGCTCATACCTAAGTCTAAGTTTTTCGTATCCGTTTTATAATTGAATGTGACTTTATTGTTTTTTGTTATATGTATAGCCTCCAATAATTTTCTATTTTTTGCATTACTTTCTTTTTCCAATATTTTGGTATTGTCAAAATTGAATTTATGTTGCAATTTTATACTATGGTATGCTAGTGCTGATGTGTTGATGTTTTTTACATTATTACAATTTGATATACTATGCTGCTGCTTTAACCTGGTCTTAAGTTTTTTTTGAAGTTTCTCCAATGTATACACACTTTTCACAATCCATGCAATCAATTTTATGGATAACATTTTGCTTTGCATAATCATCTATCTTATCTTTCAAATTACTTAAATATTTATTAATTTTGTTACTATTATACAATCCCGATTTTATGCTTTCTTGGTCATATTCTTTTAGAGTCTTTTTTATCTTATCCATTAAGGAAAAAGGAAGATAAGTTGCTAATTAATTATCACCTATAAGATATAAAAATCTTCCTACGAAATTTAGAAGAAAATAAGATTAATTAATCATATTTTAGTTCATAAACTTTAGTTACATAATAAATTTCTGAATGCAATATAGAGTGATTTTAGAGGAACAGCAATCTTTCTCGGCTTTCAGAAAGAAACAAGAGAAAAACTTTACTACGAGATGTAAATACACTTTCTATCGATTCGCCTTTACGATATATTTCCAAAAAGCAACTCGCAGTAAAAAACAAACTAGCAGTAAAAAAAATCGACTATTTATGACATTAGGTCCCTTAAAAAAACAAATAAACAAAAATTAATCGAAAAGTACTGAGATCTTCCAAGTTTCGATATGATGAAATGCTCTATGATATAACTTATATCATGACAATACCTTTGCAATAGTGCGCCTTCATTTTGTTTTTTTATTATATAAGTAATATATTTATTATGATAAAAAATAAATCAATTGAGAATTAAAAGGCAACACTCACGTATATATATATATATATATATATATATATATATATATATATATATATATATATATATATATATATATATATATACATACGAGAAGTGCTCCTCTCTATACAGAAAGTTGGATGTTAAACAGCATTTAACCAACAACGACTTCATTTATATTGTAGAATATGTAACAATTTCTGCTCCTTTAGCTGAGTTGTTAGACATTTTACAGGGGGGAAAAATATTTTCTTTGGCTTAATTTTACCTTCGTTATTTTCACTCCGAAAAAAACTAAGGAATTTACGTGGGAAGCCTTGGATTTACTGTGAACCCCTTGTCGAAATATACATTTCTAGCATTGAAAAGCGGTTTGAAGATTATTTTAGTATTAGTCAAAAGCGGCTGAAACAGCTGTTGTCGCTGCAGTATGTCATCCTATATTTAAAAAGAGATGGTTATGTTACGTGGATAGCATCTATCATGACAGAGTAGAGCATCTCTTTAAGTCAGCAGTAATGAAGCACATTGCAGCAGGAGTCGATTCGCAGAAGAATTTTTCATTGCAGGGCCATCAAAGTGGGAAAATCCCAGGTTATTTAAGTTACTTCGATTTTGGCGATGAAGCACTTCATAATGAATCCAAAACAAGAAACGAAGTCGAAATTCAGACTCATGTAGAACTCTGTAATTATCTTGGGGATCATTGTATGAATCTGAACATGTTGGATAGGTACCCTGCAATAAGAAAAGTTTTCTTCGAAACAAACACTCCTATTCCTTCATCTGCTCCAGTAGAACGCCTTTTTTCGTTCGCCTCCATGACTAACTCTCCTAAAGCAAACCGGTTAAGAGACAAAAATTTTGAAATGAGAGTTATAATGAAAGCCGATTCTGTCCGTTATCGTAATTCCTCATGTTAAAATGTTTATTTAAATTAATAATAATTTTTTCAACTGATCAAAAAGGGATATTTTATCTTTTAATTAGTCATTTAAATGTATAAATATTAAATGATTAAAATTTAATTATATGTTTCTATATTCGATAATATAGTTCTTTATTATATAAGAAGTATTTTTTATTTAGTTTAATTCAATTTACTTTTAAAATCTACTTTATTATGTAAATTTATTTCTTATGTCCTTAATTACTTTTGAGAAATAAAGTTTTTATGAATTAATTATTTTACTATTACTAAGAAGGAGGATCTTTATTTTAGTTAAAATATTAATAATTATTATATAAAATGTACGATCATAAAATATGAAATAAAATTTAATGACAAAATAAAAATTATGATTTTATTATTAACTTTATTAAAAGTTGGATGCCTACAGCAGATGGGAATAGGTTTACTGGTAATTTCTCTTCAATATTGCTCAAAAAAATTTTAGTTCACTAAACCACAACTTTTAACTTTAAACAAGTTATAAAAATTACATATTACACATAGAACGACTATATTTAATCTGAAAGGCTTATTATGTCATATTTGTATGTCTTTTGTCTATCCGAACCATTATCTATTTGTCTATACCGAACTATCCGAATCATTATGAGTAAAGATATTTAAAATGTTTGTTTTAGTTTAAACTAATTACTCAAATATATCAAGTTGATTTACAACTAATATTCAATCCGACTTTAATGAACTGTGGTTTGAGCATGAGAATAAATCTAAACACTTCAATTTTATTGCTGACCGGTCATTTATCTATAACATCACAGTTCCTAAATTTTTTCTCCACTACCGAGCTTTTCCGTAAATACACGTTTTTCTTGTAGTACATATTAATACTGAGTTGTGAAAAAAAACAACTCACAACCTTCGGATTATCATTTGCAGCTATTAGATGAGTAAATTTTAAAATATATGGACTATCAAGTACTATTATAATACACTCAAATTTTCTATAAACCCCCGGACCACCCCGCACCTATCCCAAAACATTGCAATACTTCAATAAATATGACCAGGTAAATATCCCAAAGTAATAAATACATGTACACCAGAAGTAGTTAGTAGTTAAATAATTGTAATTACCAACTACAATTTGTAGTTAGTAGTTAACAAAATTTAACTACTTTTTCCAACTTGTAGTTAGTAGTTGAAAAAAATTAACTACTAACTACTAGTTAAAGAAAATAGTTGCCTGCTGTTAACTACTAACTACAAACTGTAGTTAGTAATTGCAACTACAATCAGAACAAAGTAGTTGTAGTTAGTAGTTACTAGTTGTAACTACATTTTGCCCAACTCTGCTCCTTTCAATCGCCCTTTATTAGACGCAGTTGTGTCACAGCACATTATTTGTACTTTGTCATCGAGGTTCCAGTCATAAAGTGCGTTCGACACAGCTTTAGCTTGATCCTGGCCGGAAAAACTCTCCAGTTTGGGTACAGCCAGAAGTTGCTCCTTTTCTCCAAATGAAATCAGAATTGGCAGGCGTTTTTCTTTAGAACTTCTCACTAATAATTTTCCATCCCAGTGAACAGTCACCATTTGAGGCATATTATTCTGAAAATATGATTTTATAGATTCTGCTCTGTCTTTTCGACTCCGTGTTCGAATAAGTTGAATAGACGATCGGAAAATCATCACAGCTAAGATCGAGTGCTTCTAATACAGCCTGAAATATATAGACAGAATCCCTTATGCTTAATTGGCATCTATCTAAAGTTGCAACTAACTTAGGCGTGATAAAGTCTTTCCTTCCTCTTTTTTAGTAGTTTGAGAACTTACCATTTGAGAGGTGGATGCTAAGGGTTCCTCATGGCTTTCATCAGAGCTGGTAAGTTGATCGTGGTGTCCTTGCGTTTGAATAGAATCTTGCGTAGTAACAGATATCGTCATCTCTGTTAAATTTGGCTTTATCATCAAACCTCCAATACACATTTGTTCACATATTTTTTTTTTCTTCATTCAATTTCCTTTCTTCTTTTTAAGCTAACTTTTTGTCTACACCCGCTAAACACCCTGGACGCCCTATGTAAAAATATTATTATCTTCTTCGATTTTCATCCGTTCCAAAGCATCAAAGTGTGCTGTATCAAATAAATTATCTAAATTGTTCTTAAAGTTCTCCTCACGGCGCTTGTAAATATCTTGTATTTTTTTAGAATTTTTTTGCAACTCCCTCCAAGCATGGTAAAGATCCACAAGATTTTTTATACAGTTAGGTACAGCTCTATTAGGGATTCTAGCTTTTTCCCATAATATAATACACAGCTGAATGACGATATTAGCACTTTCACTAACAGTCAATTTAACTTCGTGAATGTTAAAAAAAAGTATTGCAAGAACTTGACGATTAGACGGTAACTTTGAGCCTGTTAATTGATAATTTACGTCACCAACTAAGAAAATACATTTTTTATTGCTTCTTAATTCCACTGCCATCTTTTAAATGTAAAACAATACGTGTTAATCGCGAGAATAATTGAGAAATAATGGCAAATGCCGTAAAAACGCACCGCTACTGCCGCGCAACATGCGTGAACATGATTCGATGCAAGTCGGCACGGGTTATCGTACTCCAAATAAGGTAAACATTTATTTCCTAGTGTTTTAGAGGCAAATGAACACAACTAACACCTATGCGTTAGAAATTTAAAACTTTGAAAAATAAGGGACACCCTAGTGAACATCCTTTGACTCAACATTCAATTTTTTGTAAATAATGTTTTTGTACAGTACTGGGCTAGAGGTGACTAAGCAGAGTTGGGCAAAAAGTAGTTCAACTACAAATTACAGAACTACATATACAGTACTTGGAAAGTAGTAGCAACTACAACTACTTTTGTATTTTGTAGTAAGCACACTACAACTACTTTAGTTTGAAAAAAGTAGTTGCATTTTTACAACTACAACTACTTTAGTTTGAAAAAAGTAGTTGCATCTTTACAACTACAACTAGTAGTTGTAAAAAAAGTAGTTGCATTTTTACAACTACAACTAGTAGTTGTAATTATAATTATAGACCTACAATTACAACTACTTTTATTGGTAATCGAGTTTTAATCTATATCAAATGTAAATCGATATGAAGTATTTCAAATGCAATTCAGCTAATATAAAAAAACTCGAGGATCGATTGAGAACCAAAGAATAAAAAAATCTGGTGCGATGCGCGCAACACACAACTTTCACTTACCAACTTACTTAGATTAGAAATTGACGTGTTTTTTAATTGCCATTTCTCAAAATCACATATTTTTCCACATTCGTTTATTATTTTTGTTTTTATTTGCTCTCTAAAGTACACTATTTTTTTTTATTATTAAATAAACAATTCTTACTTGTGAAATTCGGCAATGCAAGCATAATACTCTAAGTTGACTGATTTCATAATTCTCCATGTAGTTGTTGAAAACATCATTTAGTTTCCATGAAACAAATAATTTCCATTAAATGAACAGAAAGGCTTTAATTATAAACAATGGTCTGTCATTAAAGGCGTAATGCACATGCGTAAGCTCAACGTATTTTATGAGTTGACGGAATATATTTCCTTTTTTCTCCTGTAAATGTTTGCTTGATTTTTCATATTTAGCCAGTTTTTATTTTTAGGCAAAACGAGAGACAAATAATTTCTCCAAATAAACAAATACAAATGTACTTTATAGGAGAACAAAAAAGGTCCTTTTACCATTTAAGCCCCCTTAGAACATTTTAATAATGATAAAGGTTACCTGATATTAAAGAGTACTTGATTTTCATTAAACATGACGAATTTAATCAAAATCATTAAAGCCGTTTTTGAGATAATCGAAAAAAAGGTAGTAATTGGAAAAAAAGTTATGAAATAAAGTGCCCCCTCCGTTTCACCAATTCTGATGAAATTTTGGTTGTCACATCCTGGGCACATACATACACCAAATACCCAGTCTGATTTGGCCGTACGGTTAAATTGATATACGTTTGACACAAGAGATTGAATTCTTTATTATGAACGCAGGTAATTCATAAATATAGAACAATCGATAACATATGATAACAACAATAATCGATAACATATTAACAGTATTTTGATTTGTAACAATGCACCACTACATCACTCCCCCCCAAGTGACAACGATAAGCAATATCTTCTGGAGGGCCTGATGATTCTTCCTGAAAACGTCGTTGTGTTCAAATCTGGTGGCGGTGGGATGTATCTTGAAACCAGAGGGTCTGCGAACCGTACTGTCTTCTTCTTCTGGGGAGCAGGATGTGAGGTATCGGCTCCACTAAAATGAGCGGGTTTCAGGCGGTCTCTGGATACTGTGACAGCGTTCCCGTTGAGGAGTATCTTGAATGTCTTGGGTGAGCGGGAGATAACTTTGTGTGGGCCTGTATAGGCCGGCTGTAGAGGTGGGTGGGAGGAATCGTCTCGGAGGAAAACGTAAGGTGTGTGTTGCAGGTCGGTATGGCTGAACACCTTGTTTTCTCCATGCCACACAGGGTTTGTTGGTCGGCATTGTCGCATGATGCTTGATAGTTGCTCTGCATAAGTTGATTGTGGCGCCTCGAAGTTTGTGGACCTAAAGAAATCACCCGGTAAACGAAGCTTCGTCCCATAAACGAGTTCGGCAGGGCTAGCATTGAAATCCTCTTTGACGGAGCTTCTAAGGCCTAAGAGCACAGCGGGTAGGTGGGCAGTCCATGGTCCGTCGGCAGCCTGTAGACGACAAGTGAGCGCTGTTTTTAGTGATCTGTGCCACCTTTCCAGAAGCCCGTTACTTTGCGGGTGATATGCTGTAGTGTGTTGTACTTTAGAGCCAATCAGCTTCGACAGGGATTGAAAGAGGTTAGATTCGAAATTTCTTCCTTGGTCGGTAATAATTTGTACTGGAGACCCGAATCGAGCTATCCAATTTTCCCAAAAAGTATTTGCTACGGTGAGAGCCGTCTGGTCAGGTATAGGGTAGGCCTCGGGCCACCTGGTGTACCGATCAATGCAGGTGAGTAGGAATCGTTTATCCCCAGCGGGGGGTAAGGGTCCGACTATGTCAAGGTGGACACAAGCAAAACGTTGATCCGGAGTTTTAAGTTTCATCAAAGGTGATGATTCATGTTTAATTTTAGTTTAGTTTTAGAACGCTGGCAGTAAAGGCAGTTTCGAACAAAGTTGGTTATGTATTTGGTCATGTGTGGCCAAAAGTAACGGTCTTTGATGAGCTTAATAGAGGCGGACCTTCCTGGGTGTGAGAAATTGTGTATGTGCTCACATATCCGGTCACGAAACTGCTGGGGGACATACGGCCTGTCAATATCATTTTCAGTATGGCAATAGAGTCGGACACCTGGGGTAAGGGCGATTGCCGTTAGGCTCGGAGACTTCTGGCTCGCTACGAGGTGTGATAATTGTTCGTCCTGTTGTTGAGCTATTGCCAGTTCAGTGGGGGTGGGGATAGTGAGCGAAACGGAGTCAGCTCTTGACAGTGTATCGGCAACAATATTCAGGGTGCCCGAAACATGTCGGATATCGTTTGTGAATTCGGAGATAAAAGAGAGTTGACGGGCTTGTCTTGGGCTCGGTTTATCGGACCGTTGACGTAAGGCGTAAATAAGGGGTTTATGGTCCGTGAAGCATGTGAAGTTTTGTCCCTCCAGTATGTGTTTAAAATGCTTTATGGAGCTGTAAATGGCCAAAAGCTCTTTGTCATATGCAGAATAAATGGTTTCGGCAGGAGAGAGCTTTCTAGAAAAAAATCCTAGGGGTTGGGTACCTCTTTTGGATAGTTGATGAAGGACACCGCCGATGGCCGTATCAGAGGCATCGGTATATAAATGAAGTTTACTGTTTGGATTCGGATGAGAGAGGGTCACAATTTGACGCAGAGCATTCTTAGTTTCGTGGAATGCCTCTTCCAGGTTAGGCGTCCAGTTTATGGTGGAATGTCTCGGTCCTGTAATGGCGTTCAATGGGGCCTGGATACGAGCTGCATTTGGTATGAATCTTCGGTAAAAATTTACCATTCCCAGAAATCTTCTTAATTGCGAGACTGTTTTTGGAATCGGGAAATCTTGAATAATCTTCAGCTTCTCATCCAAAGGTTTAATTCCTCGTTCTGATATTTCGCGACCCAGAAATGAGACCTTGGATTGCGCGAAAACACATTTTGTTTGATTCAAGAATATCCCATAACTTTTAAGTCGCCCAAAAATAGTCTCTAAATGTTTTAAGTGTTCTTCTGAAGAAGAGGAAGCTATTAGGATATCGTCTAGGTATTTAAAACAGAAGGGGAGACCGTGTAGTGCCTGGTTGATGAATCTCTGGAACGTTTGCGCTGCATTACGTAGCCCGAAGGGCATAAAGGGGAATTCATAGAGTCCAAAAGGGGTACTGATAGCTGTTTTTTCTATGTGATCCTTGTGGACGGGGATTTGTTGGTATGCTCGCATTAGATCGATGGTTGAAAAGACGGTTTTTTTGTATAAAAAATTAGAAACGTCTTGAATGTTTGGTAGAGGGTATCGGTCCGGTATGGTTACGGAATTTAACAGACGGTAGTCTCCACAAGGGCGCCATTCTCCATTCTTCTTGCGGACCATATGTAAAGGACTAGCCCAAGGACTACTAGATGGGCGGCATAGTCCTAGAGATTCCATCGTGTCGAATACGGCCTTGGCTATTTGGTGTTTTTCCGAAGATAGGCGTCTGGGTGCAACATAAACTGGGTTACCTTTAGTTTCGATTCGGTGCAGAGTTGTGTGTTTTACTTTTTTAACATCCTGGTAGGTAGGTGGTGTGTCGAGACCATATTTTTTTAGCAATATCTTAATGGGATCCGTATGTTCGACAGCGCTAAGCGAATGTGGGACAATTTCATCGCAACGGAAAATGGTCGTAGAAAGTGGTAAAAATGAAGCCCTGTCGATAATTCTTCGTCCGGGAAGATCAACCAAAAGATTAAAATGAGTTATAAAATCCGACCCTATTATGGGTTTGGAAACGTCAGCTACAAGAAAATTATAGTTGAACTTTTTTTTGAGGCCAAAGTCTAATTTCAGTAGTCGTGTACCGTACGCGGCTATTCGAGTATTATTTGCTGCATATAGATATTTAGTAATATTGGATCTCGCGTCACAAAATCTTGGAGGAATAAGTGATATGTCGGCTCCGGTATCCACTAAAAATGCTACTTTCGTAGACTTATCGGTCAAGAAAAGGCGGCTTGAATATCCATGGCAAGAGCACGCCGCTGATGTCTGCCTTATAGTTAGTTTTTTGGACCATAGGAACAAGGGGATCGGCACCTCTCGGCCTGTTCGCCAAATTTCGCGTGGTACCAGCACCAGTCAGATTGGTTTTGGGATGACGACTTTGAACGCTGGCGACGTTGATAGGAACCAGGACTACCATGGGTAGGGGATCTGCGATCTCGAAACCTAGATCTATGAGGTGAGGGTGATCTAGGATTTCGTAATTTGGTGGACAGGTTACGTACCTCATTCCTTAAGGCTTCTATTTCTAGCCTGAGCTCCGAACTTCCGTGCTCTCCGGTACAAGAAGTGGCGTAGACTGCCGCCTGGGGTCTGCTAACATCAGCAATTTTATCAGCTATGTCACTTAATTTCTCCAAGTCTTGTACCGAAGCCTGCAATATAGCCTGGGTTGCAATTGGCAGCCTTTGGAGAAATAATTGTTTTATTATATCTTCTGATGTTTGGGGCCCACAAAGAGCTTTCATCTCTCTCAAAAGCTGAGATGGTCTTTTATCACCTAGTTCCAGGCCCGAAAGTAACTTCCGGATTTTTTGCTCGTCTGTCTCGCAGCATCTTTTAATTATCGTATTTTTGAGGGAATTATAATCAGGTTCAGGGTCGTTTGTCCTGAATAAGTCCCCGACAGTTTTTAAGGTTTCACTATCTAAGGCAGAAACTAAGTAGTGGAATTTGGTTTGATTATTAGTTACTCCAGCTAATGCGAATTGCGATTCCATTTGCCGGAACCATAGATCTGCATTGGATCTCCAGAATGGGGGAATCTTAACAGAGATATGGCTCACCTGTGTTTTGGGTTCTTCCCTGGGTTGCTGTATATTTCCCAAAGCCGCTTCGAGTTGTACGATTTTTTCCTTCAATTCTTCCATCACGTCGGGGTCACCAATTTGGCCGTACGGTTAAATTGATATACGTTTGACACAAGAGATTGAATTCTTTATTATGAACGCAGGTAATTCATAAATATAGAACAATCGATAACATATGATAACAACAATAATCGATAACATATTAACAGTATTTTGATTTGTAACAATGCACCACTACACTGATCAAACCCATTCCAGCCGTTTTTGAGTAAATAAAAAAAATATGTGAACATAAGACAAAGTTAATTAAATAAAGTACCCCCTCCGTTTCACCAATTTCAATGAAATTTCACACACACACGCACGCACGCACGCACGCACACACACACACACACACGCACGCACACACACCACAGCACACACGCACACGCACACACCACAGCACACACGCACACGCACACACCACAGCACACACGCACACGCACGTACGCATGCACACACACCACGGCACACACGTACACGCGCGCACGCACACAAACACACACAGGATCACACCGACTGTAGACTTCCAAACAATCACCATAACTTTGTATGGGTGCAAGTTGGGCTTTAGAAAATATCTTGGTTGTTTATCTTTTGTCTAGCTTTCGACTACAACGCCTTCTGTTGCGCATAAGAACATAATGCGATTGAGTATTAACGGGGGACTAGTTTACCTCCGGATAATGAGCATTTTACCTAAGGAGAATCCATGACTATTTGTGAAGTTTTATTGAGCTAAAGATTTGCGAGTAGGGTGTTCAATCCTATGTCACAGCCTCCAGCAAGCCTGAAGGGGCCACTCTTCCACTTCCAACTTCCAAGGAATTTCCAGCGACCATCCCCACATCAGCGAGAGGACTGTTGAGCAGAGCTCAGCAAAATTCATCTTATATAATAGATAACAGATAATATATTCTATTATTAGACTTTTCAAATAAAGATAACTGCATCATCCAATATTTATAAATAATAAATATTTAAATTTATTGGTCACCTGTTAACTTAAATCTGAATACAATGTTTTTAGTTTACTAAATTATTTGATAAATCTCACATTTGTAAACAAGATCTATTCTTTAGATGTTTTTCCAATTTTTAATAATCATCATTTTCTATGTTGGATAAAAGAAACATAGTTGCAATCCTTTTTTATTCCAACAAAAAAGCAATACTTAAAAACATTTATTCTGTTTTTTAGTATTAATTCACAAACTTTGGGTATATGGTGGTTAATTGATCTTCTGTTCTCAATACATAGTTCTATAGTCCATTCCACATCGACATGGCAGTAGATCTCGTGCGCTGTTGCCAAACCTTCAAATCTACCCGATTTTCACGTTAAAATTCTGAAAAACTGCATTTTATTTTTTTAACTTTCATAATGTGCAGAATTTGATTCTCTATCAGCCCATTCTAAAAATAAAACACAAAAGATAAATCTACAATCGCAATAAATTATTTTTGGTAATTTTTTAACTTAAAAATTGTAATGGGAATTCTTGTTCATCTCGTCCCTGTGTCCTTATTTTTAGAGATATTGCTTAAAAATTTTTCATAAAAACCCCAGATGTTGCCTGCACTCGTAAAAAAGAAGAAAAAATGGATTTAATGTTGTTCATTTCCTATTTTTTGGCAAAATGAAAATAAAAAATGACATTTTCGACTTTTAAAAAGTAGCCAGCGAGGAATTTTCGTACTATAGCAGTCTATGAAATTTTAGCATATCCCTTATAAAAAGGACATTTCAAATTTAATTTTAAGCTATGTCCGACAATTGTGGGATGCACACAGCTGGACTAATTAATTTTTAAATGTGAGCGAACGGTACACTTCATTGGTGTACCACTGCAGGCAACTAAATAAAGATATCATACTTAACACATAGAGTGCGGAGCACTGCCCAGGGCAGTGGTCCGGGTAATGCCCAAGCGACGGACCACTGCTCTGGGCAGGGCCTATACCGTAAGGTTTTAAGCAGGTAGCAAGGGGTTCAGCTTCCAGAGAAAAGTGAATTAGTTCACGTCAGTCTTTCGAGGAAGGTGTGAGCTTTATAAGTGTGTTTTCCGTCTCTAAATAAGTGGATTTTTGTAGAATCTATCGACGATCTTACGTTTTTTTTACTAAGGTAAGTTAATTCTCCACAGTATATCATTGATATTCATATTTTAACATATTATTGTTTTAAAATGTCAATTTTAAAAATAATTACAGAAAATTTTAGAAATGGATAAAAAGAGGAAACTAGATTCAGCCTCAAGTGAGCGTCAGGGTTCGAAAAACGATGGTATGTATTTTATATGTTATATTACATTTTATATTAAATTAAATGTTGAGATTTCTATATTTTTGCTAATATATTTTTAGGCCCTTCCAAAAAGAAAAAACAAATTGCATTGGACTCTGCTGAGGATAAAGTTGAAGCATTACATAGTGAGTAAACATATATTAGTATCCATAAAACTTGATAAAAACTTTGTGAATTTTATATTCATATGAATATATTTTTAGGACCTCCCAGAACGAGAAGTAAAAGTAGTGCATTAGAATCGAAAGAAGATAAAGAAAAAGTAATAGAGGGTATGAAGAAAATTATCAGTACGTTATAAAATTTAATAAAAAATATTGAAAATTTATATTTATAAAAATTTAATTTTAGGTCCTTCAACTTCACCTACGGTAGACAAAGTTTTCGGAGATAGAAAACAGATACCTGTGTCTCTTATGACGGAGGAAGAAATAAGATTGCTGGCTACTGAACCCCTTAAAGTAAAACATGTATTTGTTTTTTTGTAATCAAAATGGCTGTATATGTATATCAAAAGTGTATTATTTAATAAAATTGTTCCTGTATTATCTACAGTGTTGTTTGGTAAGTTATTAATCCTAGCTTATTTTCCCATTGCAAGTATACTTACAAATCTCATTTCATTAATTGAATTTATTTATAACAAATAAAATATTAAATACACACACACACATATATATATGTATATATGTATATATATATATATATATAGAGAGAGAGAGAGAGAGAGAGTTTAAATATGTCCCACAGTATTAATAAAGGTCTGGCCACACATGTCCGCACCGGATCCATCACGATTTTGCGGATCGGATTTGGCACGGAGATCCAAAAAGTCCGTTCACACATCTCCGCACCGCACCTGTCAAGGTTATTTTCAGCGCTCATTTTGTAACCTACCTAACCTGAGATCAGTATCAACTTCACTCTTGTTTACTGCGTTGTTTAGTATGTTTTAAGTAGTTAATGTGGCAATCACAGCTCTAGAACTAGAAGAACATGATAATTGGAGTAGAAATCACTCAGAGTTGAATAGTGTGTAAACTTAAAAGAACAAATTAATATATACGATGTTTCTTTATCTAACAGATTACTAAACAACTTAATGAATGCTTCAGGATCACAATCCAAAATATCTTTACTTTAAGATGCAAATGAGATTGAAAAAATGTGATAAAACGATGTAGGTTGTGATAAAACGTTAGGTAGTGTTAGTTATAACTTTATTTCTCTTGAGATTAGCATGGACAGGAGATAATAGACTGCAATATTCTTCTAATTAACATGTTTAATGTTTTTGATATAATATAGGATTGATGTTTGTGATATAATATTGGAAATTTATTAAATATTTCTTAATAGTCTTCAATATATTCTTGGATGGGTAGTTCCAACCTTCTTCATGAGAAGGTGTAAATTAGTAACCAACTTAAAAAAGATGTGTATTGGAAATGTGAAGTATTAAAGCTTCAGTTTCCTTAAGAAATAAGGTGAAATTTATTTTCAACAACTTCATATTCTTATATGAATTATTAAAAAATGATTGTTTACTTTTGTATCAGCAAATTAATACTTGAAAAATCTTAGTGGATATACATGTGTTTGGGCACAAAAAAAAAAAATCAAGAAAATGAGCTTTTAAACTGTTTGTTTGATATTTGCTTCTGTTTTACTCATTCAGCAGTTTTTTTGTTTTAAAATGTCTCAACATACTCATCCATACTTACAGTGGCTCACAGTCAAAATGATGCAAAGGAATATTTTTATTTCAAATGCAATTTACTTCCTCTTTGTTAAAATTTCTAAACCAATGCACATGATGCCATAATGATTTATTGTCATACATCAAATTTATATAATCAAATCAACTCAACAGCAATCATAGAAAGAGAAAAAAAAATCTTCATTAATACTCGTAGGGATTGAAGGTCACAGTGAAAAAGATGCAACGTTTACTTCCGTTTAGAAAACAGTGAAAGTAACAAGTATTCTTCAATTATCTGGTAAATTAGTTTATTAACCTTTTAATTTCTTTTCATTCTTTCAATGAAAACAAAAATAAACAATATGAATACTAGTAATCAGTCTAGTTCGAGCTTTTGCTAAAAATGGGTGCGCAAACAACTATTCGTGAACGAGAAAAAGTGATTAGCAATTTAAAAATGGACAAAACACAACGAAAAATTGTCTCTACTATCAATAGGAGTTATGCCACCGTTCAAAATATTATTGAAAGTTTTAAAAACGAAAATAGAATAATAAGAAAAGCTAGTGTGAATGCAAAACATTTTTTTACTGGTAATGATTTTGCGCCAAATAACAAATAATCCAAAATTTGGTGCTCCAAAGTTGACCACATTAGTTAAAAAACATTTAAATATAATGGTATGCGCTGAAACCATCCGAAGGGTCTTAAGAAAAAACCAATACAAAGGTAGAGTTACATGGCAAAAACCTTATTTCAGTGACAAAAATACAAAGCTTCTAATCAATTTTGCTAAGGATTGTTTAACAAAAGACATGGACTTCCGGAAGTGTTCTGTATTCAAATGAGCCAAAATTATATTTGTTTGGCTCAGATGGAAGAGGTTTCGTCGGGAGAAAGTCAAATGAAGAGCGCCTTGAAAAAAATCTTCGCGCGTTCATCAAACCTGGAGGTGGTCATGTCGTGTTTTGGGGGTGTATAGCTGCCTCGGGGGTACGAAATCTTCATTTTATTGAAGGAACAATGGATAGAAATTTATATTGTCACATCCTGAAAGAAAAATTTTAAAGCAAGTGCAACCGAGCATGGAATAATAAATAATTTTGCTTTTTATAGTGATAACGACCCCAAGCATTCTTCTTATCTTGCAAGAGAATGGTGTTTATATAATTGCCCCAAAACTATAAAAACACCTCCCCAATCACCAGACCTAAACGTCATAGAGAATTCATGGAGTAAATTAGAAACAGAAGTGATAAAACAAAAGATTTCAAACAGAGAAGATCTCAAAAATGTGCTACAAGAAGAATGGGACAATATAAGCCCACCTTAAACAGAAAAGCTTGTCTAATCCATGTCCAATTGTTCGAAAGAGATAATAAAAGATAAAGGCTTACCTACAAAGTACTCAAATTCAAAATATTTTTGATTTTTTGGATGTTTTTAATTTTGCATCATTTTCACTGTGACCTAAGAAGTGTATATTTATTCATGAGGTTTTAGTTTAATTTTAGGATTTGACCTCAAAGAAACTTTTAAGTATTGTAAATTCTAGCCTAATGTTTGTACTTTATATTTGTAAACAAAGATTGTTGAAAATAAATTTTGGCTTGATATAAAATAGTTTTTTTTCAAAGTTAATTCCTTGCATCATTTTGACTGTGAGCCACTGTATCTCTTCAATATGTAATCAACATTTTATTTCTTTTAGTTACTTCTACCCTGTATTAATAAGTTCTTAATTTCATGTTATCTATTGTTTTGTTTTTTAGTGATATTTATAACTTCAGTTTAAGGAATCCAGTTTTTTTTTTTTTTTTTCATTTCATTTAATTACGATTATTTAAGATATGTTAAATGATGATCAGGGTTTTCAGTTTACAACTTTTTTATTATGGAAAGCCCAAGTTTCAATCCAACTTGTGGATCATCGTCAGGGCTAAAAGAAAACAAATATATGAGTATCTATGCTAGAGGATGACAATAAATGAATATTTTACAGAACTGATAATAATACAAAGCATGGTAAGCATTATACATGAATATTTAAACAGTGGCTAGTTGGCAAGATAAAATGGAATCTGATATTTTCCTCCTGAGTCGAGGTTGATACAAAAACTCTCACCCATTTTTACCTTCTGTCTTTGTATCAACCTGGACTCAGGAGGTAAATATCAGATTCTATATTATCTTGCCAACTAGCCACTGTTTAAATATTCATGTATAATGCTTACCATCCTTTGTATTATTATCAGTTCTGTAATATATTCATTTTTGTCATCCTCTAGCATAGATACTCATATTTTGTTTTCTTTTAGCCCTGATGATGATCCACAAGTTGGATCGAAACGTCAGCTTTCCATAATAAAAAAGTTGTAAACTGGAAACCCTGATCATCATTTAACCTATTGTACAGAATTACAATTACGTTATTATATACGAATTACGTTGACTATCTCTCACCTCTAGAATACGATTATTTAAGTTACAATCCAAAATTCAAATGTTTATTTTATAATTTAAATTATGTTCAAGTTAATATGTGTATTCCAATGGTGTCTTCAGTTATACCTCTTTGATAAGGTCACTTTTTTAAACCAGGAATTTTTTTTTTAAATATCTGCCTTTGTTTAATTTGTATCACTATTCTTATTTCCAGCATTTATTGTATTATATCTTATTATACAATCTGCATTGCATGACTGTATCTTACCATATTCAATTTTAAAATTTTATAAAGAATTAGTTTATTGATTTCAGATACTATAATTCTGTTATTTATGTTTCATTCCTATCTGATTAATAAATAATTTATGTTTGATTCTTTATTTACCTACCTTTTCATGCCTCCAATGAATATTGCCATCATAGCTTCATAATCTAGTATTTTTTTTTTCTTTATTTCTATACATTTTGATTTTGATGTTAAAAATGTTATTTGTTCAGGAATAAGTTTGTAAAACTATCTTCACTATTATCTGTTGAAATTCCAATTATCATTATAACAAATATTCTTATGAAAGAACATAAGATGAAGTTTCACCTAATGAAATCTAAATTATAAAAAAATTATAAGTTTTTTATGGTTTAAACTCTGTACAGCTTGTTTTATGATTTTGAGATACATTACAGTTAAGAATATCCTGTATTTTAACCTTGAGCTGTTATTTGTGACATTTATTTTTATTGTTCTAAAGTTAATATGTGGCTTAGGGGAAGGTTGCCTAAGTTGGACCGTCACCTAAATTGGACCACCTTTGTTTTGTGTACTAAAGGATATGACAGTGCTGCTATTTTGGTGTCGAATGTTAGAACTAACTACTCCCGCCCTAAGTAAGGTACAAGATATTTCCTTATCTTGTTTACAATTCCCACATGAGAAAAGTCTGGTATTAGTGCTGGCTGATGTTATTTACTAGTGACACATCATAAGGTTTTCTCCCTTTTCTAACAAAGGTATGTGCATTATTTCTTTATATTATTTGTTGCAGATTATTTCTTTACACTTAGAGTGGTCAATTAACAGAATAATATGAATATTTTTTTTTATATTGAAAGATCAAAGAAAAAAAAGTGTGTTCCCTAAATTGGACCAAAAATGGTTGCCAAATTTGGACCGGTCCAATTTAGGAAACGATTTTTAGAGTGGTGTTTAATTACTCTTTTTTCTTGTAGAAAGATGTCTAAAAGAGGGAGCTATGGAAAATGGAGTGATGCAGACCTAACCTTAGCTGTCAGTGCTGTCGCTTCAGGAAGTGTTGGCCTTAATGAAGCTGCAAGGCGGTATGGTGTCCCAAAAGCGACATTAAAAAGACATCTAGATAGAAAGAATAAGGACCATTCACTTAAAAAACATTTTGGGAGACCCACAGTGTTCACAGAAGAGATGGAGAAAGAACTGGCAGCCCATATATTAAAATTTGAAGAACGCATGTTCGGTCTCTCAATCATTGAGGTAAGAAAACTCGCGTTCCAAGTTGCATCATTACATGGTGTGCAGCACTGTTTTAGTGTGGACAAAAAAATGGCGGGGAAGAAATGGTATTACAATTTCATGAAGAGGAATCCAAACCTTTCGTTGAGGCAGCCGGAAGCTACTTCTCTAGCCAGAATGAAAGGTTTTTCCAAGGAAAGGGTTCATAAGTTCTTTGATATTTTAGAAAATATTATTGATATACATAAACTAAGTGGCAACAAAATTTATGATGTAGATGAGAGTGGGTTCACCACCGTTCAGAAAAAAAACCCAAAAATAGTTGGGCTTAAAGGGAAACATCAAGTTGGAGCTGTGAGCAGTGGGGAAAGGGGTGTAAATACGACCATAGTGTGTTGTGTGAACGCTGCTGGATCCTTTGTCCCGCCAATGTTTATCTTTAAAAGAAAAAGACATGCTCCTGAGCTTGAAAGAGGTGCACCAGCTGGGAGCAAAGTTGAAATATCTGATAGCGGATATATTACCTCTGAGCTATTTATAGAGTGGCTCAATCTTTTTAAGAGAAATGTAGTTTGCTCAAAAGAAGATCCAGTGTTGCTCCTTCTAGATGGTCACGTGACCCATTGCAAAAATTTAGATGCTCTTATTTTTGCTCGGGATAATGGTATCATAATGGTGCAGTTACCGAGCCATACTACCCATAGGATGCAGCCCCTAGATGTTGCCTTTTTCGGTCCCCTAGGGATATATTACACCCAGGCACAAGAAAAGTTTCTACGACAAAACGTGGGTACTAGAATAACTCAATATGATGTCGTGGCTTTACTAACAGAGGCATATGGGCGAGCAGCTACTGTTAACAATGCTGAGAGCGGATTTAGATCCACAGGTATCTGGCCTGTAAACCGTCATATTTTTCAGGACCACGACTTCGCTCCTTCAGATGCCTTAAACCCAATCACAGCTGCTATTTCCCCATCCAAAAGTTCTACCCTAACTTTTTCCGACACCTTAATAGAGGCAGCACCAATACCCCAAGTGATAGCTGACCTTTGTAAGAAGAGGAAACAACAAGACGCTGAGGTTCTAACAAGCACACCTTATAAAAATAGCTTAGAGGAACAAATTGCTAGAAAGAAGGAACTGTTCACAAGAATAACAAAGAAAACACTCTTTAATAAAAAAAACCCCAATAAAAATCAGAAGCCTAAAAAACTTTTTGAAAGCAGCAGTGAAACTTCTGATGAGTTCAAAGCTAGCGGATCATCGTCTGGTGGAGAAGAATTCATGCTGGAGGAACAAACACGTCTTGTTGATGAAGGCGATTTCGGTATTTTAAATTTCCAAGATCTAAAAACCGATGATTTTGTATTAGTTGGGCTGAAGGATGAAAAAGGAAAAAATATTTATTACGTTGGGCAGATAACGAAAGACAAAAAAAATACTCCATCACTCGAAATCTCATTTTTGAGAAAGTCAAGAAAAGTTACGAATGCGTTTGTATTTCCAGTAGTACTAGATGTTGCATTGGTGGATGACAGCGACATAAAAATGAAATTACCACCACCTAAAAAGCTTGGCCAGACAAAACGGCAACAATCTTTCCTTTCTTTTCCCATCGAATTTAATTTCGAAGTTCGATAAAATTGCGAAATTCGATAAATTATAAAGATTTTTCTTATTGTAAAGAAGAAGATTTAATTACTATTGTAAAGATGTCTCCTGTATTTTATTACTATTATTTTATGACTATTTCCTATATTTTATGACTTATTAACTTTAATTAATCTATAATTTTAATAATTCTTTATTGTATACAGTTTTTAAAATAATATATATTTACAAAAAGATACAGCATCTTAATTAATATACCCTACGCACACCACAAAACCTTCTGGTCCAATTTAGGAACCATGGGGTCCAAATTAGGAGACCAAGCTCCTAAATTGGACCATTTTGAAAATTGTAGATTTTTCGTTTCTGTTCATCATTATGCGCCTATAAAATTAAATATTAGATATTTTTTTTAAGCTTAATAATAAAGGAAACGAATGGCATGACTTTGGAAGTTTTAGGTGTTACACATTCGCACAAAATTAACAAAATGTCGGAAGTGGTCCAATATAGGCAACCTTCCCCTATATCTTATATTTCTTTATGATTTCTTCATGTATGTTTTCATATCATTTATAAGTTGTATAAAGTTATTTTGATTATTTAATTTATATTCTTGCATTGTATTATCTGTTTAGATGGATTATATTATATTTAGTTTTATCTTTTAACATTTTATAAAGAATTGGTTTTAAAAATTTTAATTTGGTACATTCAATTTTCTCAAATTGGATTCACTCTAAATTTCATATTAAGACTTTGTTTAGTCAATGAGTACCTGAGTGAAACTATCTTTACTATCACTAATTAAGATTATATTCCTCATTAGAGACCTACTTGCAGAAGGAAAAAATCTGGTGCGTGCGCGCAACACACAACTTTCACTTACCAACTTACGAGATAAGAAATTAATGCGTTTTGTTAATGCCACTTCTCAAAGTTACACATTTTCCACATTCATTTCTTATTTTTGTTTTCATTTGCTCTATAAACCCCTCAGAACATTTTAATAATGATAACGCTTACCTGATATTAAATAACACTCAATTTTCATTAAACATGATGAATATGAAGAAAATCGTTAAAGCCGTTTTTGAGATAATCTAAAAATTAGAAAAAAAGTTATGAAATAAAGTGTCCCCTTCGGTTGATCAATCTTGATGAAATGTTGGCTATCACATCTTTGGTATATACATACATCAAATACCCAGTTTGATCAAAATCGTGTAAACCGTTTTTGAGTAAATAAAAAAAAACACGTGAAAATGATACAAAATTTATTAAGTAAAGTCCCCCCTCCGGTTGATCAATTTTGATGAAATGTTGGCTATCACATCTTTGGCATATACATACATCAAATACCCAGTTTGATCAAAATCGTGAAAGCCGTTTTTGAGTAAATAAAAAAAAACACTTGAAAATGATACAAAATTTATTAAGTAAAGTCCCCCCTCCAGTTGATCAATTTTGATGAAATGTTGGCTATCACATCTTTGGCATATACATACATCAAATACCCAGTTTGATCAAAATCGTGAAAGCCGTTTTTGAGTAAATAAAACAAAACACTTGAAAATGATACAAAATTTATTAAGTAAAGTCCCCCCTCCGGTTGATCAATTTTGATGAAATGTTGGCTATCACATCTTTGGCATATACATACATCAAATACCCAGTTTGATCAAAATCGTTAAAGCCGTTTTCGAGTAAATAAAAAATAACACTTGAAAATGATACAAAATTTATTAAGTAAAGTCCCCCCTCCGGTTGATCAATTTTGATGAAATGTTGGCTATCAAATCTTTGGCATATACATACATCAAATACCCAGTTTGATCAAAATCGTGAAAACCGTTTTTGAGTAAATAAAAAAAAAACACGTGAAAATGATACAAAATTTATTAAGTAAAGTCCCCCCTCCAGTTGATCAATTTTGATGAAATGTTGGCTATCACATCTTTGGCATATACATACATCAAATACCCAGTTTGATCAAAATCGTGAAAGCCGTTTTTGAGTAAATAAAAAAAAACACTTGAAAATGATACAAAATCTATTAAGTAAAGTCCCCCCTCCGGTTGATCAATTTTGATGAAATGTTGGCTATCACATCTTTGGCATATACATACATCAAATACCCAGTTTGATCAAAATCGTGAAAGCCGTTTTTGAGTAAATAAAAAATAACACTTGAAAATGATACAAAATGTATTAAGTAAAGTCCCCCCTCCGGTTGATCAATTTTGATGAAATTTTTACAGTCATATCTCGGGCATATAAATAGATCAAATACTCAGTTTAATCAAAATCGTTAGAGCCGTTTTTGAGAAAATCGAAAAAAACGTAAAAAGTTATTAAATAAAGTACCCCCTCCGGTTGATCAATTTTGATGAAATTTTTGCTGTCACATCGCGGGCATATACATACACTAAATACCCAATCTCAGGTTCGCACGGTTTATAGTTTTTGAGCTAGTCTGTTCACACACACACACAGACCATTTCGCGGGACTTGGTTAATTGGACTCAGGGGACCCCAAAACGTGTATTTCCGTTGAAAACCGGAAGTCGAAAATTTTCACGATCGCAATACTTCCACTTACTATATATTTCATATATAGGTAAGTGAAAGTAAAAATGAATTCACTTATATTCTTTCTGATGTTTGAAACCACACCCAATCAAATATTTACAAATCAGAAAATAACTTATTGTAAATTATAAAAGAATTTCTTGTGGTTGTAAGTGGTAAGGACCCAGAGATTACAATGATTTTTATGGTAAAATTCTATGTTTATTGTAATAAACGTTCTAAACCTATGGACTGTATGTCAAGACAGGTATGCATTATTATTATCATATAAACATTTATATGGTAATAGCCACATTAGCACAAATGGTTGCATATCACAAGTTTATAAAGAACATCATTTGTAGCAGATTGTGGAATATTGTAAAGCATGTAATTTTATCTGATGAGAGTGAAACAACCATTGTATTAAACTATAGTGAAAAGTAAAAATTCACTTCGAGTGATTTGGTTTCTACAATAATGAAGAGGAATTCATGCATGAGATTTTATCTGTATGGCAGTCTATGAATTTGTTCTAAAAGATCAATTAAGTTCAGGCATAAGTAGCTTTCAGCATTTTTGGCTGGGATTATCTTCTCTGATGTAGCACATAAAGTTTCTTATAACAATAAAATTACACAATGAAATGAAAGACACAGAAATATCTTTTATTGGACCTAATACTGGTTACTGAAACATGATTGTTGGAATTGTAGAAATGGAAAAGATTCAAAAGCATCTGCATCAAAATGTTAATGATTAAAGTTGTACACTCAAGTAATACCTACTATCAATATACTAACTAAATTTGCATTAATTGAAAATAATACATCTTTATCAGGTAGTTCTTTAACAATAAACATTCTATTAATTTTAATGAATCTACATACAAATTTAAAACATTGCTAAGAAGTGGAAATTAAAAAAATATATCACTACCTAATTTGTATATTTAATAATTTTACACACATTATCATTAACTGGTCTTAATACTGAGAATTTCTAAGAGGTTATGACTTCAAATGGTATTATGTTGAAATGAAAATAATAAAATTATATTACAGCAAAGTTAATTTATATTAGTACAAAACCCCAAATTTGCTTCTATTTATTAATTACTTATCTATTCATTTTATTTTCGATTTTCCTGGCCATACAGGACCTGAACTGAATCAAATTACTTCAATTAACTAATGTATTTTCACGTTTGGAAGACCTAACTCGAGCTATAACTATCGCTATCAAAATATAACCTCCCTTAAACAGGTACTAGGCTCGGACACGGATCACGTGCGGATGAGGAATTTTACCCGGTGTCGGACATGTGTGAACGGTTACTACCTATCCTTCGTTAATGAATCAGATCCGTGCTGCGGTGCGGATCCGGTGCGGGCATGTGTGGCCAGACCTTAAGGGTCTGGCCACACATGTCCGCACCGCAGCAATAATATAGGTTATGTTCAGAATATATTTAATTTAACCTACATATTACCTTTAGTTATGCCTAAAGTTCAGGCCACACATGTCAGACACAGGCCACTTCAGGCATTACTAAAGGTAATATGTAAGTTAAATTCAAAATATTCTGAACATAACCTATATTATTGCTACGGTGCGGATCCGGTGCGGACATGTGTGGCCAGACCTTAAGGCGTGAGGAATAAAAACACGTATGTTATGCAGGTTTGCCTATCCAATCTTTCGTGAGCGACGGACCACTGCCCAGGACAGTTGTTCCTAAAATTATTAATAACTATTTGCAAAACAATTTAAAAAAAAAAAAAACTAGTGTAAAACGAAAACCATATATTTTTGGATGGTTTGTGATAAAATTTGTACTTCCGTCGCTGGGGAAATTTTCCCTCATTCAGGGATGCTTTATACCTGTAGTCCCAGTAAGGGTTGATGCGCTGTCCTGGCTTGGGAAAAGTCTATTTAAGGTAAAATGGATTAGTGATCATCTTAAGGATCCAACAGGGTTATTGCCAGGATAATGAAATTAATTAAAAATTTATGAAAGATGAAAAGATTTTGAAATAAATTGAATCATAATTTTCACTAAAATTTTTAAGTAAAAAAATTACCAAAAATAATTTATTTCGATTGTAGATTTATCTTTTGGGGTTTATTTTTAGGATAAGCTGATAGAGAATCAAATTCTGCTCATTATAGAATTTTTCCCGAAAAGACTGGACAAAGTTGAAATTAGTGGCAATGTCGCACAGAGCAATAAAGACAAGAGTTATGTTAGAGAGAGACAGAACGCCCTAGGCAAAACACATACTGCTCTCTCGACATGGAATGAACTATAGTTTTATGTAAGATATTAGTCAATTGAAGGGCAATGATGGTTGGCAAAAATAGAAATTAAAAAAAATATAATAGTAATTATTATTACAATTTAGGCCACTAATTATTTTAATATCTCATATTGTGATCAGAGATTTTTATGACCTTTAAAGGCAGTAATTTTGGAGACATGTATATTACTAGATTTGAATTCCAGCATTGAGTGGAACAAATAAACAACGGTACCACTACTGAAGTGCGGCTGACGGGGCAACCCTCCTTCGGGGCCTGGCTATCACTCCCTTTCGGAGGGGAAATTCTCGTCAGCTGATGCCCCCACCACCTTATCACTATTTCCCCTCCTTTTTGAGGTGCCTTTACACCTTACGAACTTTACCTTCGAACAAGTTCTCCTTCGAACCTTGCCGTACCGACGTGAAGCGAACAGCCATTTATACTTCACGTGACGTTAAGCGAACCAATATGGCTGACGCACCCCAAGCTAGCTTATGATAAAGAAAAGATCTCCTTTATCAATATATTTTATATTATCTGTAAAATAAAAAAATAGGAGACGAATTACAACGTATCAAAAATTACACTAGTATCACAAACAACTCCTGTCACTTAGAAAAACCCAAATCAAAAGTGACACTAGCGCTACCCCCGAACCCAGGCGAACAGATGAAGTACCTAGAACAGCCGAACAGTCGACGTGAAGGCTTCACGAAGGTTGTTCGAGGGTGGTGTTCGAAGGTAAAGTTCGTAAGGTGTAAAGGCACAAACAGCGCGTTTTGCTTGAGTGTTCACGTCATTTTTACGTCACAAGCCATCTTACCAATTCTCCAATTGACACATCGATTTTTCACTTGCTACTTTTAAGTCGATATCCTTCTCCGACTTTTGAAGTAACGGCCTTTTAGGAGTCCATATTGTTCTCCGACTTTTGAAATCATTGCCCTCAGCTTTCATACCATTTTTAGAATTATCAGTAATTCCGAAATCGATAGAAAGTTTTTAATAAAATTAAGACTTATCTACTTCATATACTACGGGATTTTCTCTATTTCAAATTCAAAGAGTTACATTTCAACTTTCATAAATACAAGCTTCATTACATTATTGATGGAACGTGCATTTAACAAATCAATGAATTCTTATTCAAAATAAAATATTAGCCTGTAATTTTATTCTTTCCAACTTTTATTATTATAAATTTAAACTATCATCATTTAATTATACTATACAGTAATAAAATAGATTATTAAGCTAAGTCCCCTTTTCTTCCCTATCTTCATCAGTGATTTGGAACACTTCTTGCATTGAATGGTATCACCAATATACCTACTTTATGTTATTGGCTTTGTTGCAAATCTTCAATTTGAATATTTTCTATAAAAGGTTTTTATAAATTATAATCATTTAACTGTTACATATGCTTAAATAATTGGAATAAGATTTAATGAATACCGTGCGCAATACTTTTATTTGTCACAAAGTGTCATTATCTCATTAAAGCACAATCACCTAAACAAAGTTTGAAGTAAAAGTAAAGTCACCGATAACAGTAAATATTGAAATATTATATAGAGAAATAGAAGAAATAATAATTATAACTATGAGACAAATAATGAGATATGAAGTAGTAAATAGAGAAATGCAATAAATAGTAATTAAAAAGATGGAAAAAATAAAGTTGAAATATTAAATAGAGAAATCGAATAAATAATAATTATAACTATGAGACAAATAATGAGATCTCAAGTACAGAAATAGAATAAATAATGATTATAACTATGAGACAAATAATGAGATATGAAGTAGTAAATAGAGAAATATAATAGTAATTAAAAAGATGGAAAAAATAAAGAGGTATAGTGATAAACCATATAATAAAAAAAAGAAAAGTTAATTTGAGCTGTTTTACTTATAATAAGAAATATAACTCTGTAAATGAGCTTAAGATCGGTAAAATGATATTATGATGCTTAATTCTCAGCAGGAAAGTTAAAAATATATAAATTATATAATAAATCGAAAGTATGTATAAAGATATTTAATTTCAAACTTAAGGTATCAGTATCGAAAATAGCACGGTCGATCTTTATTGTCGATATAGAGAGGTGACGATTACATGACGTCACAGTCGACTACTGAGGGGAAATGGCGGGAAAAATAACTGGGACAGAACAACGAGCTGGAGCCTTATCTGCGAAGGGGGGAAGGTGGTGGGGACGGCAGTTCGGCAAGGCCCCGAGTGATCGCTGCGCCTTAGGCCACGCCCCGAAGCAGGGTTGCCCCATCAGCCGCACTTCAGTAGTGGTACCTAAACAACAGATTGTGAAAACAAATAAATTGACATGTATTTGTTTTCATAAATTTTGTTTTGTTCCAAAAAGCAGTCATGGCCGACAATCTTTTGATTTTAACTTTGATTGGTTGGTTTCCCATTCGATTGGCTCTGATTTGAAAACCAACAATTTAAAAGAGTGGATGACATGACAGTCCACATCTGCTTGTTGAGACAAACTAATAAATTTTAAAATGACCATTAGTTATTCAGAAATATTAGTAGATAATAACACCGGATAACAACTGTATGAATTAAAAGAAGGTTATTCAAATAATCCACTCATTGATTATGATTTGGTACGGAGAATGAATAAATGATTCATCATCCATTATTTAAATTAAAAATTATTCGAATAATACCCAACTCTGCAGTTCAGAACCAAACCATATATTACTGGCTTTTGTTTAGAAAAAGAAAAAAAAAAAACTGAATTGAAGATTTCAACATGATTTAAAAAAGCTTGAGTAATGCAAAAAAAAAAAAAAAAAAAAAAAGAAAGATAGAAAAAAAAAAGATTGTGTCTACTATAAGAGAAATGGAAAATTTGTTTTGATGACAAAAAATTACCATTTTTAATATTCAAATTACCACGACAAACTCAACCATTATTTTTTTTACTATACATTGTTTAAATGTTAAAGCACAATATATACATACCCATAAACTTGAAAACTTGTACTAAAAAGTTGAAATTGCATTTATGACTTTCCACTGTTGAATAAAAAGTTAATCAGTAAGTTTTTTATCCATATTAACATTCCTTCTAATGTATATAGGAAACCAATATTTGTTTAATGAATGGCCAAAATTAGAAATTGCCTTTTTCACTGATGAGAAGTAACTCCGATGTTTAGGTTCAATTTCACTATTTTTTGAAGGCAAGTCCTATAAAAATAAACAACCAACTAATTACAAAGATCTAAATTGGATTTTAATAAAATCTTAAAGCAATAAAAAAAAATTACAAAGATAAAAGTAGATTATAATACAACAAAATAATTAACTATTTAATTGTTTAAAGAGGCATATAGATGTTTAGGGGCTATTTTGGTGATATTTAATTTTGAATCCATTTAATTTATTTTTTTAATATCTACATCTACTATTGCCATTGAAGTAATAATATCAAAAAAGGAACAAGAGTCAAATTACTTTATTTTTTTTTCTAGGAAATTCAAAATTTTCAAATTCGTGTAATTGTGACTAAGCCATTAAAGTAAAATCATAAGATAAGAAAATAAAGTAAAATGGACAAAATATGAATTTCATGCACTAGCACTCTACTTATATTATAAAATAATCTTCAATAAATTAAATGAAAATGTCATAAATCTTTATTGTTGAGAAGGGATCGATCCTCTTTGGTAGAATATTATTTGACTAACCCAAGAGGCAGTTTTTATATATGGACCATATGATTTATAATGTTGTAAACTAGTTTTTATTTATAGTTATATATTTTATTTATAGTTTTCTCTTTATTATTGATAATAAAGAGTTTGTTACTAAACGTTAGCATAAAATTATAAAAAGCCTTTGGATAAAGAAATGCTTGAAGCCATGGCCGCCGTAGTTGCGGAACTTTTCAGAAAACAATCTTCTCTTGCAATAAATAATTCTTCAGCGACCGAAGTCTCAGAACCAGCCTTTCAGGTAAAACTTCCCAGTCATTTTCATCTTAACGAGCCTGCGGAATGGGCTAGTTGGCTTAGTCAGTTTACTTTATTTTGGAGTGCATCAGGGATTAGTAATCGACCTGAATTTAAGCAAATTGACATGTTAATATATTATATGGGGCCTTTGGCTGGTGAACTTAATGCGATTGGTATGCCATCTAATAAGAGGAAATCGTATGAAGGTGTTACTAAGGCATTATCTGATCATTGTTGTTTAAAGAAAAATTGGTTTTTAGAAAGAACCCGTTTCATAGCCCACCATCAAAAAGCAGGTGTTAGTGTGGACACGTATATAAATGATTTATATAACATGGCCGGCAGGTGTGATTGAACATGCAGCAGCTGCAAGGTAACTTACAGCAAAGTAATGATCTTGTTAAAACTAGTTACAGGTTTGTATGATCGATAGTTGAGTGCACAGCTGCGGAAGATGACACTCAAGGAGATGATCGACAGAGTTCGCTAGATGGAAAGGCTTCAGAGGTCAGTATTGGACACCAGAAAAGAAGGAGGACCCTTCCATGTAGAGACGAACAATGCACAACCCAGAGAGCGGAAGTTCACAGCAGGAACAAGGAAAGGACAAGGTAAATTCAAATGTTATCATTGGGGAAGCCAAAGGCTGCATTCTGTTGATACGAGTTGGGCTAAAAAGGTAGAATGTCCAAATGTCATCGACTAGGTCAAAAAGGCTGATTGCCTTGCAGGGAAAGGTTCGGCTAACAAACCCATAACCCATGAACCAGTAATGGGACTAAACATTAGCAACACCAAAAGAAGGATCGGGGAAATATATGGAGCAATTAAAAAAAAAAAAAAAAATACTGGAATGATAAAACTCAAAATCATTCCAAATTCTATTTAGATGGATTCTCTGTCAAAAGAAGCAACAAGCCACTACAAAATTGACTGTATAGTAGTCCCATGTACATCGCTGTAAAAAAAATTACAGTGATGTACATGGGACACTGTAAACTCAATAAACAAATGCATAAACTCAAGCTGAAAGAAACACCATTATATACTCTGGAATAGAAAGTGAAACAATTCATCATATAATCTGTTTGTGTGACTTTCTCGACTAAGATTTGGAATCTTTGGACAGAAAAGCATACCTGATTCAGCTTCCAATGATCTAATTAGTCCAACAAGCCTATTAAAATTTACTGATGCTTTAAAAATTAAAATTTAAAACTCAGGCATAAATATAGGCGCACCATAGACCCATGCCAGTCGCAGCGCATAAAGCCGCTGATAAAAAAGATCTAGTGCGCACGCACGCACAGACACAGACAGACAGACAGACAGACACACACAATATTATTTTCTTCCATCTCTGATTCCATCTATAATGGCTAATTGTCTCATTTTTTCTTCAAGTTAGGCTAACATTCCTAGCTGATGGCACTTACAGGATTTTTTTTTTTAACCTTCACCTACCTATACAGTCGACTCCGTTTTATTGGGACATAAAGGGAAAATTTGTTTTGTCCCAATTAGGCGGAGGACCCAATAAAGCGGAGACCATGAATCTACGTGTAAATGCAAATAAAAAATGCCTTATCACTGGGCTACCATATAAGTATGATAATTGATGTCATACATTATAATATGTGCATTTAGGTGTACCTATTCTCGTCTATTAATTAAATGATGGGGTCAAAATAATACGATTAATTTAACTCTTAAAATGTCTTTTTATTAAATAGGTGTTTTAAAATAAGAAATATATAAGATGAAAAAAATTAAAATAACTATTTGTGTACAATATAAATTATACTGATAAACAAGAAATACTTATCAGAACAAGTTTTTATGTCAATTTTTTTAACAGGTAACAATCAAGTGCGCATTGTCGCACTCATTATAAACTACGACCAACATAATTAGCGCACTTCTTTAGGACCCCTAAGGACTTTCTTTATTTCCTTTTTGTGAAAAAAAAAAGCAAATAACCTTTTTGATGCGGTTTCTTGCTTCTGGTTGAGAAACAGGCATGGTGTCAGGTACTTAAGTTATTTGATGGACACCGGGTCTCATAGTTTTTACATTAAGTTCCAGAAAGTTTTGGCCCAATTAGCCGATGTTTTGTCCCAATAAAGTGGTGATATTTTACCTTTATTTGATTCCGTTTTATTAAAAATAACTCCATTAAGCGGTGGTCCCAATTGTACGATGGCCCAATTAAACGGAGACGACTGTATATGAAATATATAGTAAGGGAAAGTATTGCGATCGTGAAAAATTTCGACTTCCGGTTCTTAATGAAAATACACGTTATGGGTGTGTGTGTGTGTGTGTGTGTGTGTGTGTGTGTGTGTGTGTGTGTGTGTGTGTGTGTGTGTGTGTGTGTGTGTGTGTGTGTGAGTGTGTGTGTGCGTGTGTGTGTGTGTGCGTGTGTGTGTGCGGGCGTGCGTGTGCTTCATTTTATTACAGCAGTTGTAATTTAATTTTTAACAATAGATATCATTTTTCATTCAGCTTAATTTCATTTATTTTCCCCTAATATCCATACATGATCATTCGTACAGTCCACTAAAAAATTCCATGTAACACTCAATTTATGTGGGGTAGACCGGATGAGGCCAATACTTCACACAAACACTATTGTTGAAAAATTATTTAAGTTTATGTATAGGTTTGTTCCAACAAGCATTTAAAACACGTCGTTAACTAACACATTGCTCATGCTCTCCCCCTAGCCTTTTGATTCTGAATTTGATAGGTTGGTTTACCGATTCGATTCATTGAGCATTAAAACAGTATTGAGCATTATTTAAAATCAACCAATCAAATTTAGAATGAAAAAAAAAAGGGAAGGACATGTACAGTTTGTTGATTATCAGCGTGTTTTAATAGCTGTCTTCTAATTTAATCTTTAAAAATTTTGAAGACAATACCCACACCAATACATTGATCAATAGTTTGTATAATCAAATATAAATACATACTAAATTTGATGAACATCCAGGAGAAAGCTTGTTTTTTTTATTAGGGCTATGACAATATGAGACTCCACTATTTTCCTTAAAAAAACAAAGAACAGATTTTTTAAAAATTAAAATATAAAAAACTTTGAGCATATTGCTATTTTTTATTCTTTAAAAACCAATAAAAATATCTTACTTCCAATTGCTTTCGTTTCTTAGGAATAACTGATGGAGATAGCATATTAATTTCCTTAATTTTTAGGTGTCTATGACTCCCCTTCCTCCTCAATGTCTCCTGATTTTGCTGTTCCTAGAGTACATAACATGAAACTTAAATGTATACAACTGACTACTTGTCGGTATTTCGGTTCATAATTTTTTTAAAATCTGGTGTGTTGCGCAACGCACAACTTTTGCTTACCAACCTACTTAGAGAAGGAATCCACCTGTTTTGATTTTGTGATTTGTATTTGCCGATTTATAAGCGAAAAACTGAAAAAAAAAAATCCAAAAATTTCACGTATTTAGGCCACTATGCGATAAATACGTTCACGTTTTAATTACTTTGTCTCCACTGGAGTTATATTAGTTTAAAATTAAGGAGCTTGTTATATGCTGAATTCGATATTCTACAACTATTATAGGAAACATTTTTTATTTGGAGTTTTGATCTCCAAATGGCTTTGGAACATGAGTGTTATTCATTTTGCTTGTCTCAATCAGCTCAAATCTTGCTGATAATTGATAATCGGTTTTTGCAAAAAGACAACCGATTTTATCTTTGAGGAGCTCATTCAACGCAAAATTTTATACACTTTTATTTAAAAGAGAACACAATTTTCTCTGCAATAAATTGTTTTTGAGCTATGAGCGAAAAATTGAGAAAATTTTGAGTTTGTTTGCCAATAAAATTTGATGGCAACCGATTTGAGGTGGCAGACATTCACATTTTTTGTCAATGAAATGAGTACTTTCATACTATAAGATCAAAAACTTTTTTCAAATCAGACACTTTTTTGGTCCCCAGCTCCCGGATTATTAGTTTCTCATTAAAGCCAAAACATCAAATTAAAAATTTATTTACTAAAAAAAAAGACCCAATACCAATATGAAATATTAAATCTTTAATACCAAATTATTAATAAAATATTAATACCAATAATCAATCGACTTAATATATAGAATACCGTGTAAAGGTTGTGACAAGTCATATATTGGTGTCTCTTCCACCGAACTCGTCTATATATTCTAGAAACTCATCTATATAATCACAAAAATAACCTCAAACCTAAATCAAAAACTAGGACAGCATTATCGAACCACGCGAAAAACAACAGACATGAAATAAATATTGAAAATACAAAAAATACTTCATAGATTTAACTTAAATGGATGATCCCTTCCCTTTTGTATCAGTGAGGTATTCTAAAAATGCTTAATATATCATAATTCTCAGAATACTCATGGAATTATCATAATTAATTTCAATTAGACTGTTTTAAAAAAGGGTTAATGCTTATTCATTAATAAATAAGCATTAATAACAAATAAAATAACAAAAACTATGTTAGCTCTTAAAGTAATTTTAATCTAAATAACAATGGACTGTACTCAATGACCTTTACAAGCTTACTGATTTATTTTTAACAATTTAATTACAAAACATATGATTTTATAAAAAAAAATCTGGTGCGATGCGCGCAACACAACTTTCACTTACCAACTTACTTACATTAGAAATCGACATGTTTTTTTAATTGCCATTTTTATAAATAATATAAAAAAGATGACTTGATTTTGATTAAAAATGATTAATTTAATCAAAATCATTAAAGCCGTGTTTGAGATATTC
The DNA here is from genome assembly GCA_911387785.2 of Aelia acuminata. Lineage (NCBI taxonomy): Eukaryota > Metazoa > Arthropoda > Insecta > Hemiptera > Pentatomidae > Aelia > Aelia acuminata. The sequence continues at coordinate 97,245,365 of OU426979.1, forward strand.
CAAAAAAATGTAAAAATGGAAAAAAAAGTTATGAAATAAAGAGCACCCTGCATCTGACCAATTTTGATGAAATGTTGTCTGTCACATTGTGAGCATATACATACACCAAATATCCAGTCTGGTAAAAATCATTACAGCCGCTGTTGAGTAAATAAAAAAAAACAAGTGAACATAAGAAAAAGTTTATTAAATGAAGTACCCCCTCCGTTTCACCAATATTGATGAAATTTCGGCTGTCGCATCGCGGGCATACCTACATCAAATACCCAGTTTTATCAAAATCATCAAAGCCGTTTTTGAGAAAATAAGAAAAACGTAAACATTAGATAAAATTCTTTAAGTAAAGTCCCCCCTCCGGTTGATCAATTTTGATGAAATTTTTACAGTCGTATCTCGGGCATATACATACATAATATACCCAGTTTGACCAAATCGTTAAAACCGTTTTTGAGTAAATAAAAAAAACACGTGAAAATGATACAAAATTTATTAAGTAAAGTCCCCTCTCCGGTTAATCAATTTTGGTGAAATTTTAACAGTCATATCTCGGGCATATACATACATCAAATACCCAGTTTGATCAAAATCGTTAAAGCCGATTTAGAGTAAATAAAAAAAACACGTGAAAATGTTACAAAATTTATTAAGTAAAGTCCCCCCTCCGGTTAATCAATTTTGATGAAATTTTTACAGTCATATCTCGGGCATATAAATAGATCAAATACTCAGTTTAATCAAAATCGTTAGAGCCGTTTTTGAGAAAATCGAAAAAAAACGTAAAAAGTTATTAAATAAAGTACCCCCTCCCTTTGAGCAATTTTGATGAAATTTTTGCTGTCACATCGCGGGCATATACCTACACTAAATACCCAATTTCAGGGTCCCACGGTTTATAGTTTTTGAGCTAGTCTGTTCACACACACACACACACACAGTCCATTTCGCGGGACTTGGTTCTTTCGACTCAGGGGGTCCCAAAACGTGTATTTCCGTTGAAAACCGGAAGTCGAAATTTTTCACGATCGCAATACTTCCACTTACTATATATTTCATATATATGTAAGTGAAAGTAAAAATACAAATAATAAACATTTTATGTATGAATATTTTTCCTATTCGTTAGAATAGGAACATCCTCCACCCTTTGTGGACTGAAATTCTCCTCTATATTTAATGGAACCAGTCTTGAAATATTTATCTATATTTAATGGAACCAGTCTTGAAATTGATCTCTTGAAAACGCCTACTTTGGTTCGGACGTCTACCACTCTAACCCTTCCGTCTTTTCCTGGATATATGGTTGTAATTCTACCCTAATTCCAGGTTTTTCTTTGTCCATTTGGGTCAACAACGTAAACGAGTTGCCCGACATCAGGCTGCGATTTCTTGTCAAACCCTTTGGTTCTGTTAAGAAGCGTTGTCAGGTACTCTTTTAACCACCTCTTCCAAAAGTGATCAGCTAAAAATTGCGCATGTCTCCATTTCTTCCTTAAATCTCCAGGCTCATCACTTTGAGTCTAGGGCGGTGATCCATTGCTTGATCCTATGAGGAAGTGATTCGGTGTTAATGAATCTAAATCCGTAGGATCCTCTGACACCTTTGTTAAAGGTCTGCCATTGACTATGTGTTCTGCTTCAATAAACACTGTTTTTAGAACATCGTCTTTCGGAGCAACCTCTTTCAGTGTGGCTTCTATAGTGCAATTTATACAGAAATGATGAGCCTTCCCCAACTGCCACCCATATGAGGCGCAGAAGGAGGTATAAATTTCCACGATATACCTTTCATGGACAGTTTCCTGACCTTGGTGACCAGCTTTATCGTGATGCCATTTTATTAATAGCCGCACAAGATCATTTTTTGAGTCTAAAATAACTGGAGCCACGATAAAACTATCAATCCTATGAGCGTTGCTAATTCGACCAGACACTCTCAATATACCCTCATGATCAAGAATCGGCGATAACCTATATAATTTACTGTGTTTTTCAATTACATTATGGTTAACAAGCAACGAAATCTCTTCACTGAAGTTGGATTTTTGTTGCTCTTTCTACCACAATTTCTCAGCCTCCTGTAGTTCGTCAAAGGTGAGAAAACTACCTAACTTTTGGGTGCCTCTACATCTCGCTATAAACTGCCGAACATACACGGTCGTTCTAATGAGACGTAGCCAGTTAGAGAACCTACTAATATCTGGGAGTGCCCTATTTTCTCTTGAAGGAGCAATAATCATTGTGAGAATCTCTGTGGCTTCCAGCTCGGACTGTTTCTCAGCTTTTCCATTATCGTCAGGCCAGCAGTCTGCCGATTTTAGTAAAAAAGAGGGTCCGGATAACCACCTATCTCCAGAGCAAATTTTAAGCTTTGTACCATCATCCGCTGGATTTTCCAAGCTCGGTACCCAACGCCAGCTATTAGGGTTGGAGTTTTTCACAATTTCTGCTATGCTATGACCTACAAACATTCTATAGCGCCTGTCACTATATCTAATCCAGTAAAGAACTGTACTAGAATCCGACCAAAATGTTGTAGCTTGTATTTTAAGCCCTGATTCTGCTTCGATAAACTTAGCAAGTCTGCACCCCATCACTGCAGCTTGCAATTCCAACCTCGGTATTGAAATTTTTTTTAGAGGTCCAACGCGTGTCTTAGCTGCTACAAGGCTAACAAATGCTCGCCCATCAATTTCAGTACCACGGACATAGGCAATGGAAGCATATGCTCTATCACTGGCATCAGAAAATAACTGTGTGTAACTGGAGTGTTACTGCGCTTGTTAATAAAGTGGAGCAACATCTAGGAACATGAAATTTCTGTGTTCCTCTAAGGCCTTCCAACCATTCGGTCCGAGTTTGAAATTTTTCATCAATTACGTCATCCCATTCACACCGAATCCTCCAAACATCCTGTATGAGTATTTTTGCTTTTATTATTAAAAAGCCTAATAGTCCGAGAGGGTCAAAAACTGACATTACGACGTGCGAAATTTCTCGCTTGGTTGGCCTTAGGCAGCCCATTAGGACACCTGGTGGCAACCGCTCACTCATGAAGTGGAATATTAACCTATCTTCGTCAGGTAACCATCTCATCCCTAGTACTTTTTCCGATCTTGACATATCCAACGCTAGAGCGTTAACATTACCACCAAATTCTAAATTGATGGCTTCTAAGACAGCCTTTGAGTTGGAAACCCAGTTCCTCATTTGGAAACCCCCCCTTTTGTGTATGGCAATTACTTTCTTTGTTAAAGAAATTGCACTACTTTCAGTGTCAGTGCTATCTAAATAATCATCCATGTAATGGTTATGGTGTATTGCATGGACAGCAAGGGGATACTTATCAAGAAGGCGAGTTGCGTTTCTGTTCCTAATCTCCTGTGCTTGAAAGGGGGAACAAGCGGCCCCAAATAACATCACCTGCATGACATAAAACTCAGGTGCCCTAGCCTTTGAGCGATCCCTCCATAAAAACCTTTGGCACATTTGATCTTCGTTCCGAATTTTGATTTTTAAGAACATTTCTTTGATATCCCCACAAAAAGCTACCTGACCTATCCTAAATCTCATCAACATTCCAGGCAAGGAATTATAAATATCAGGGCCTTTTAGAAGGTTATCATTTAAGCTAATTGATAACCTATTGATATCTAATTCCATTAGATTTCGCCGATGCGTCGAAAACGATCCTAATTTTGCCGGGTTTATTCGGATTAAATACTGCTAGGTGGGGTAAGTACCAGACCCTGGAATATTTTTTTAGAAGTTCTACATTCGATAGTTTCCGTGCCTATCCTTTAGCTAAATATTCATTTATTTTCTCGGTGTACTGCCTGGAAAAATCTTCACCCCTATCCATTTTATGTTCCACGCAATAGAATCTTCATAACACACAGGCTTTATTATCTTCTAATAATGGATTACTGTTTTTCCATAAGAGACCTACCTCCCATCGATCCCCAAGGTATTTAAGCGTTTCATCTAAAATTTTTACGGCTTTTAATTCTTCACTGGAACGTGAAGCTGACCTCCTAGCATCACAGGAGTCTAATTCGAAATGTTGTTTTACCAGATCATGCAAATCATCCTTTTCTAATTTATTTACTTCACAAACATGAGGTTATTAACAGAACAAGACTACTTATCTACATTTCGGTTTCCATGGACAACCCAACCTAACCTGGTTTTAGTGACAGCTAAACCATTCCATGAATTACGAACAGTCTGAAGACTTTCAATAAGGCACCAGTAATCTTGGCCTATTAACAATTTAGGTTCATATTTAATGATACTAGATTCAAGGAAATTATATTGAAATTTAGGAGATGTTTTGACAATATCTGTATGAAAGGTCTGACCAGGAAGGGCTAAATTATTAACTGTTCTGACTCGTCTCATTGATTACTGACTCGTTTTCCAACACCTGACACAGTGAAAGAAACTATTTCTGAGTCCTCATTCCTACATGATACATCCTGTATCCACTGAACACATAATGGTGAACGTGAACCTCTAATCCCTAGTTCAACAGCAACGCAATGATCAAGAAATGTACTAGTGGATCCTTCATGTAAGAGAGCGTGAACTCTTTTAACTCCATAAGGACCTTTAATGTCAACTTCTAATATTTTCAACAACCAGTTATATCTTTATTGTCCAAATGCAAAAGTGGATTATGGTTACTTTTACAGTTTTCAACTGAGCATTCTCTTAAACATTTACACTTAGTTATTTTATGATTTTTCCCTCAACAAGAGAAGCATAAATTCCTTTTTCGAACTAATGATCTTCTATCATCAACACTCATATTTTTAAATATACCACACTGTTTAATTTTATGATCATTAGAGTTACATGCAACGCATTTATACCTGACATTAACCTCATTACCTTGCTTACATTTATCATATGTTTCTTTCAATAAATGCACTCTTTGTTTAGGTTCACTAAATGTATTAAAGCTTAATGTAATAGCAGAAGCCTTCTTAAACAACCATTCTTTTAATGTTACCAGACTAAATTTGTTTCCCGGATTCATTGATAACCCCTCACCCCATTGTAACTTTAAATGTGAAGGCAGCTTTTGAACTATCTTCTCAACTAATTGTGGATTATTTAAATATGTTTTGTATTTTAAAGCACTTAATGAGTTACTAGCCTTTGTTGAAAGATCGATTTAAAATAACATCTTATCATCAGTTATTACCGGAAACCTCCTAACTTTCCCTATTAAATTATTTATAATAATATCAGGCCTACCATATTGTAATTCCAGAGTCCTAATAATTTCTTCTACACTGTCTGGAACGCAGAGCAAAGCACTTATGGATTCCTTAGCTCTGCCTTTAAGGGAATTCTGAAGCCTAATTTCATCTGGAGTAAATTTACAAATTTCAGTAGAACGCCTAAAATTTACTATAAAATTAAGTCATTCAAATGGATCTCCGCTGAAGGCTGGAAGTTTCTTACCTATCACTTTCCTCATGAAATAATGTTTGTAGGGGTTTTGATTTCCCTGTATAGGTTCATAAATGCTGTTACGAATATCATTACCATTATTGAATTCTAACCCCAATGAATTGAATTCTAATTTAGAAGAATTGACTTCTGCCTGAGCTAATGGTAATTTTTTGATCTCGGACCATGATTGTGACCCATGTTCAAAATGTTCTGATCTAATACTAGTATTAAAATTAGTGTCCATCCATTGAGTAGTGCGTGATTTTGTGTGAATAATGTCCCCCACCTGACTGTCACAAATGCTAGCCTTTTCTAGCTTATACCTTAGTCAGACGATAGCCGCTGATCTCTCGAGCTCCTTGATCGCTGCTTCATTTTCACGTTAGGGTACTGATTGCAAAATATCAGTACTTGCAAAATATAGGTCCTGCACCTACACCCCTATTTTTTGCCTCATCCAATTTCCATCACCGATAGTTAGCTTCAACCCTTGGAGCCGTGGCTACGCTCGATTTTTTTTTTTTTTTTTTTTTAATATTTCGATCTAATTAGTCCTTTCTACTCTTTCGATTTAATTAGCAATTTTTAGACTGCCTAACACTCCTCTCTCGTTCAATTTGTATGCTTTCGAGGTATGATACCTGTAGCCCGAAAATAGGGTTAAGGGGGTGGGTAAGAGCGGTTACACCGATTTTTAATAATATTCCCGCACCTACATCCCTATTTTTTGCCTCATCCAATTTCCATCACCGATAGTTAGCTTCTACCCTTAGAGTCGTGGCTACGCTCGATTTTTTTTTTTTTAATATTTCGATCTAATTAGTCCTTTCTACTCTTTCGATTTAATTAGCAATTTTTAGACTGCCTAACACTCCGCTCTCGTTCAATTTGTATGCTTTCGAGGTATGATACCTGTAGCCCGAAAATATGGCTGCACCTATCCCGTGCAATATACGGACGCCGTTCCTCTTCCCATTGACACCGTTCTTCCTCCATCCGCCTCTCAAGCTCTGCAAGCTCCTCTCTTTCCCTCAGTTCAATTTCCAACCTGGCGAGTCGTGAGCTTTTCATGGATCCCTTTGATTATCTACCCCTTCCTGACGACTTTCCAACTGATTGACTTGTAGAACCTGGGGGCTTGACTGACAATGCTTGACCCTTTTTCGTGATTTTTCTGCTCCTTAATGATAAAGCGTCATAATTATCCATTTCTGTTTCGATTTCCCAAGGAGGACCAAAAATTGTTAGCTCTTAAAGTAATTTTGATCTAAATAACAATGGACTGTACTCAATGACCTTTAGGCCGGGAACACACTTGGCGTTTTTTTACCGATCGGTAATTTTGCCTCTCTAAAATAATGCAGCGCTTACACACTGGGCGGTAAAATTACCGATCGGTAATTTTGCCGCTGCTGCTCTAAAATAATAAACATTGGGCAGTAAAATTACCGACGCTAAATTATTCAATCGCAGATCTTACACCCTGTTACAAGCAGATCTTACATCCTGCTACAAATCATTTTCGTTTTGCTATATTTTAAATAGTGTTGTGTATAAAATGGACGAAGAACAAATTCTTGCATTATTGTTATTTCATCGTAGATGGAGGGGAAACCAAAAAATAGACTTTTTTGGGCTCATCTTATTAATAGAAAGAGAGAGGAAGTTGGAGCCTTTTACTCTTTGTTTCCTAATTTAAGAAACGATGATGAAAGGTTTTTCGACGGACTACACTACCTACTGAAAAATCATATCCAACGGAAAAATACTAGACTGAGGAATTGTATTCAACCATCGGTATCGGTGTTTGATGCTTAGTGGGAAAATTTTGTGATTTAGAGGCCAAGAAATATATAACTCCTGACCAAAGTAGGTTAATCGAATAATATTTTTTTTTTTTTTTTTTTTTTTTTTTTTTTTTAATGCATGAGCATGAGATTAACTTTATTAGTGAGAATAAAAAAATATAAATCACATCACTCTGGATATTTTTAATTAATTTTTATACGAATCGTTTATTTAATAGTTTATTAGTAAAGGATCATATATAGAGAATTAAATGATTCAGTATTATTATCTATTTAGCTTTCTGCTTATAAACATTTCAGGCATTTGTTCCTTTTAAAAGATCTTTAAATAATTACTGTCAGAAGAAGAAAAAATCCCAAAAAATAAATTAAAAATATTGTTTTTTAGGAATTTTAACGGAAAAAAATATTGTCAAATAATTCCAGTAGAAGTATGTTTTATGACGTAGTCAGATTCCAGGCTGAAAATAAATAAAATGTTCAATTTTAGGTATTTAAATATTGAAATCGATATATATCGCTGAACGATCGCATTTGATTGATCAAATTTTATTATGGTATTTTAGCATCTTTTGCCCTCTACCACTGTTAAGAAATCAGAACCAATTATAGCTAAATAAACGAATTTATATTAATTTAAACACTTTTTCTGGTAAATTATATAGTTAACTTGGATGATATTAAACGCGTTTTTATCCAATAATTTTATTTGTCCGTTTTTCTTATTTATAAAATATATTTGGTGCAAAAATATAAAAATCTTGAACTCGGTATTATGGAGTAGGAATGTCAGCATGAAAACAAAAAAAATAATGTATAAAGCCTTTTTGGAAAGCGTCAGCCTCTACTCGGCAGAAGCGTGGACATTAAAAGCTAAACAAGCAGGTAGGCTCTTAGCCCTAGAAATGGATTTTTGGAGGCGAGCATGCGGAGTGTCCCGAATCCAAAAAATTCCCAACGAACAAATAAGACGGCGGGTTGGGAAAGAAGAAAACATCCTCCATAGTATAGAAACCATGAGGTTAAAATGGTTTGGACATGTTATGAGGATGAATGAGGGAGCATGGCCAAAAAAATTGCTGAAATGGAAACCAGAAAGAAGAAGGAAAAGAGGTCGCCCGAGAAAACTCTGGTATGACGGAGTGGAAGAAGGAATGATGAACAGAGAGATAAGAGAGGGAGACTGGGAAGACCGAAAGAAATGGAGAGCGCTTATTATATGGGACGACATATGACTTAATGTTGTAAACAGTCGTAAATAAAAAAAAAAAAATAATATAAAAAGAATATTTATAGAAAAGAAAACTATTTTTTAGCGAAATCTATGTGTGTCTCTTAGAAATTATTCTTTTATTTTTATTGAAGCTTTGATTTTTATTAAAAATATATAAGATTTTAAAAATAAAATATTGGCTGTAAAATTTTGGATAAATATGCGTTTTAATTTCATCGATGTTAACTATATAATTTACTAAAAAAAGTATTTAAATTAACATAAATTATTTTATTGGCAATAATTGGTTCTGATTTTTTTCACAGTGGTTGAGGGTAAAAGGTGCTAAAAATCTATAATGAAAATTGATCGGTCAAATAAGATTGTTTGGGGATAATCGATTTGCACATTGCAATATTATTTTTTCCATTAAAATTCATAAGAAACGTGATATTCATGTTGAAAGTTAGTCTTTGATGAAAGTTTTTGTAGTATAGTGTAGGTATATCAATTACTGTTGGGATGTTAAGGTCCTTGTGTAGTAAGTCATTAGTCACATAGTACGGTGCATCTACTATTCTCCTCAATACTTTTGATTGAAAGGATTGGATCCTTTGGATATTTGAGGGCTTTGCAGTGCCCCATAACTCTATCCCTTTTGTCCAAATGGGTCTAATAAGCATGTTATATATTGTAAGTCTGTTGGTTAGGGATAATTTAGAGCGTCTGTCAGCTAATCTTGATAACAGTCCATGTCATTTGTTTAGTTGCTTTCTGATTAGTGTGATGTGGGTTTTCCATGTCAGTCTTTTGTCCAAGTGAAGACCCAAGTATCGTATTTCCTGGGAAGTAGGTATGGGAATTTTTGATTTAGTATGAAGTATATTTAATGATTAAAATATACCTGAGAACACAACCCCTGATTGAGAGTAAAGACTATAAAAACGCTCTTTAATTCATTCTTTTTTACTCTCCATCTTTTTGCCCAGGCCGAAATATCGTCTAGATGACTTTGAAGAGTCAAACACGCAACATCTGGGTTTCTGTGGGATGCGAGGAGTGCAGCGTCATCAGCAAAAGTAGCTAGTAAAGTGTGTTCGTGTCAGAGTTGGGCATATTTATATTTATAAATACGAATATGAATTTATTTTTATCTTAATTTTAATGTGAATACGAATATAAATTTATTTATATCACAATATTTGCGAATATGAATATAAATAAATTCGTATTTACAAGTGTGAATATAAATAAATTCATATTCACAGGTGTGAATACGAATTTATTCATATATACAAATTTTTCTGTAAATAAAAAAAAAAATCACAGGGAAAATTGTGAATATTCACAAAAAATGTGAATATTTATATCTCAGTCTGTGAATTCGGCCGTATTTACAAATAGAGATGTGAATATGGAAAAATTCACAAATTGAGATCTACTAAATTTATAATTTCCCAAAAAATTTATAAAATTCTTTTCCGATTTCTCCATATTGGTACACATTATAGAGTTAACCCTTTTTATGGAAATCACATCAGATATTACCTGATATCGATTCCTAGGTTTTTTGGGATGCTGATTATGAAAAAAATATCGATTTTGAGATTCCACCGCCAGGTATCGATTTATTACAACTTGCGTGATATAATCAATCTTGGTGCCGGCTATAGGGTTATCTGAGGTGCTGATTTTGAAAATGATATCGATTTTGAGATCCGCGTCAGGTATCGATTTATTACAACTTACGCGATATAATCGATCTTGGTGTCGGCTATAGGGTTATCTGAGGTGCTGATTATGAAAATGATATCGACTTTGAGATTCCGCCGTCAGATATCGATTTATTACAACTTGTGCGATATGATCGATCTTGGTATCGGCTATAGGGTTATCTGAGGTGCTAATTATGAAAATGATATCGATTTTGAGATTCCGCCGTCAGGTATCGATTTATTACAACTTGCGCGATATAATCGATCTTGGTGTCGGCTATAGGGATAGCTGAGGTGCTGATTATGAAAATGATATCGATTTTGAGATTCCGCTGTCAGGTATTGATTTATTACAACTTGTGCGATATAATCTATCTTGGTATCGGCCATAGGGTTAACTATAGGTTTATAGGTATATTTTTAATTTAAAATACGAATATGAATTTAATTATACTCTGATTTATTTGTCGATATGTGTCAAATTTAATCATTATTATTATTATCATTATTGTACCCACAGATAACCCTATAGCCGTCACCAAGATCGATTAAATCGCGCAAGTTGTAATAAATCGATACCTAACTGCGGAATCTCAAAATCGATATCATTTTCATAATCAGCACCTCAGATAACCATATAGCCGACACCAAGATCGATTATATCGCGTAAGTTGTAATAAATCGATACCTGACGCGGAATCTCAAAATCGATATCATTTTCAAAATCAGCACCTCAGATAACCCTATAGCCGACACCAAGATTGATTATATCACGCAAGTTGTAATAAATCGATACCTGGCGGTGGAATCTCAAAATCGATATTTTTTTCATAATCAGCATCCCAAAAAACCTAGGAATCGATATCAGGTAATATCTGATGTGATTTCCATAAAAAGGGTTAACTCTATAATGTGTACCAATATGGAGAAATCGGAAAAGAATTTTATAAATTTGTTGGGAAATTACAAATTTAGTAGATCTCAATTTGTGAATTTTTCCATATTCACATCTCTATTTGTAAATACGGCCGAATTCACAGCTGAGATATAAATATTCACATTTTTTTGTGAATATTCACAATTTTTCCTGTGAATTTTTTTTTATTTACAGAAAAATTTGTATATATGAATAAATTCGTATTCACACCTGTGAATATGAATTTATTTATATTCACACTTGTACATGCGAATTTATTTATATTCATATTCACAAATATTGTGATATAAATAAATTTATATTCATATTCACATTAAAATTAAGATAAAAATAAATTCATATTCGTATTTATAAATATAAATATGCCCAACTCTGGTTCGTGTTCAGGTAAGTCTGCAGTGTACATATTGAAAAGAAAGGAACCAAGCACGCTGCCATGTGGAACTCCTGCTCTAATACATTTTATGGTTGATAATTCGTCGCATACTTGTACAGTAAAATGTCTGTCTATAAGGTAAGAAAGTAATATTAGGTAGTAGGTTGGAGGGAGCAAAATTAAAAAAATATAAGATACTTGTCATGTCAGCATATATCTATAATTAAATTCAATTGAGATTAATGTGAAATAAAACCAATAATCTAGTAATTTCAACCATGCTATGTCTAATCCTTATCACTGTTTATATATAAGCACTTAAAAACTAAAAATATTTTGTACATACCTTTAATATAGCTTGCTTAATAAAGGTAATCCATGTTTCCATAGTATAAGGTTGTTCAGAAAATAATGTGAGGGTGACAGGGTTACAAATGATTTGGAAATTCTTAGCTCCTGGATGTATTGAACATCTATTTAAAGGAAGTATGCAAGAACAACGAAGAGAATTTGCTTCACCAAAAAGTGCTCCAGTCATTTTACAACAAACAATTACATCAGACATGAGAATTAAATATCTTTGATGAGGTTTTTTCCCTTTCTTAGAAACCTGCAATCAGACAGATTAAAACATGAAATAATTTATAAGGCTGAGTAATAACGAAGTAACAAAAGTTTATGTTTGTAATAACACTGAAAAACATGGATTATGATTTAGGACTTATTCTATTGATGTTATGGGTTCCCAGAACAAATATGTGTATAAATTATTAAAAACTACAATTTATTAAATGAAATATTTACAATTATATCAACTGTCTAATAAACAGGAAACTATAAATAGTGATAATTATAACTAACAAACTTACTACTTTGCCTAGTAAATCTAAATTACAATCCTCGTAATTAAAGTCCTTTAAATAGAAAACTAGCACCCAGATAACACTAATCACATGTCACAAGGTAGACCATCCTTTCACCAGATAAATTGGTCAACTTAACATTTATCTCAGCCAACAAGCTAAAATCTAGTCTGGTTATCTTCCTGTTATGCTCAGCAGACTGGCTTGCCGACTTGTCATTCTTCAAGCTTCACTGATTGAAATAAATATCTAAGGACCTATGCCATGACTTAAGTAATACTCACTTAAGTGCCATTTTGTCCTTAACAAGGACAATTTTGTGCCAGTAGAATCCAAATCCAGCTCTTCTAATTCTATCCTCAGCTTGGTTGCAACAATTCTCTGATCGTGTTGCTTCACATTTTTTTCTTTAAACCTCACACCTGACACCAGTTATAAAACTGATATGGATTTAAATGATTTTATTCAAACAATTTACAATGGAACAAAATTAAAAAAAAGAATAAGAACTCCAATTAATAACAATGTAACAAAACATCAACTAGCAGTGACAGAACAGTGCCTCAAAAGTATATGTATGCTTCACTGTTCAAGGTTAGACTAAGCCACTAGTCGATCGCTTACTTAAATGTGATCTGCTATGAAACCACCCAGAAAGGCCTAGAACAATCCAAGCATGTAATCACATACTAATGACTAGGGACCGGATTTATATGTATTTACATATTCTTACATATTTGGGTCGTTATTACATATTAAATATTTATATTACATATTTTACCTTTTTTTTTACATATTTTGGTCCATATTACGTATTTTTTTATTCCTAATATAAAACTTTAAAAATAATATAAATTATTGAAATTCATATTAGCACATAATATATTAATATCAATAATTCAGTAATGTGCTTAGTTGATTTGTGGTTAAAGATTTCGAACCGTTACAAAAAGTGACATTCTCGCAAAGGAGGAACCCGGTCTGGCCACGAACTGTTTATTAGATTTTCCAGGATATTTCTCCCCCCAATGTTTGTTTACTTTTAGAATTTCTTCAGTCTATGTTGAGATATTGTTCGATTCACTTTATTATAAAATGCCGAAAGTAAAGTCAAATAAAAAAGACTTAGTTTCTAGATACATTCGGGAGTTTCCGGATGAAACATTTCGCGGTGACGGCGATATTTTGTTTTGTGCTAGTTGTGGGAAAAAGGTGTCGACAACACAACGGTTTCAAGTAACCCAACACATTGCCACAGCTTCACACCAGGAAAACAAGAAAAAGAACAGGTTAAAACAAGCAACAATATCTTCTTCGTCGTTTTCGGAGCGCAGTGAGTGCATCTTTAAAAGAGATTTGTGCCGAGCTTTTTTAAGGTCAGATATACCCTTTAACAAATTAAATAATAGGTATTTAAAAGAATTTTTAGAAAAATATATGGGCCAAACTATTCCAGACGAAAGCACAGTAAGAAAAAATTATATGCCGCAAATTTATTATGAAACATTACAGAACATAAGAGATTTAATTGGTGAAGGACCGGTGTGGGTATCAATAGACGAAACAACCGATGTTGAAGGCCGCTACGTGGCGAACGCGATAGTGGGGAAGCTGTCATGTGAAAAACTAAACCAATGCTGTTGAACATAGATATTTTGGAAAAATGTAACCACGCGACTATTGCACAGTTTTTTAACAACTGCATGAGTTTACTATGGCCTCGTGGAGTGAAACATTCAAATGTTTTACTTTTCCTGACTGATGCAGCTCCTTATATGATTAAGGCTGCAAAAGCTCTCAAAATCTTTTACCCTCGTTTAATACATGTGACTTGTATGGCTCATGCTTTTCATAGAATCGCAGAACATGTGCGCAGTGAATTTTCTGATGTGGATGCCTTAATATCTAATATAAAAAAGGTATTCCTTAGAGCACCAAGTCGAGTTAGGGTGCTTAAAGATAGTTATCCAAATTTAACTCTGCCTCCACAACCGATTACAAGATAGAGGACCTGGATAGAAGCTGCCGTTTATTATAATGAAAATTTCAATCAAATAAGAGAAGTTCTTGACAAACTGGACGAAAACGCCGTCTCTATAGAAAAGGCCAAAAAAATAATGAAAGAACATACTTTGGAAAATAATTTAGCCTTTATACCAGGGAGTTCAATAAGTTTTGTCGGGTGATAAGAAAAACACAATGTTATGTATCAAAATACACTTTATTATTCAGTATAATCTCCCTGAACATTAATGCACTTGCTCCAACGATCCTCCAATTTGTGGATCCCATCCCTGAAGTGAGATTCCGGAAGGTCTGCAAAATACGCTTCAACAGCCGTTATGACCTCTTCATTTGACGAAAAACGCTTGCCACGCATAAATTTTTTGATTTCTGGAAACAAATGAAAGTCGCTGGGGGCCAAATCTGGTGAATACGGCGGATGCTCCAACAATTCGAACTTTAATTCATGGATTTTAGCCATTGTCAAAATGCTCTTGTGACACGGTGCGTTGTCCTGATGAAAAAGGATTTTTTTTTCTGCAAACCGGGTCTTTTTTCACGAATTTTTTCCTTCAACTGGTCCAAAAGGTTGCAATAATATTCAGAATTAATTGCTTTACCAGTTTGCAAGTAATCCACAAATAAAATTCCTTTCGCATCCCAAAAAACTGATGCCAGAACCTTCTTGGCCGATTTCTGGACACGAACTCGTTTCGAAGCCGAACAACCAGGTTCACACCACTCTTTAGCCTCTTGTTTTGATTTAGGATCATGGTGATAGACCCAAGTCTCATCCATAGTGATGAATCGACGCAAAAAATCCACTTTATCCTTTTTAAAACGCTCCAAATGTTGTTGAGAAAGTCGCATTCGAATGTGTTTTTGTTCAATTGTTAGCGAATGCGGCACCCATTGTGCACACAGCTTTTTAAAACTCAAAATTTCATTTGAAATATGACTCACACTGCCTAATGAGATGTGTAAAGCCTCTACTAAATCCCTCTCAGTCAATCGACGATCTTCCAAAACCATATCCTGTACTTTGGCTACGATTTCTGGAGATGATGCGGTTTTTGGATGTCCTTCACGTGGATTGTCTTCAAGGCTTGTACGACCACGTTTAAATTCAGCAACCCATCTTTCTACTGTTCTAATTGAAGGTGAACGTTCATTATACACTCTTAACATTCGTTCGTGAATTTCTTTTGGTGCTACACCTTCCAAAAATAAGAATTTTATCACTGAACGATATTCAATTTTTTCCATTGTCGAAAATACTGTGACACGGTGACACTAAATGGCTTGTAAACAAAGAATGAATTGACTGATTGAAATGAACCTTCACATACGTTGATAAGATGAGTGAACCAACAAAACAAAAACAAATTAGGATTAGTAGCAACACCCTCTCTTATCGCCCGACAAAACTTATTGAACTCCCTGGTATATATCCTCCAACTACTCGTTTTTGCCAAATAAAATAAAACAGCTAGAAAACCAGAATGTCTCACTCTGCGAAAACATAGCTGCAGTAGACGATGCCTTACAGGAATTAGAAAAAATTGGTGGAAGGTATTATAATTGAGTAAAAATCATTGGTTATTTTAATAATGTTTTTCCATTATTTTTTTCATATCATGTGTTGCAGATCAGGAGAAAAAATTAGGAAAAAAGTAAAGGATGTGCTAAAAAAAAATCCTGGACTTGAAGAGATGAGGAAAATTTCTGATATCCTTAATGGGAAAAATATCAAAACAAACATTTCTCTCGCTCCGAACGAAATTACAGCCGTCAAATGGGCACCAATTACGTCCGTTGACGTTGAACGATCATTCAGTAGATATAAACATATATTAACATCAGATCGACGTAATTTTACTTTTGAAAATTTAAAAATGTTTGTGATTTCAAATAATTTCGAAGATTAATTTTTGGAAATAAATATTTAATATACATATTTAATTTTTTTTCAAAATTTATTCTCACCTTTACCCCATAGGGTCATTAGCGTTAATCTGTTTATTAAATTATATATATAATATATGTTTATATATATATATATATATATATATATATATATATATATATATATATATATATATATATATATATATATATATATATATATATATATATATTTACACACACACATATGTGTATTATGTTATTTTTGTGTAATATATGTTTATTATATTATTATATAAATTAAATTATATTTAATTTATTATTACATACAATTCATTTATATTTACATATTTTTAAGAATATAAGTACATATATATGTCCATATTTCGTGTTTTATTTTACATATAAATCGGGTCCCTACTAATGACTGTAACCGTTCCAGGCTGTTCTAGAACTTTGAACAACGTAACAGAAATAAACATCTGTTTTGGTTTCTTACATCAAAATATGGTTAGAAACTGATTCTAAGTAATGTAAAAATAATAGAGATTATAAATGAAGGTATCATAATGTAACAGAATATAAAAATGAGTAGCCTATGGATTAAATGTAGAAATACTATATTTATATTGGTACATCCGCTTTTTAAAATAATTTTTAAAAAATAAATAATACCTTCATTAATGAACCTTCTTTGATTAATTTTCTTCCAGGACAAATTAGAATAGGATCTCCAGAAACAAAACTTTTTTGCAACTCAATGATGCGTTCCATATTTTCTTGATCACTCACAAGGGCATTTATATGTTCTGTAGCTTTTTCTACTTCCTTAATAGCATCTGCTCAAGAGTAAAAAATAAATAAAAAATAATATTTGGTCATTTGTTACAAGAAATAATGAAAACTTTAATTTTAAAATTAAAGGTATACCTAGTATTGAGGAATGATGGGGGTGAGTTTTGGGGGTATAGTTCAGAAGTTCTTTAAGCAACAATCGATAACGAGGTATTCTTTGAATTGGAGCAATCAAAATTGAACCAAGCTTTGTACCTACTTCTGGTCTTGTTTCTTGATTTTTTATAAGGGCATCTAATTTAATATTGTACTTTGGTAATTCCTAGAAATAATATGAAATAGTATAATTAAAACTTAATATTGAGATTATAAATGTAATTTATCACTTATTCATTATAAAAAAATATGGCCCCATTACATTAAATATTAAAAATATTTGGAAAAAGTTATCAACTAATTTTTTAGTTTATTATTTATTGAATTATTTCAACTTTAATTGGGAAACATTTTAAATTGGTAACTTATTTCTTGGCAGAAAAGTTCCAGATAGACTATATATTAGTGAACCATATAAAATCCCTGAAAGGCCTCAATGTGATTCAGAACCTAAATTATACTACTGACCACAGGCAGGTAGGGGAATAGTATTTATTGGTCAATTAAAGAAAGAAAAGGGCCATTCTTTATTAAAATATCAAAGAATGCACTAAATTTTAAAAACTTAAATTAAGAATTAAGAACTATATTGGAAAGGAATTTCACTAAAATTGAAAAAGAGAGGACTACAGAATTGCTGCATGCAAAATACAACAAAATAATTAATTTGCTCCAAGAAGGCTATAGATAAGCAAGTTCTTCAACACAAAATAAAAAAAAATGATAAACTATCTCAAGAAACTAAAGAATTTTTGAGGATTAAAAAGATAGTAAAAAGAAAATATGATTTCAGTCTCAAAATATTTTTTATTGTCTACAGAGTGGTGGTTTCGGACATTTTGTCCATATAGATCACCTTAAATATACAGTGCATTAGTAAATAATCTAACAAGAATTTTAAAATACAAATATGATTAATTTTTTAATATTAAAACTTATTTAAATAGAATATATTAATTACATTATACATAAATTTGCTTATCTGTTTGGAATATATCATATTTATTTAGAATTAATATATTGTAACACTTAAGTGGGTTTAAACAATTTTTATTAAACGAAAATAATGATTTACAATGCCAAACAAATAATATAAACTCAAATAATCAAAAAGGTTACAAAAAGTATCAACTTGTAACGACACTTTTAACATAAACGTAACCATATGGTCAATCTTCAGAGCAAGACTAACTCTTCCGTCCATCGCTCCTAATATGTAGTCTAAAATGGAACTATCTGGAAGGTTCTAGGTAAGCATAGATTATTCCCAAACAGTCACGAACATGTATCAGAATAGTCTGTTCTAACAAGTCTGTTTATTATCATATGTTTTGTGTTTTGTTTCACACTACAATATTATATTTAATTAAGTTTTAATATTCAAAAATTTATTATTGCTTAAATATACTAATGCACTGTATTTTAGGTGATGAATATATGTCCGAAACATTGACCACTCTGTAGGCAATAAAAGAAGTTTTGAGACTGAAGTTGGAAATACTCAACATTCAAATAAATAACTTAAAAAAATGAAAACAAGAATAAAGGAAATCCAAGTATTCTTTAAAACTTTTATAGTTGTTTTAAATATTTCAAGTGCAGTGTTTTTACAGGCTATAGTGAATGAGAATTTTTAAAAGATGGTAAGATTCTCAACAACCTTCTCTCTACTATTTCTAAACTAATTAATTGAAGTTATTATATAGTAAATATTTTATAGATAATAGCATTATTCCCTATGATTTACTACATCATATATTAGACCTTGAAAATAATTTCAATAAAAATTTCCAAATCAATTTTAAGATTACTCGCAGAAGTATTGATTTATTACGAATAGCAAGATCATATTGGGGTCTCCTCATAGGTTAATGATGTTTATCAAAATTATATCGATTTATTGTATTACATGCTCAGTTATCGATTTATTACTACTTACACAATATGAACGATATTGGGGTCGCCCCAAAGATTAATGTAGTTGCTGAATTTGGAAATATCAATTTTAAGATAACTCGCCCAAGTATCAATTAATTACTAACTGCAGGATATAGGGATCAGCTATTAGATTTTATGGTGCTGATTATGGTAATGTTATATATTAAGATTAGAGGCCAACCTATCGTTTATATCTCATAAGTTGATATTGGGGTTAACAATGAGCAAGCAATCAAAATATTGATTTGATTTACTCACTTTTGAAGCACTCAAATTAACCTATTAGGGACCCGAATACCTTTTTTCTCCAATAAGTTCTAATATCGGAACCTGATATTTCAAATCAATATTATTTTCGTTATCAGCATCCTTGATAACCTAATAATCGATCGATCTAAAGATCAATATAAAGTAAGTTATTATTAATCTATAAGATAATAATAAAGCATTTATCCCAATAATGTATACCAATAAGGAGAAATCCTAAAAGAAACTTATAATTTCATCCTTAACCCCTTAACGGGCACATTTCGCTATTATAGTTGGAAGCAAATTGGTGTTGTATATATTCCCAGGGTATCTCAAATGATGAGTTCTGAAATCATTTTGAAAAATAAAAAATTTTTGCCGGAAGTTATGGGCGATTGCCTCTCTAGAGACAGAGTATGCAAAATGCAAACCCACCATGCAGCGCCACGCCTCGTGTAAAGGGCGTTGCGGTTGAGCCCTCTTCCCTCCTCACTTCTCGCTCGCTTCCCAAAAGAAACCCCTGTCCTATTGCTATTCAGCAATTATCAGACAAGAAATAATAATACACTTATATGCAATAGGTTGTAAAACCAACAAAACCTTTTTCAAACAAAGTTCCACGAGAGTTTTATACTTGAGAAGAATCTTTATACTCCCTTGCCATCTGCTCCGTTATCAGGAACCGGAGATTCTTCAGATCCTCTTCGTCATCCAAATCAAATTCATAATCGAATCGATACATTCCATAAATATTATTATTGAATCTGCATTACGAAAATGAAAATAAAAATGTTTGAGAATTTTTAGAAAAAAATTTATTCATTCATTTTGCAACAAAGTAATTCACTTTTAGGAATAATAAAGAGATATTGATATAAAGTACAGTTAGTTTCGTTTTAGATCAATGAAAAACCATTGAAAAAAAATCAAGCTTTTTTCGTCTAAAATTTTAAAACTTATTAGTCAATAACAAGTATGCGACAAAAAGATCTAAAGAATAATCAATTTAAACGACATTAGTAATGTATAAGTAAACGATTACATAACTTTATAATGTTGTAGAGAGTGATTGAGGAACACGATACACAAAAATTCACTAGCGCTTCTAGAAAGGCAACCGAAGAGACAGGTACCTGGGACGCTCACACGTCTCTCCAGAGGCCACGGGAGGGCTGGAGACTCCCGATTTCTCAACATGAAACTCCTGAAATCTAACAGAATCCATAGGAACTATTGCCGTGGTCTTCCCGCCCGGTTTGAAAATTTCTGAGTTCAGGCATCCAGAGAGGCCTAAGACTGTTAAAGGGTTAAATAATTAAAATCAAGCTTAGAATCTTATACTGTATATCATTGTGATAAAAATCAAATCATGAATTTTATTTTCTGGTCCGAAATATAAAAGCCATGATGTGATTTTTATTTATTTATTTGAACAATAGTCATCCAGACTTTTATTCTCTTTCCGAGTAAATAAGAGTAAGTTTCGAACCCTGATTTTAACCTGTGACACACAGCCAATAATTATAATGTGACAATGAAATCAAAGACAATGTAATAGGCCATAAAATGCATTAGACAAAAGTATTTTTATACTGTTAAAAAAAAAAGAAGTTGACAAATGGCTTGTATGGAAATGTAGCAACTAAAGATAAGATAACCCCAGAGGATGAGCCACAAGCTCGAAACGTCGGGAAAAAAATAATAAAAAACATTAAACACGGAAGAGCTCCTTCATTAAAGAAAATCCTACAAATTACAGCACTCTTCCCCTCTAAGTGAGGAAAAAGAACCTAGCAGGCATTAAATTATGTATTGAATAGTTTACAGATACAAATGGTTATTCTATTCGATTTACAAGATACTTTTCTATGAAATAAAAAAATATCTTGTATCTTCGAATACTTTCTTGGTCAAATATAAAAGTATTTGAATACTTTTTTGTATTTGATAAATTTATGTTTTTCTTCTAAAAGTTTTCATATTCGAATATAAAATCTTCGAATAGTACCTAAATATAATTTATGCCCAACTCTGGACAAAGTTAGACTAGGATGAACAATATCATAATACACAAAAATAGCACTTGGGGACTGCCTGATGCCAACAGACATACTCTTGATCTCAGGCGAGTTTCAAGAACTCAAGACAAATGTTAAAAGATCTTCTAGCTCATAGTGTGGCAGTAGAACTAATTCCGAACTATTCTAAAACAATGTTAAAACATTGAGTGTGGAGTAGTATTCGGGACAATGGTAAGGGTAAACACCGAACAATGGGCTACTGTCCTGAACATGCCCTGTACCTGTAAGGTCTCTAGCAGGTAAGAGGGGGTTCAGTTTCCAGAGAAAAGTAAATTAGTTCATGTCAGTCTTTCGGGAAATTTGTGAGCTTTAAATGTATGTATTCTGTTTCTAAATAAGTTGATTTTTACATAATTAATCGATCCAGGGTTTTTTTCCTCGGGTAAGGTATTTCATCATAGTACATCACTTAAATTCATATTTTTTAATTATTTGTGGTTTTTAAATGTTAACTATAATTATTGTAAACTATAATTACAGAAAATTTTAGAAATGAATAAAAAGACAGAAAGAGATTCAACATCAAGCAAGAGGTTCGAAAAATGATGGTAACATATTTTATATGTTTTCCTAGATTTTTAATTACAATGACAGAGTGAAAGAAAAGTTAAGCTTACAAAGTGTAATATTGCAGTATGTAAAGGAATTTGTTTATTTGAGATAGCTTGTATCTTTTGAAGATCGTGCTAGAAAGGAAATACAAAGGAGAAACATCAGAGGCTGGCAGAAATATCGGTCCTTAAGAGAAGTAATGCAGGGCAACTTTAGCATGAAAAATAAGGAAGTGATGTTTGAAAGCTGCGTTCTTCCTAACAGAGAAGGCGAGGAAGGCAACACATGCGCTTGAGTGATGTCCTCAAGACTCTCACTGGTCCCAATTGGATAATTGCTAGGGATAGAGAAAAATGGAGAGATTTATAGGATGAAATTGTAACCAATAAATAAGTTTTGTTTCCGGGGAAGCTAGACTATAACCCCCCTTCAAGTGGAAGCCAACAGGAGGCAAAATATGTTGTAAATACATTGTGAATTGTAAATAGTTTATTTGAAGTACTAATTATAAAAGTTTGCAATATTTTAATATTAATTGTAAATAGCAGAACTACATTTTATTAGTTATTAACCCTTTGCGGACCAACCCTTGATTTCATGAATTGTCCAAACGGTCCGATGCCGGTCCAAGACTGGCATAAACAACCCCCGCCAATAGTCAGTGTCTGTTTGTTTACATCGCACTCTGGTGGTCCATGTAGTTTTCTGCCAAATAGCACATTTTGTTTTAGGGGTAATTAAAATTGAAAAAACGCTTATTTATTCTCAAAAATCTATATTTAATCAAATTAAAACATAAAAATAAGTAATATAATTTAATTTATCGATAATTTTTCATAATATGGGGTACTTCTCAAAACATTCCCCAATAAGAAGAGCCGGATTTTTGGAGCATGTCTTACAGTGAATATTAGTTTCTCTCCTTCCATTTTTCAATTTAAAACTCCAAAAATAAACAAAACTTACAAAGAAAATCATAAAACGGACACTAAAAAGTCTCAAGGTTTAAGAAATAACAACAAACTAAGAAGCCTCAGAGTACTGTAGTTCACAGAACATTTACAGAGCATCTATTGGTTCTTGAGGGTACTATTTGGTACCAAAATGATCAGCTGATCGTCTAGAATAGTGCTTTGTATTCAACTTATGCCAAGGAGGACTTGGCAAAAGTCTGGAGGGACAAAAAATCGATGCCGGTGAGAAGCCGGCCTAGGACCTCTAGTGTTAAATATGTTTGCCGGTCCCAGCTCGTCAAAGGACCGGTAAGACTGGTGACGGATAGACACTGGCGAACCGTATGAATAAGTTGTTTATGCCGGTCCCAGGTCGGCATTGGCCCGCAAAGGGTTAATAAAAGAATTTGTTTGTTTCCTCATGCAATAAACACTTCATCTATTTATTTAATATCGTCGTCACCATGCTAAAGTAACGAATATGCATAGGTATTTAGTTGCAGATTCGTTACTTTAGCATGGTGACGATGATATCAACATTTTAGTTAAAAAAAAAAAATCAAAATGTACCTGTAGAGCAATCAATCCATGCTTGTATTGGTAAGCATAAACTGAATAAAGTTTAAAAAATGGGGCAACTTTTATAAATGCTCTAGCAACATCTTCGCCATATACTCTCAGTTGATTAAGAAGCTCACCATTAACATTATAAACAGACTCCAAATTCTCAAACAGATGTGTAAGACTATCTGGCAAAGGTAGTTTTGATTCTAGTAAAGGTTTCTTGAAATACTGAAAAAATAAAAATTAACAGTCTAGCTTTTTAAATAACTTCACATTAGATTGTTCTAAGCTTTTCTAATAAACTGAGTTGGAATTACAAATCAAAATCCTTTACGTTTACCATTGTTAGTTTAAAATAAAATGGCACTTTGATTTTTGAGTTTTTACTTTCACTTACCTATATATATATATATATGGAACTTTGAAAAAGGTTTTGTTGGTTTTACAACCTATTGGATATAAGTGTATTGTTACTTCTCGTCTTATAATTGCTGAATAGGAGTAGGACAGGGGTTTCTTTGGGGAAGCAGGCGAGAAGTGAGGATGGAAGAGTGCTCAACCGCCACGCCCTTTACACGAGGCGCGGCGCTGCATGGCGGGTTTGCATACTCTGTGTGGGCGTCAGCCTCACAGATGAGAGGTAATCGCCCGTAACTTCTGGCAAACATTTTGTTATCAGAGCTGGAGGTGGGAATACCAATTATTGATTTTATCCCTCAAATTCTTTCTTATTATGTTATGAAGCAGTAGCACATTTTTGTTTTTTGATTTGTTTTCCTATAAAAAATTTACAGAAAAGAATTTTCTATTTTTAATTGCCCTTATAATTAAGTGTGGCTTCCTAAGAAAAAAGAATATTTTCAAAAATACCCTTCACAAGTCACTAATTTTAAAATACTGAAGTGATCCTTTAATTCTTCAATTTTGTCCGGCAGTGTAGAATAGGATCAGGAAAACTCTTCTAAAGTTTTCATTTTTATCTCTTGTTCTTATTTATTTTCTTTCTTGTGCTGCTTCGTATGGTGCATAAAACCCTAAATATCTGCATTTTTATTTTTTATTTCTTTGTCTTATTTATAATTGAAGGTAGGGTTTGTGCCGGCTTGTTTAGTTCATTTTGTGTAGTTTTTAGTATTCCTAAATATCTGTAAAGTTGAGTGCGAATCCACAGACCCAACTTAAAGTTATCACCACAATTTTTATTGTTTTTGAAAGAAAAAAAAACTCATTCAAATAACAAAAAAATATTTGTTATTTTATTATTGCTATGAAAGTTAGTATTTGGGGGTTTCATGAGGAGCAGAAAACGAATATCAACTTTATTTTTATATAAATTATTTAACCCCACCATCTCCAGTGATCAGTACAAATTAATAAGGACCAAATCTACAAAACCAGTAAACATTCTTATTTTTCTATTGCAATAAAATGTTTTATCTAAGTGTTTTTCGAGGAGCTAAAGACAAATAATTAATATATTGTATTATAGAGAATAAATACAATATTCGTTTTCCACACCTCATAAAACTTCCAAATACCAATTATTATAGCAGTTGAAAAATTAAAATATTTTGCTCAAAATTTTCGTCATATTGGGGCATTTGATTTTTTTTCCAAAAATCATAACATAGTGATAACTTCAAGTTGGGTTTAAGGATTCATAACTTTACAGATATTTAGGGCCCTATGAACTACAGAAATCAGCACAAACCCAATCTTCGAAAATGAAAAAGAACAAGAGATAAAAAATGAAAAATTTGAAAGAGTTTTCTAGATTCTATTTTATATGCAGGGCTATAATCTCAAAACATTTTGTATGGTTTGGAAGAGTAGTAAATCAACTTTCTAACAAATTTAGGAATATTGGATTAGGAGAAATTCGCAATGAGGTATCAATGTTTTGATAAAAGGCTGAAAAAAAAAAATCCTCTAGAGAAATCCATTCCAAAAAAAGTGAATTTTTCTATGTATAAAAAAAATTGTATTAGAGTTTTGGAAATTCCTAAAAGTTAATCTGATCAGCTTCTAAAATAAAACTTATTTGACCTCATTCGCTGGAAGAATATTTTTGTCTTTGTGATTTCTTATTTCTCATTTGAATAAATTTAATACAATCGGTAATATTTTTTATTTGTCCAAACAAATCTATAGATATATAACCACCAGGCATCTAATCAGACCAAAGGCAGAAATTTTTTTTAAAAATTAAATTTTTTTTTCTCAGCCCCAATGGCACATTCAAAGAAACCATCAGAGAAGGTTCAAATGTTTTTCGACCTAGAACCACTAAACAATTTTTTATAAAAATCAGTGAACCATCAGCGGTGTGCTACTTTTGTTAGATTATAAGCTATTTATACAAGAAAATAGTGATATAATATTAACATATACATCAGGTGTATCAAAGAAAATTAAAAGGGATCTCCAAGTAATAAAAAAAGGAATATGGAAATGAAATAATTCAGGAAAAAATTGATTGCATAAGAAAATGGAAAGATTACAAATAAAATGATCGCAGTTCAATCAGATTCAAAATGAGTCTGTATGTAAATAATATGGAAATTTTGTCTATTTTATGATTGACTGGGTAAAGTTGGGGGTGAAAGCAAAGGGTGTATTTTTACCTTCCTGAAAAAAAAAAAAAAAAAAATGAAAAGACTAAAAAGTACCAGTTTGATCATGTCAATGATCATTAATTGATTTTCAACACAATTTAATCATATCATTTTATATGAATAGACCATGTTTACCATTTTTACAACAAAAAATCTGACAGATATTACATATGCTTCAAGCCAAAATAGTACTCAGAAGTTAAAAATGAGCTGCAATGATGCAGAAAAACTTGATACACTAATATTAAAGCAAAGAGAGGACGATAAATTGTAATATTGAGAAAATAAATATTTACACTTAAAAACTCCAAGGAGTACAAAGACAATGTTTTTTAACAAATGAGGCTATTTCTATAATCAATGGTCAGCAATTAAACAAGACTATTATTGTTTTAAATCTATTGAGGGTAATATTAAATAAGTATCCCTTCCCTTTAAAACATGAGCAAATATTTTATATTTAAATCCAAAATGGAATTACGAGAATCCCCAAGTATTTTGCACTGAGTTCAAGATGTTACAGCCATGTTACCACATATTTAGATCACGATCAAGACCTGGCTCTTAACAACTCCAAATGATTCATTTTCATAAAAAAAGTGGGGCCTTAATTTGCTATAATTATAAACAGGGCTTTTTACTTTCGCCTGCTAATAAGAAATAAATTTAAACATGTCCTTTTCAATCTATACCAGAGCCACACCGAACAATTATGTTACCTCCTTCTACTTAAAACATACTCAGCTAATCTAAGTGTTCTAAGGTTTAATTTTATGAATTTGGCCCAGATATCAAGGAGAAGTGACAATTATCTACTACATTTACTCAGTAGGTAAAGGATAATTAGCACTATATATAACTTTGGTAATACTTCGGCTCTTACTTCTGGGCATGGCTTATTTCAACAGGTTACAAGACCTAAACATAAGCAAACTCCCATTGCTTCCTTTCCAGTTATACGGGACCTTGATTACCTTCATTCAATTAAAGCTTTCGGCTACTGCTCACTCTAATGGGATAAGTAGGTCATAAATAGGTCTCAGGCAAAGCTTTTCCACTTGAGATCGGGGCCACACTAAACTAGGTTTGAACTATCATGTTCTACTAATTGCAAAAAAAAATATATAACTCATAGAACTATAAATTGAGAAAAAAAAAAAACTATTACCTTCATGGCAATCTCAAGTTGATTGAGATAAGACATTTCAGAGGTAAATATCTCTTCGATGGCTTTTGCTTTTAACCTTTGTTTTTTGCTCTGTATATCTAGTCTTATTTGATTATCTAGAGCATTTACAACTAAAAAAAAAAAATGCAAAAGTCTAGTTAAGTTTTAGTAAAGCCTTAATTTGAAGAAACAGGTTATTTAACGAAAAGAAAAAATATTTATTACATCAATCTGTTCATAATTTATACTTCGTAAATTATTGGAGCAAAAAAAAAAACCTTTCAATTTAGTCCGAGTTGTCAAGACATTCCTTTCTTCTATAAGTAACTTAAGTTCTGAACTCAGAGTTGGAGTAGATGGAGCAGTATTCATTTTGAACTCAGAGTTGGAGTAGATGGAGCAGTATTCATTTTAAGTTGATTAAAAAATCAAAACCACAAAAATTGAACGATTCTGATTTTTAAAAACACTAAAATCAACTAAGATTTAAATATTTAATTAATTTCTATGTTGTTTTACTAACAGAGGACCATCATGCTTGAGCAACAAAACCGTTGCAGAGTTCAAACTTTCAAATTTAAGCTTTGTTCCCACTGAGCCCAAAAACAGTACAAGGCATGCGCAGTAGGATCTTAGCATTCCCACTAGTGATGCCAAGAACTGGTATTTTACAAGTAACAGGTACAGCCAATCCGGTTCCAAAGAAACTACAATTAGGGACCTACGATTAGACGTGTACGCCGCCGCGCCGCGCCGCCGCCGCCGGATGATTTTAACTGCGCCGAGCCGTTATACACTACCAAAACTGTCTAGTTATACACATATATTTTTATGAGTATTATTTAAATTATTGTTTTATAAACTAAAGATATATTTTATGTTACATATTATTCTTACTGCATGGCTTGAACTTATGTTTTTTAAATGGTATACATGATTGTAACCAAAAAGAGGAATACATTTGGCTATTGTTTCAGGTTTAGGATGAAGACCACTTCCTAAAAGTGCTATACATTTAGACCAATATGGAAAAATGGGGTCCTTCTTCAGTAGATGGAGTTTTGCCTGAAGTGAACGAAATACTGGCTTATAATATTTTAGTTTATGCTTTTGATCAATAACTGCAAACTGTATTCTTTGTTGAAGAGACCAAAAATGTGTTGAAAGAAGCTGCTTTGGAAAAATAAACCTGCAACAAAATAATCATAAATGATCAATAATTACGAATCAATGCACAACTAATATAAAAGAAAAAATAAATTACATAATTATATATATTCATCAAGCATATTTTTGAGGAATGTGAGTATTGCTGAGTAACAGAATAAGTTCTGGGGTAATATTGTCGGGACCACTATCCCTACCGAGTTGTATGTTTTCAACTGCCATTTCAATTTCATCTTCTGCGATGCTGTTATCCAAATCCTCTGGTTGATCGGGCACAGTCCTTGCAGGTCTTGTATCGAAGTTCTCATTTTTTTTATGAGGGGCATGTGCAAATTTCTCTTGGTAGTGACATCTCCAAACTTCCAGAATCCCCTTTTCATCAGTAGTAATTAGGCCAGCTTCATTTTTTATATTCCTAACCTGTTTCCCTCTTAGGCTTTTTAGTGTGTTCCAGAAATGTTTAGCATTCTCATGGAAGTTCCTCTCTATTTCCTCTCTGAATTCCCGCCAAGATCTATTTTTAGCTTCTTTTATGACATTCTTGCATAGCTTTCGCTTCTGGGTGTACTCTTGCCAATCAGTCGCACTCTTTTTAATTATACATTTCTTCCTGTATCCTTCTTTTCTTTCACTCTTTGAGATACTTCTGGGTTCCACCATCTTGTCCTCTTTGTACTAAGAGTAATTTTCTTTTTACCTATACATATATACGAAGCACTTCCACAGCAGGTCTGTCGTATGTCTTGGGTCTCCTTCTGCACGGAAGTAAGTTTTTATCTATCAGCCGATGATCTATATTTATTTCTGCTCTTCTAATCAGTTTAATATCTGTGAAGAACTGTCTGATTTCTCTGCTATAGACAAAATAATCGATAGTGCTACTCCCTTCTCTTCCGTGTGCTTCGATGGTTATTGTATGGACCTTTTTTATGGTTAAAGAATGAATTACCAATGAGTAGATCATTTGTAAGAACTCGATTAATCTTTCTGAATTTTAGTAAACTTAAAGAATCCAAGAAGGGCAATTTTTATGGAACATATTGGAATATTAAACACTACATATCTCAAATACTATTTTTCCTAGAAAGAGGAATCTTATACCATATTTTTATAATTGAAAGGGCTTAAATTTGGCATATAACTTGTTTGCAGTACTTAGATGCTTACCTCTTTTTTAGAAACAAAAAAATTATTTTATAAACAATCCAAATTCGGATTTAAAATATATATATATATATATATATATATATGTGGATCTGTTTGCGAAGACCACATCCAGTTACTTTCACGATGCGACATCCAGTTACTTTTAGTAAATAGTTACTTTCAACAATCTGTAGTGGTTATAAACAGTGATAACCTTAATTTGTAACTTCAGTGATAATAAAAATGTGTCTTTTGAAATTAGCTCAAGAAACTTCTGACAAAAAAAAGGCATTTCAGTTTTGGCAAGAAAATGAAATATTACATAGAACAAGGGTGTGTTCTATTATAAATAAATATTCATAGCTGAAATATATTCTTGTTATTCTCATATAGGCCATTATTTGCAAATACAGGTTATAAATATTGTTATCAAAATAAGGGTAAAGGTACTGAAGAGTGGCTGATGGGCGTGGCCTGTTTAGAGAGGTTATGTGACTGTGATGTTATCGAATTCCCATCGCCTTTATTTCAGTTAAAAAGTGCCTTGATGGGCTTTAATAGATTCTAGCTTTCGACTCCCGCTCGCTCTTCAGAGATAGATAAACCCCCAAAAGGGTTCTTTTCAGTGGAGATCAGGTCTTAATTTGAAGCCGCACTTCAGTACTAGTGCCAAAATAAGTGTTTAAAAGAAGTAACTGTTTACTAAAAGTAACTGGATGTCGTGTCATGAAAGTAACTGGATATGGTCTTCGCAAACAGACCCATATATGTGTGTATATATATATATATATATATATATATATATATATATATATATATATATATATACATACACATATACATGGGTCATTTTCCCAGAAAGGGCAAATCGCTGTCCCCGATGGATTCTGAAGCCCCATCACCATTTTTGTTCATTAAAACAACCTCTAATTAGGATCTGTGACTTGCCCTGTGACTATGCTAAAAGACTTGTCCCCGGTGTTAGGGTTTTTCCCCGCTTACGTAGTATTTTCGTGTTTTGGCAGTTTTAACCTTTAAAGATGACTGCGGCTTCTGGCTAAAAGTAGGATTACATCTCGGGTAACAACTGTTTTTGCCGCCAAATGTTTTCAGTAACTCTGGAACCGTCAGGTGCTGCGGCAGGAGCGGCATACAACTAGACGTGCGCGCCGCCGCGCCGCCCGATTTTAACTGCGCCGAGCCACCGCCGATGAAGGTGGCGCGCCGCATGTACAACACTAGCAGAGGAGGGTGTTTTTGTGCTTGGCGTTGATATTATTGGCAACAGAGTTTTTCTTTAAGGCCTATTTGCAGACCTTCATAAAACTACGAGAAAAGTGATCAGCGGATATGAAATATCTGTTCTCGTTATTGTTTAAATGACTGATAAGGAATTCCATAATTTCTTTTATTTACACTCATTTTCACCCTCAAAAAAAAGTAAAACATTGATTTTATTTATTATTAATTTTTTAACGACTACTACCACTTATGCTTTTTACTTAAACAATCATCAGTGCTATATATATCTATTTCATCAGTGCTGTTGTATTCCATCTCAGTGATCCAGTATGTTTCAGATGAATCCTATAATACTCCACCATTTAACCCCTCCCTCCGTCATATCTCCATCTCCTTTCCCATATGACTAATGTTCTTCTAACCTGTCATGTTAACGCCCAGTCCCTTCTAACCCATGCATATTGATGCATTTCAAGATTTTTTTCTCCACAACTTTTACCGTATAATTGCTATCTCCGAAACTTGGTTGAAACACACCATCCTACCCAAGTTAGCCTCCCTAACTACACCCTGCTCCGCCATGATAGAGTGTATAAGACTAGTGGTGGAGTAGGTCTCTTTGTCCAAGATAGCCTTAAATGAAAAATTCTCCTTCTTTTCCCCACTTCCCTTTCCCCGCATATTGAATATCTGTTTGCTGAAATATCCACCTCCCCACCTCCGTACTCTTTGGTTTCATCTACCTGCCTCCGAAAGTCACCTTTGATGAAACATTCGAGGCCATCCTTTACAACATGATCTCTTGATATTCCAAAATTTTTCTCTCCGGAGACCTCAACACCAATCTCCAGATACCTTCTCCTAACCAAGCCTATCTTTCAAATATCCTCTATTCCCTTAATTTATTTATAGTCCCTTACGACCCGACTCTTAACACCCAGCACTCCATCACTTGGCTTGTCGTTTATGATCTCGATTCCCTAAAAAACTCCTCGCCTTAACACATTCGGTTCCTTTACAGTCTTCCCACGACCTCATACAATTATCCTATAACCTTCCCATCCTGCTGTTTTCCTCCACAACTGAATCCTTTCGAAACCTTGATTTCCTATCACCTGCAATCCTAGCGCCTGATCTTGAGATGATCCAATAGGACCCCATTTACACCTCAAACGCCATTGACTCCAGGGCGGAAACCCTTACCACTTAAATTCATACCATCCTAGAAGAGACGCAGCTAGAAGAAGATTTTAGGGCACCTGACTTTCTGAAGATTATACTACCATCAAGCTCCTCCGAAATAGCACTCAATCCTTAATATACCGCGCCAAATCTTTCAGCAATCCTTATCCAGTACCCCCGACTCCAAAGCAAAATGGGTAATTATCCGCAAACTGTCCTTAGGTAAACCCACTCAAAACCAATCAATTTCATTTTCAGCCGATGCACTCAATTCTCACTTTGTCTCCAACACCTCCCACCTAAAGGTGTACCTCATAGTTCCTCTTTGTCCCCCACGCTTTTTTCTATCTGTATCAATGAACTTCCATCCTCCACCCATCGCTGTCAATACCATCTATATGCCGATGATGCCCAGCTTTATCTCTCCTTTGCCCCGCTGATTCCTACGACGATATCCTAAAAATACAGGAAGATATCGACAGAATATGTGCTTGGGCAAACCTCAACGAATTCACTCTGAACGCGAAGCAGACGAAAGCCACCATGATTGGATCATCCCTTTCTCCTCAAATCAACTTCTGTCGCTCTAAATCTAGTCCTGAACAATTCATCTATCTCATTCCACAATTCTGTCAAAAACCTTGGCGTTACCTTCGATCAATCCCTCTCTTGGAAACCACATATCTCACAAATTTCCCGTCGCACTATCTCTACCCGGAAACAGTTCAACCGTCCTCTCTCATCTTTCCCCACTTTGACTACGGCTGTATGGTGTACAGCGGACTGTCTGGGGCACTCGAAGCCAAACTTAAACACCTAATGAATTATGCAATACGTTTTGTTCCTATACCAGGTCATCAGAACTTAATGACCCTACTATATCCTACAGAGCCTCTAATTTAAATCCTCCAACCAATCCCGCCAAACTAGATCCCGTACGTCCGATATATATCCTTCATCCCATTGAACTTATACAAACAAATCCTTCATAATGCAAGCAACATCCCTCTGGAACTCGATCCCCTCCGTTATCCGACACGCTCCATTAACTTCCAGTTTCAAATCGCTCCTCTTCGTGATCCTATTCAACTTCCAATTCAACTGATCACTGAAGGAACACGATGGATCTTTAGAAGTAGGAGGGGGGTAAAGAAAGTTCTAAGCCTGATATACATACATATACTAATATATTTTCAACTTACATATTTTTATTTTTCAATATAGTCCCCTACAACAGAAACACACTTTTTCCACCGCTTCTCTAACATCTGTAACCCTGGCAAATTTTTTTTTTTAGATACCTTCCAAAACGACTTTGAGAGCTGAGATCACCTCATCGTCTGACGAAAACACTCTCCCACACAAATGTTTTTTCATATTAGGGAAGAGGTAGAATTCTGAGGGGGCCTGGTCTGGCGAGTAGGGTGGGTGCGGGAGCAGCTTGGCCGTCTCCGTGGTAACTCTTGATTTGTGGACGGGAGTTTTGTCCTGCAGTAGCAGCACACCTTCGGTGATCTTTCCTCGGCGTTTCTCTTTGATGGTCTCTCGCAGTTTCACGAGAAGGTCTGCATAGTATTGCCCTGTTTATTGTCATGCCATGCTGCAGAAAATGCCAGCAAAACTCCTTCCGAGATTAACGTCGCCCAGATCGGTCATCATCTTCGAGGTTTCCTCTGCCAGCTTTGAAGAGTGTGGCCCACTTTTTGACAGTGGCATACGATGGGGCAGAGTTCCTCAATGTTGCATATGTCTTGAAAATTTTCCCTCGGCCCCATCCCATTTTTTACAAAATATTTTATTACTGCACGGTGCTCAAAATTAGACATTTTTAAAGCGACCTGTAACTCACAACAGTCTGAAAGAAACTGACCTGAATTGAAAGGTGGAATTAGAGAGATAAGAACTTATTATAAGCAAACAATGACCTTTAACCCCATTCAGCTAATCTGTTTTCATTTCATTTCAAAAACTAGTTATTTATGTCACAAGACTGTAAAGTATGTTTTTTACAAGTGAAACTCCTTAAATGTACGGCCTTAGCATTAAAAATTCAATTCAACAAATAAAATAATAAATGAGTACTCCCAGATGCGTCCGCAGGGTTTCCTCTAGGGGGGGCAGGCTGATAAAATTTTCGAAAAGGTCGAGTACTTATTCTGACCTTGTAAGGCTCAATTAATAATCAAAATATAACTTACTGATATTTAAATGTTATAATAAGTGTTTATATAATGCTTTATAAACATAGTAAATGAATAGGAATTTATTTATTGGTAGTTTTTGTTTCTCAAAATTTGTAGAGGGGGGGCAGCTGCCTTCGCCTGCGTACGCCCATGATACAAAAATCTCGCGAGCATCGGCGCGCCGGTATGCGCCGCCGCCGCCGGTAAAAAATCATCAGCGGCCCGCCGCCGAAGATTTTTCTGTGGCTCGCATGTCTACCTACGATACCCACAAAGTATCGATACCAATACTCATTTAAGTACTTTCATCAAATGTTCGATACCTCCAAGGTATAGGCGAGCGCAAGCGACGGTGCTGCTTCTTTCAGGAACTAGAGAAACGGGGTTAAAAGCCGGGCCATTACCTGGGATTCATAGGGTTTTTTGGCGTTTTTAATTTATTTTTCCATAATTAAAACTCGATTGATCAAAATAATATTTTAAAAATGTCTAACAGATATTGCTCGGTCCCTCAGTGTTCAATTAGAAAATCAAAAGACGTGTAATTCCATTTATTTCCAAAAAATAAAAAGCTTCATAAAGGGTGGATTGTAAAATTAAGAATAGAAAAGCCTGTTTCGAAACATATGACGATATGTAGTCTTCATTTTAAAAAAAGTGACTATATTTATTCAGGTAAATATTAGTATTTGACATTTTATTATTCCAAAATGCTAGTTTAATGCAAATAACATTGGGACCATAGTGTCATACATTTGTTTTTCTTTTTTAATTTTCCCCATTTTTGTATTAAATCCGTTGTGCTTAATTGTTCCAAGTTTTCAATGCGATGCCTGAAAGTTTTGAAATATAAATAAATAATATGACAAAGAAACTAAGCTGTCATGAAAATGACAGCTGCCCTAACAATGATTGTATGAATAGGTAATTAATGTTATTACTAACCGAAAAACGGAGAGTAAAGTTACTATGATGTGTTTGAATTTACCAGAACTACCAACTTTACACGAAAGTTGCTTATTATTATTAATAAATTTGATTACCACTTTTATTTGATGGGGCAGTCCTTTAAGATCGCTTGTTTGAAGGCACAAGGCTTGTAAAATGACTGTTTTTTTACTTATAGATATTATTCCACATGTAATTATGTGGTTTGCATCAAGGATAGCCTGCCCTTCAATTAATAGTCCCTTAAAATCAGCAATTATCTCTATCACATCAACTACATCTATCCCCGTTTCTTCCGACATTTTGTAAAACTACTAGTGCACCCTATAGTCGATTGCGCCCGCCTATCGAAAGGAAAGTATCGATACTTATGAACACTCATATACAGTACTAACAATATTATAAATAAAAATACAGTTAGCACTAGCTACGTTACACCATTAATTAAATTTCATGTTTTATAAGTTATTAATTATAAGATTGGTTTTATAGCCCTTAATGTCATAATGGCATGCCATGTCATAATAGTCATTCTTGACTATCATGATTGATAGTCAGGAATTTTTGACATAAAACATTTTCTTTATTTAATCGTTTCTATCCAAAATGGAGGTCTTCATCAGGGCTAAAACGAAACAAATATATGAGTATAAAATATAACACAACTTCATGACTATCAGTTATCACCGAGAATCTTATAGAAAAACAGTCGACTCAAAACCGATATCGGTACTGATTCAAGTATTTTATGTTCTAATACATTCAAGTAATTTATATTCGAATATAAGTAAATATCCGATATCGTCGATTAAGTTAAATTAAGGAACTCGATAAATAAAATTAAATGCAAACAGTTGCAATGCATTTGATTTGATGCATTGCATTTGATTGGATTTGATTACTGGATCCTTTTTCGCATTTAAGTATCAGGATACTTCATCCTGGAAATCACCTTTACTTGTAATCTTTTTTCCATGCACAAGTTCCTTATGATGTTTCCAAAAATCGTAGGCTTCTGCACTGGAATCTGGGGATAAGTCTTCCTAAGATGAGCTAGACTGTGTGGAAAGTATTTTGGAGGGCAAATTTTTGAATCATTACGCTCTTGTAATTTTTCGATACTAACTTTTAGTATCGATACCAGTACGCATACTTGAATCCTCGGTAACGATACCAAAACTACTAGGTATCGAAATGAAAGTAACGATACTTTACTTATATAGATCGGTATCGTACGTCCCTAACAATAGAAGAAGTTGCGGTACAAGTACTGAAGTGCGGATAATGCGCCTTTCACTGAGGCGCCCTTCAAAGTAAGGCCCGATCTCCACTGAAAAGGACCCTTTTGGGGATTTATTTATCTCTGAAGAGCGAGCGCAGCGAGCGGAAGTCCAAAGCTAGAATTTATTAAAGCCAATCAAGGCACTTTTTAACTGAAAAAAATGCGATGGAGTTTGATAACATTACGGTCACATAACCTCTCAAAACAGGCCACGCCCATCAGCCGCTCTTCAGTATCCTTACCCAGTTTTTTTATGGTTTCTATTTTCTAATTCCATTGAGATCATTCTAATTTCGATGCAGTTAACAGATAAACAGTAAGATTATAGTTGAAAAAAATGTTTTGCGGCTGAACAATGTTACATTTTAAAAAAATATTACCATGTTCCATTCAACAACGTAAAAACTGCCGAAAACTGTTAATCAATTGTTTTTTTATCTCACGTTATCTACAATTTTTAGGTTAAAAATCTGGTGCGATGCGCGCAACACACAACTTTCACTTACCAACTTACTCAGATTAGAAATCGTGTTTCGATAATATGTAAACGCCATTTCTCAACTTCACACATTTTTCCACACTTAAGTATATAATTATATTTGTGTATACCTCCATAAGTTAAAGAGTATCTTTATAGCAAAATTTGGTAGTTCTCAGAACGTTTCGATTCATTATTGCTAATTAATTTATGAAGGGACTAATTTCATCAACAGTCGAGATTTTTTTACTGCTTGCTTGTTTTTAACTACGAGTTGCTTTTTGCAAATACATCGTTAAGGTGAATCGATAGGTGTATTTACGTCTCTTATGCCTTTCTGGAAATCAAGAACGATTACTGTTCCTCTAAAATCGCTTTATATTGTTTTCAAAAATTTACTATGGAACAAAAGTTTCTAGACTAAAATATTCCTGTATTTATTATAGACTATTATCTTATACCATATTTTTACACACCTGCGATGTTTCAAAAATTTGAGCATCACGTATTTACTCTCTTAAGTAAAATTAATCTTTTTATTAATACATAAAAATTTTTATTTTCATAATACGGTTAATAAAATTTTGGCTGTCACATATACATACAGTTCATATACAGAACTGCAGCAGCGAGTGGAAGCAGCAGGGAGAATGTTCTAGGCGGTTCAGACGGGTTTCCTAAATAGAAGAGAGGTCTCCAAGAAGACAAAGATCTCAGTTTATAAATCAACATTCCTCCCCATACTTTCATACTCCTCAGAATCCTGGACCCTCACATCAAAGCACAGGAGCCATATCAAGGCTATGGAAATGAGGTAGCTGCGCAAAGTGGAAAATAAAACAAGGAGGGGCAAGATCAGAAACTATATCATCCGAGCCAATCTCGATGTCAAACCAGCCGAAGCAAACCTGGAGGAACACAAATTAAGATGGTTTGGACACCTCCTCAGGATGGATGAAGATAGGATTGGTAGGAGGACCTACTAGACTCGGGTGGAGGGAAGAAGGGCCAGAGGAAGACCCAGGATAACTTAGGAACAGGGGGTCAGAGTGGCATTCCAGAAGCGGGGACTGGACTGGAGCAGGAGAAGAGAGATGGTGCAGAAGAGATCTACCTGGTCCAGACTCTACAGGGGACAACCTCAACACTGCTAGAAAGCGGTACAAGAGGATCTGAATATGATGATGACATATACATACATCAAATACCAAGTTTGATCAAAATCGTTAAAGCCATTTTTTAGTAAATAAAAAAATAAAACAAGTGAAAATGGGACAAAATTTATTAAGTAAAGTGCTCCCTCCAATTGATTAATTTTGATGAAATTTTGATTGTCACATCGCGAGCATTAAATACACCAAATACCGAGTTTTGTCAACATCGTTAGAGTCGTTTTTGAGTAAACAAAAAAAAAAAAAACACGTGGTAATGAGACAACATTTATTAAGTAAAGTGCCCCCTCCGTTTAACCAATTTTGATGAAATTTCAGCTGTCGCATCGCGGTCATATATTTACATCAAATACCAAGTTTGATCAAAATCGTTAAAGCCGTTTTTGAGTAAATAAAAAAAAACGTTGTAGTGAAACAACATTTATTAAGTAAAGTGCCCCCTCCGTTTAACCAATTTTGATGAAATTTCGGCTGTCGCATCGCGGTAATATATTTACATCAAATACCAAGTTTGATCAAAATCGTTAAAGCCGTTTTTGAGTAAATAAAAAAAAACCGTTGTAGTGAAACAACATTTATTAAGTAAATTGCCCCCTCCCTTTACCCAATTTTGATGAAATTTCGGCTATCGCATCGCGGTCATATACATACATCAAATACCAAGTTTGATCAAAATCGTTAAAGCCGTTTTTGAGTAAATAAAAAAACAAAACACGTTGTAGTGAAACAACATTTATTAAGTAAAGTGCCCCCTCCGTTTAACCAATTTTGATGAAATTACGGCTGTCGCATCGCGGTCATATACATACATCAAATACCAAGTTTGATCCAAATCGTTAAAGCCGTTTTTGAGGAAATAAAAAAAAACACGTTGTAGTGAAACAACATTTATTAAGTATAATGTTGTTTCACTATATTTAGGAATTATTATAGCACTGTTTCACTAAACGGAGGGGGCACTTTACTTAATAAATGTTGTTTCACTACAACTTGTTTTTTGTTTGTTTACTCAAGTGGTAAGTGAAAGTTGTGTGATACGCGCACCGCACCAGATTTTTTACTTTCACTTATCTATATTTTATTTTATTTATTTAACAACCCTCTCCTGCTTTTAAGGCAATACGGGCGTTTGCAGTTGTGGGGTGGTAGGCATACCTAACAGCCCATCGCTGCAATAGAAACAATAGTCCATTTCTTCGTTTCTTTAGTCTCTCTTCAATTGAGCCTCATTCCGGTGGTCTCCCAGGTGCAACTCCTCTTCTTCCCAGAGTGAAGTGGGCTGGTCCAAGGACTTCCTTCCACCCGTAGATGAAGGACTTAAAAGGAGGATACCTGACCTACGTGACGAGCTGAGGGACATCGTTCTCCGTCATAGCGCAGAGTCCTGTCTCCCTCATTAGCTTGGCCCTCAGTGCCTCATAGGCGGTACAACAAAGTACGATATGCTCGGCGGTCTCCAGCACTCCGCAACTTGGGCACAGGGGATCGATATTTATACCGTGGTCTGCGAGCTTCGCTCGGAAACCCCCATGCCCCGTGAGAATCTGTGAGATCCAATAGTCCGGGAGGATCCAAGTTGCTTCTAATCGTGATCCGACAGTGGGAAAGTATTTTCTCAAGGTAGCCCTCTTTTGAGAGGTCGTCCACCGTCGGTTTCATTCCTCTAGGGTATCCTCCCGGAGGATCCTCTTCCATTTGCTGGGTTCATCTGCTATTCTCACTCGGATGTTTTACTTAAAAACGGCATTAACGATTTTGACAAAACTCGGTATTTGGTGTATTTATATGCCCGCGATGTGACAATCAAAATTTCATCAAAATTGATCAATTGGAGGGGGCACTTTACTTCATAAATGTTGTCCCATTTTCACGTGTTTTTTTTTATTTCCTCAAAAATGGCTTTAGCGATTTTGATCAAACTTGGTATTTGATGTATGTATATGTCATCATCATATTCAGATCCTCTTGTACCGCTTTCTAGCAGTGTTGAGGTTGTCCCCTGTAGAGTCTGGACCAGGTAGACCTCTCCTGCACCATCTCTCTTCTCCTGCTCCAGTCCAGTCCCCGCTTCTGGAATGCCTCTCTGACCCCCTGTTCCCAAGTTATCCTGGGTCTTGGAATAATACGCCCTTCCAAGTCTTAGTGGTCCAGCCCACTTCACTTGGCACCCAAGAAGGATGGCTCGATGTGACCATGCAGCGATTTCAGAAGACTTAACTCGCAAACGATACCAGATAGTTATCCCATACCTAGAATAGAGGATTTTCAACACATCCCTCATAAAAAACAAATTTTGTTCCAAATTTTCAGATACCAGTGGCAGAAGCAGACAAGCCGAAAACAGCTATAACCACATCCTTTGGTTTGTTCGATTTTAACTTCACGCCCTTTGGCCTCAGAAATGCTCCTAGCACTTTTCAGCGATTCATCAACGAAGTGTTTAATGGACAAGATTTTGTGTTCCCATATCTAGATGATTGCCTTATAGCTTCGAGTTCGGAAGAAGAGCATCTAACCCACCTGAAACTTGTTTTTTACCGGCTTGAAAAATATGGACTTCACATCAATGTGGCAAAATCTGAATTCGGTGTAAGAAATCTACAGTTTCTTGGTTATCTCATCACCCCCGATGATTCTAAACCGTTGCCTGATCGAGTACAAGACATATTGGATTTCAAACTGCCCGAAACTATAGCTGGACTTCGCCGATTCCTCGGCATGATAAATTTTTACAGGAAATATCTTCCCGAAGCTTCAAAAACACAAGCTACACTTCATGAATTCACGAAAGGAGCTCGAAAAATTTGGTGCGATGCGCGCAACACAAAACTTTCACTTACCAACTTACTTTGATAATAAATTGACGTGTTTGTTAAATGTCATTTATCAAAGTCACACATTTTTCATATTCATTGACATATTTTTGTTTGTATTCGCTCTTTAAAGTGCACTAAATTTTATTATTAAATAATAAACTTGTGACAATTTAGTAAATATTTAGAAATTTACTTGTGATAATTCGGCATAATATTCCAAGTCGTCTGATTTTATTATTATTATTATTTAATCTATTGAATGAACAGAACATCTTTAATTCTAAACAATCGTCTGTCATTAAAGTCTACTGCGCATGCCTGGGCTCAACGAGTTTTATGAGTTTACGGAATATTTTTTTTTTTCTTCTGTATATATTTACTTGATTTGTTTCATATTTTATATTTAGCCATTTCTTAGTTTTAGGCGAAACGGGGGACAGATAATTTCTCCATATAAACATAAACAAAGGTACTTTATAGGAAAACAAAAAAGGCCCCTTCCCCATTTTATGCCCCCACAGAACATTTTAATAATGATAAAGCTTACCTAATAACAAAAAATATTTGATCCTCATTAAACATGGCGAGTTAAATCAAAATCATTGAAGCTGTTTTTGAGAAAATCGAAAAAAATGTACAAATGGGAACAAAAGTTATTAAATAAAGTGCCCCCTCCGATCGATCAATTTTTGTCTGTCATATTGTGGGCATATACATTGATCAAATAACCAGTTTTATCAAAATCGTTAGAGCCGTTTTTGAGAAATTCGAAAAAAACATATTAACACGTTAGGTGCGGGATCGGTCCCCGGGGTCCGATGTCTTACATTCCCTTCTTAACAGCCGATTTTCACATGAAAATGTCCGTAAGTCCGAACACTTCAAATACTAAATTTAGTCGATTTTAATGAGATTACTGCATTTTAGTGCAGAAAATGTTGCTAACAGCTGAAATTCTATTGTTTTTTAGAATCGGACTCCGAGGTCCGATTTTCGATAAAAAATGGCGTAAATCCTGTATCGGCCTGTCCTGCACCTATTATGTTTAGTTCCAATCCTTACCAAGAGATGATGCCCTTGAGACGCTCATTTAATTTCCTTTTAATCAAAGGTAACGCTTTCGTCAAAGTAATACCATCGGACCCCCGACGTCCGATATCGTCTGTGGCTCATGCTAGTAGTCGGACCCCGGGGACCGATACCGTCCAATTCAGGATACCCCTAAAATACGCCAACATGTTAAGTTATAAAATAAAGTACCCCCTCCGTTTTACCATTTTTAATGTTTTTTTTGCTGTCACATCGCGGGCATATACATACACCAAATACCTAATTTCAGCTTCCCACGGTTATAGTTTTTGAGTTAGTCTGTTCACATACACACACACACACACACAACCATTTCGCGGGACTTAGTTATTTGGACTCAGGGGGCCCCAAAACGTGTATTTCCGTTGAAAACCGGAAGTCGAAATTTTTCACGATCGCAATACTTTCCCTTACTATATATTTCATATATAGGTAAGTGTTGGGTGGCGGGATGGCCGAGTGGGCAAAGGCGTTAAAAAATACGCGTTGCCCATGGCAACATATGATTGAGAACCGAAAGATGACAAGTTCAAAACCCGAAGCCAGGGGATATTTAATAATACTCGGCATCAATCCCCCACCCTCTCCCCTGGCCCGGGAAACCCCGTATAGCCTAAAAGGCGAGGAAGGGGAAGACCAATAAAAAAAAAAATATATAGGTAAGTGAAAGTAGAAAAGGATAACCGCAAAATTTCGGTACCACTACTGCAGTGCGGCTGATGGGGCAACCCTGCTTCGGGGCGTGGCTATCACTCTTTTTCGGAGGGGAAATTCTCGTCAGCTGATGCCCCCACCACCTTATTACTATTTCCCCTCCTTTTTAAAAACAGCGCGTCTTGCTTGAGTGTTCACGTCATTTTTACGTCACAAGCCATCTTACCAATTCTCCAATTGACACATCAATTTTTCACTTGCTACTTTTAAGTCGATATTGTTCTCCGACTTTTGAAATCATTGCCCTAAGCTTTCATACCATTTTTAGAATTATCAGTAATTCCGAAATCGATAGAAAGTTTTTAATAAAATTAAGACTTATTTACTTCATACACTACGGGATTTTCTCTATTTCAAATTCAAAGAGTTACATTTCAACTTTCATAAATACAAGCTTCATTACATTATTGATGGAACACGCATTTAACAAATCAATGAATTCTTATTCAAAATAAAATATTAGCCTGTAATTTTATTCTTTCCAACTTTTATTATTATAAATTTAAACTATCATCATTTAATTATACTATACAGTAATAAAATAGATTATTAAGCTAAGTCCCCTTTTCTTCCCTATCTTCATCAGTGATTTGGAACACGTCTTGCATTAAATGTTATCACCAATATACCTACTTTATGTTATTGGCAAACATAAATATTTTTTATTGCTCATGTCTGTGGATGACCTTGCAATTATAGTTCATTCAATAACTGATGCACAACAAAATCAATACCCTTGTGCAATATTGCCAAAATAATAAACTGGTTATTAATACATAAAAGACTAAACCCATGAGAATTCTGAAAGGTAGGCCTACAATATGCAAGTTGCATAAATAAAGAGGTATAGTGAAAAACCATATAATAAAAAAAAGAAAAGTTAATTTGAGCTGTTTTACTTATAATAAGAAATATAACTCTGTAAATGAGCTTAAGATCGGTAAAATGATATTATGATACTTAATTCTCAGCAGGAAAGTTAAAAATATATAAATTATATAATAAATCGAAAGTATGTATAAAGATCTTTAATTTCAAACTTAAGGTTTTAGTACCGAAAATAGCACGGTAGATCTTTATTGTCGATATAGAGAGGTGACGATTACATGACGTCACAGTCGACTACTGAAGGGAAATGGCGGGAAAAATAACTGGGACAGCTTATCTGCGAAGGGGGGAAGGTGGTGGGGGCGGCAGTTCGGCAAGGCCCCGAGCGATCGCTGCGCCTTAGGCCACGCCCCGAAGCAGGGTTGCCCCATTAGCCGCACTTCAGTAGTGGTACCAAAATTTCTTGGACCCCAGAGGCCATAAACCAATTCGAGAAGTGTAAAAATGACCTAGCTAATGCAACAATGCTCTCATATCCCAGCTCAGACCTAACTTTGGCCATAGTCGTCGATGGCAGCGACTACGCTATTGGTGGAGCGGTACAGCAATTAGAAGATGGCGACTGGAAACCATTAGCCTTC
Organism: Aelia acuminata; assembly: GCA_911387785.2. NCBI lineage: Eukaryota > Metazoa > Arthropoda > Insecta > Hemiptera > Pentatomidae > Aelia > Aelia acuminata. Next base: position 97,289,605 of record OU426979.1, read on the forward strand.
TTTTCTAAGAAACTAAAAATTGCTGAAAGAAACTATAGTACTTATGACAGGGAATCGTTTGTTGCCTATGAATCAGTGAAGTACTTCAGGCACACTCACGAAGGAAGACAGTGTGTGTTATACACGGACCATCGTCCTCTCATTTACGCCTTTAAACAGAAGAACGAAAAAGCTACTCCATTTTAACTAAGACGCTTACAATTCATTTCAGAATATTCCACCGATAATAGGCACATCAGCGGCAAATTGAACTTGGTTGCTGAGGTACTTTCAAGAATTGAAACCATCAGCACCATCGACTTGGACAACGTCGCAGAGGCCCAAGCCAGTGATCCTGAACTAATGACAGTAAAGAATGGCACAAGTTCCTTACAACTCCTTTCCAATCTTTCCATCTTTCAAGCGGTAAAAGCTTATGGTGTGACATTTCTACTGAATATATGAGACCCCTTATGCCTCAAGCATTCCGAAGATTGTTTTTTGACCACATCCATAATTAAAATGACCCAGGTATCAAGGCCTCAATTAAACAGGTTGGTGCTCGTTTTGTTTGGACAGATCTTAACAAGGAAGTCCGTTTGGGCAAAATCGTGTGTCCCTTGCCAAAAGACAAAAGTGACAAGGCACAGCAAGTCACCTTTTGGGACATTTGAACAACCAGAGGAAAGATTCTTCGCTGTTCACATTGACCTGGTTGGTCCATTACCTCCATCGAATGGTAACACCTACCTGCTCACTGCGATAGACAGATTCACCAGTTGGATGGAAGCCATACCACTCGCTGAGATAACAGTAGACGTTGTCGTTTGAGCATTTTACGACAACTGGATTGTACGATTTGGCGTCTAATCTCTTACCTCGGACCTGGGCAGAAATTTTGAAGCGCACCTATTCAAGAATCTTAGTGTATTGTGTGGAATCAAATTGCAAAGGACAACCCCGTACCACCCTCAGTGTAAAGGGAAAGTTGAAAGACTACATCGCACATTAAAAACTGCACTGAAAGTGAATGGTTCATTAAAATGGTTCACTGGTTATGCGAGCGCCCTTTACAGAAAACTTAAAAAAATCGTCTAATGTGGAAGAAATATACTCCGGTACTTTTCTCAAATGCTGTACTTCATTGCCCGAGTACCCAGAGTAAAAAAAAAGTTGAAAACTTTTGATAATGGAGATTGGATTATTCCCTATCAGTACTTTTTACCCATTATTGACACTGTAAAGTCTACAATTTTATTTTAGAGAACCCCAACTACCGAAGATAGATTCTTTTTAAGAACACCACCGCGGGTAATTCACATTTATTGTAATTTTTAGATTTCGTTTAAGAGGACTTAAGTAAAAGTTTAACCTCTACTTTTTATTACTTTTATAAATGTTTTAAAACAGTTGAAACTTTTTTAAGCTAGAACTTTTATTTAATGGTAAAGTTTTGAAAAATGTAAATTATTACATAATACTGTTAATTATTACAGATAAGTTCCAACTTTAACAGTTTCAAAAAACTTTTATCGCAGAGGTTGTGGATAAAAGATTTTTGAAACTGTTAAAGTTGGAACTTATCTGTAATAATTTATAACTTATTCAATCCCTGGTTTTAACCACCACTATTACCTACCTTATGTCGTAAACACAAACTTATAATCGGAATCTCTTGGTATCTGTTATGGTGCCTTTATACTCTAGGGACCTCACCCTCGAACAGGTTTTCCCTCGGACCTTGCCGTACCGGCGTTAAACGAACAGCCGTTTATACTTAACGTGACGTTATGCGAACCAATATGGCTGACGCACCCAACGCTAGCTTATACTGAAGAAAAAATTTTCATTATCAATATATTTTATATTATCTAAAAAATAAAAAAATAGGAGACGAATTAGAACGGCGCACTAATATCACAAACAACTGTCACTTGGGATAAACCCAAATCAAAAATGGCACTAGCGATACCCCCGAACACAGGCGAACAGATGAAGTACCTAGAACACCCGAACAGGCAACGTGAAGGCTGTTCGAAGGTAAAGTTCGTAGAGTGTAAAGGCACCTTTAGAGTGTGATTGAAAAACCTAATTTTGTGAAGACGTCAGTCTTATTGGAGAAGGAATTCCGATTATTACTTTAAATTTCTTAAAAAATTAAATTAGTATTTTTTTATACCAAATAAGCAAAAATATCATGCAATTTTGATAATTAATTAGCAACTAAAATGTTAACTGACTTTGAAAGGCATTGGTTCTACCAATCGCATAGGTCGCTCTCTCGGGTGGTTTATGTTGTTCAAGTGCAGCTTGTTGTTTCTTTGTAATTGTTTTGTTATTTTTAACTGTGACTATTTCTTCAGCTTAAAATTATTATTATTTTTTTGGTGAGTTTTAATATAATATCTTCTTCTTTAAATGGATCATATTTATTCTTATTCTCATACTATCAAAATCTTTGATAGTATGAGCTCACCGGTTGGCGTCCCCATGACCTGTTATGGAATTATTTGGAACATATCTAAGTGAACTTAATCATTTCTTGTGTTATTCTCTATTAATAGCTGCAAATTAATTACATTAATAAATTATATTATAAGTTATTCATTTAGGATAAGTTTTTTTCTAATCTGGCAGGTGCTCTGTGGCACCATTAAAACCAATTGTGTGTTCTGTTTAGTGAATCTTATCCTTGGTTTAAAAATTGTATTTCATGCTGAATTTTCATCATTGAAATTTCAGTCATCTGATATCGGCTTGCTAGCTGATGTCTCCTGACAGCTAATGGAGCCAAACCGTCTTATATACATGAACTTCTTATAGGACTAGTTCTGAAGGCACTGGTTGCTGGACGGATTCTTACGTGGCGGACTGTGTCTAATGTGGACAGCAATTATGGTCTGGTCGATCCACTTATAAAACTACCATAATCAACTTTTCAACTAATTGTACTTGTTTAAACTCTTAACATGCTTTTTTTGTCTGCTCCTAAGAGCTTTCTGCTAGAACCTTGAATAGGGTAAGCATTTTTAGAGATTCGTTCTACACCCAATTGATATGGTCCTTCCAATCCAATCTACCATTCAGGAATAATACCAAAAACGTGCAGCACCAGCCCCTCTATTTTTAATCTTATCCAATTTCTATTGTTAATTGTGAGCTTTTTCACTTTGAGCTGTGATTCTGCTCGAATTTAATTAGTTTTACTCTTTAGATTTATATCAGTAGAGTATTTAGTTAAGATTGATGGAGTCCGAGCTTCGATAACATAGGCAAAATTAGCAATTTTTAGACTGCCATCCCGGACATATTATTTGGCCTTTTTAGTAAGATATATGTACAGTGGATACTATGGTTGTGATACCCCCCCCATTTTTGGTCTTTCCAAATTGTATCGCTCATAATGAGCTTCGAGCTGTATTTCTACTAAATTTTAATTATATTTTCACTCTATTAATTAAATTTTTGATAAGTTTAGTCAGGGCCACTACGAGCTACAACCCATGAGGAATTATCAATTTTTAGACTGTTTCCTAGTCCATTCCCAAAATATCCTAGTTAGCCTAGCCTTAGTTAGTCTTCTAGCCTTCTAGGTAAGATATTTGAAGACCAATTTTTTAACTTGAAACCGCATGTTTTATTTGTAGCTATCACCTCATCCCCTGTTTATGGTCTTTTCAATGTGTATTCCAATATAGGTAGAAAGGATTTGAAGGTTAGCATTGATATTGAAATTAGCGATTTCGGTTTTCCAATTTGTTTCCAATTTTTTGTGTTTGTTTTGTGTTCTAGTGTTCTTATATTTAGTTCGGAATGGATCATCCCAGAAAGTGATAGATCAATCTATAACATCTAGTCATGTACTAGTACATGAATTTTACAGTTCTAGAAATTTTTAGAACTATCTTTCAATAAAACAGCATTAATCATACAATTTTACTTCAGGTTATAATACATTTTGTAATATTAAATATTTTACTTTAGATAAGATAATTAATTTTGACATACATGTATGATTTTCTTGAAGAAATCATGAAAGATTTGAAAATAAATAAAAAGTTCTAAAGGCCAAAAGACAGTTTCATATCTCATATTATTAACAGGGCTCAACAATTAAGTTTTACAAACAAGTTGAATAAAAATTTGGATTGTTAAGATAGTCTACACTTAGCTTATTTAAACAATTAAAATACCTCATATCACTATACTACATTTACGATTTTTTGCTCAGTCAACGTAATTTTTCATTAGAGATATCTTATATTTTTCAATAGAGATATCTTCACTCCAATTATTAACAAAAATAATGAAAAAATCAGGTCAGTGCATATTAAAAATTACTAATTATACTTCGTTCAGTTAATCCTGAGTTGCCCTTCTCTCTCTTGCATGATCAGTTCTGGATTTAAGTTAAATAATTAAGATTTAAATACCTACACATTCTTTTTTCTCCAGGAAACAGTCATTATTTGATATTCTATAACCAAATTATCAAAGGTTGAGCGCTATCTTCTTCTGAATCTGCTTCGTTCTTTTTATATTAGTTTGTTTTTATTAATAATGTTAATGTTATTTTTTAACATTATTAATAATGTTGCCTGAGATACTTCATAATATTCTTAAATTCCTTTTTCTTCTTGGGGAATTTCTTCAATAAACTTGAAAAGTACTGGTGTAGATGTTGCTTAGAAAATTTTCCCATGATTCTTTCTTTTTGTTTTTTATTATTCTCGTGGTGAAGGTTCGACTCTTTTTGTATTCGATTAGGTTGATTACTTTAGGTTATTTTTTAAATATTTTAAGTGATTTTTTTAATAGCCGCTTTACATTCATTGTCATGCCTAGGAACACATTTGTGTGGACTGATTTTTGAGAAGTTTTAGGAATTTATTGGTCAGCTGCGCTCAAAGTCACGGATGTTACCAGGTGGTTAAACACATTGCTACTTTTGGGTGATGTTAAATCTGGGTCAGATATGCTTAAATTGTTCTGAAATATTGACCAGTCAGTTTTGTCTGCAATCCACCTAGTGTGTTTTGACATTTTTGGGGGGAACTGTTGGAAAATGGTCTCTAGAAAATTGGTCCTGTGCAACCTGCATACATAAATGCGTGAAAATACTTCACTAGCACCATGTTATGTATATTAAAGAAAAACTGTTGTTTCCCAGGCTTAAAAAAGTTGGTTCTCCTGTTTTTAGTTTGATGGAATTGGTAGTGTCGATTATTTGCCTAATGATGTTCCCATGCGTCTAGCAATATGAGGAGCATCAAGAGGTGTGGTGTCCGTTGACATTACTCATACAGATGTAGGGTGAGATGAGAGAATTTAAGAGTGGTTAAATTGTTTTCAGTAATGTTTTCAAAAGGTAAATAGATAAATTGGAAACTTGAAAAAAAAAACCTGACTACTATGACCTGTAGTGGAGTGTCAGTGAGCATTAGCTTGGAGAGGGCAATATTCAAAGACTTAGCACTGGCTACTTGCTCTGATGGTGAACTGAAAGTTCTAGCATTTTCTAGAAATGCTAAAACTTTCAATTATATCATCTGTCTGCACGCTGACGGTTTTTTTTTATTTTTTAAAACATTGGAAAAGATCATCTGTGTAAGCGATCGTATTTTTTTTTTTTTGCTTGTTTAATGCCCCTTTATGCTAATGAGACTCATTGGACGCTGATACAGTGGGAGTCATAAATTTTGCCTACCCAGGTATTATTAGGATAGGGATCTTAAACGAGTACCTGACATCGCACAGGCCTATGACTTCCATTTTATGTCCTATCCAAGGGAGAGTATAGCTAAGGATTTTTTACTTCTGTTAAAAAATCCAAGGGCCACCGCAGAACACCGATTTAAAAAAAAAAAAAATTCATCCTCATTATATCCGGACTTCAGACCTTTGGACCATTGGTAGTGTCAATTTTTTTTTTTTTTTTTAATAATGTTCTTGTGTGTGATACGTTTCAAAGCACGGCAATAAACACAAAGGTACTTCATAACCATCACAGCAATACATCGTTAATTTTCTATTTTTGTGTTTACTACGAACTATACTGTGGGACTTGAACAGGTACAGTGCCTAGGCCAAACCAGGTATAAAAAGGTCTGGCCACTCAGACCTGGCATAGAATGAAAAGGTGATGCCTATGCTACCAACTGGGTATTCAAAGAGTCCACAGATTGATTTAGAGACCGCTAGATGCTGTATCAGCGGCACAGAAATATGTGCGAGTAGCAGACGTTCAGAATCACAGATCTGTGATAGTAGCACTGTATGCGCGCTCTGTTAAGCGCACAGATCTGTTAGTAGCACCAGAGGCACGCCTGCCCACTGCACATATCTGTGTTAGTAGCAGTTAAAGGGTTAATACTTTATCAAATTTCATGGATGATACATCATTTTAAAGCTTTCCTTAACCGCTGCACCAGAAAAATATACAAATCACTCATTTAGCCTTAAATTGCGAGTTATCCGTAACTGCGTTTTTTGTGAGAAAATCAAAATGGTTGTAGAGGATTCTAAATGGTATCAATCTTTTAAAGTTTTCAAGGACATTTTCGGTTATATACATTTTTTCCGATTAACCCCTTCATTTGTGAATTGCAAGCAAAAAACTGCAATTCTCAGCAAAAATTTTAAAATGGTCGCAGGGCTTATTCAAACGTGTCATTTCTTTCAGTTTGTCGAGACGAAAATTTTTAGTTATATACACTTTTACGATTGCTGCCGTCGTTTGCGAGCTAAAAGCAAAACCATGCGATTTCAGTCAATAGAATCAGCACACTCGCTTTCTAAAAAAACATGCTATTATCATCTCGATAAGAAACCTAAATTCTAAACAGGGCTTTATTAATGGCGCCAGATTGGTTGTAACTCACTTGGACAACTACATTATCACAGCAAAATTGATTGACTCCGATCAAACTGTCTTCATACCACACATCAAACTCACCCTTTCTGATCCTACCGTCCCTTTCAAACTGATTAGGAAGCAATTTCCTATAAAAGTCGCCTTTGCCATGACTATTAATAACGCACAGGGACAGACACTTACAAAGTCAGGATTGTACTTGCCTGACCCTGTTTTTTCACACGGTTAGTTGAATGTGGCATGTTCCAGGATGCTCTCTTTCAGTGATATCTATGTCTGGGTAAAACAAACCCACCAACAAACAATCACAGATGATAATATCGTAACTTCAAACATAGTGTTCAAAGAGTGAACAATTTAAACACATCTATTCTTTACTTAAACCCTCAACTACTCCCATGATGCCCTAAATACGCACTATACGATACTAAATATACGGTTCTTTAATTAAGTGGAATTTAAATAGGTTAGAGTGCGAATGCTTCGCGCGGGTCGGCTAGTATTAATATAAACAAATTCAAACATATCCCTGGAAAGTACTGTGTCCCATGAGTAATTGGGGACAACTTCATTTTTTATTTACCCCTGTATGGAGTATTGTCATAAACAATAAACAAAAAGCAATTGTGATCAAGGAAAAATATTTTACTTCAGTTCGTGATTTTAATAAAATTATGTCTCTTTTTAATCAAAGAAAGTAAAGTAAGTTAGTTGTGTAATGATAGCAACTCAAAAGATTTTTTATTTTTTAATCTCAAAACCTCATATCTAGGTATTGCCATTATTTTTTTAGTATAATTTTTTTATATTAATTTAATCATTATTGTGGGTAACCACCTTGTTTTTAAATTATTTTAAATAATTTATTTTTGAAGAGAAAAGCATGTCACGCGGAAGACCCGGGTTCGACTCCCGGCGGAGCCAAATATTTTCTCCTCAAAAATAAATTATTTAGTATAATTTTTATTATTGGTAAATCAAAACTCTAATTTTTATCATTATGTTTTTCTTTTAGGGAATATTTGAAGCCTGAAGCATGAGTTATTACAAAGGGTAAGATCTTTTATTTTAACACGAAAAGTCATGATTTAATTCAACTTTAACCTGTTTCAAAAAATTGTTATCAATAATCTCTTAGTGTTGAAATTTATTTTAGAACTCTTAAATAAAAGTTATTGCTTAAAAACGCTTTAAAACATTTATAAATGTAAAAAAAAAAAAAGATTACATTTTTATTAAATCTTCTAATATAAAACTATACTTTTTAAATTTCTTTGAACAAATATTTGAATATATATAAATATCTCTCTTCCTCCCCCCCCTCTCTCTCTCTCACTCTCTCTCTCTCTCTCTCTCTCTCTCTCTCTCTCTCTCTCTCTCACACACACACACACTCTCTTTCTCTCCCCCCTCCCTCTCTTTCTCTCCCCCCCCTAACCCCCCCCCCCCTCTCTCTCTCTCTCTCTCTCTCTCTCTCTCCCCCCCCCTCACTCCATCTTCTTTCACACTGTTTGTTATTAACACTGTTTTAGAATAGTTCAGGATTAGTCGGGTGGCGGGATGGCCGAGTGGCTAAACGCGTTAGAAAATACGCGTTGCCACTGACAACCGGACAGATGATTTGAGAACCAGAAGATAGCAAGTTTAAAACCCGGAGCCAAGGGAAATTTAATAATACTCGGCATTAATCCTCCACCCTCTCCCCTGTCCCGGGAAACCCCGTATAGCCTAAACGGCGAGGAAGGGGTGGACCCAAAAAAAAAAAAAAAAAAAGTTTTTTGGGAGTTTGGGATTAGTCCTACTTCCGCACTATGAGTTAGGAGATCTTTTAACATTTGCCTAAGTTCTTTGAACACGCTTGAGATCAATAAGTCATCGGCAAATTTCAAGTTATTTAGTTTTCTATTTTAATATCAATACCCGTATTGTTCCTGTCCATTACTCTAAACACTTTCTCCAGTAGCAGTATGAACAAAGTTGGTGATAACGGGTCATCTTGTCTTACTTTTCTATCTATCCTTGGCCTCGGCCACATTGGTCGCCCTCGCTAATCCCATGCACCCTCGCACCGCCCCTAGCCCTCGCTTCTCACCCCACGCCTGTCCACAACGGAGCACCGCACCTTGCGCCACTGTCACCTTTAAAGGGAAGCTGGACCTCTCCATAGATAGTAAAAACATCTTGAAACGCACGTGGAACATTATCTGAAGGAGATATTGGGCTAGATCCAATGTCATCTCATCTTTCATAAATCTGTAATATTATAAAACATAAAAATTAAACTAAATGAGTATCAATTTATACTGTCAAAGTCTTTTCAGAAATGAAAGATTGTTTTCAATCGTAAAAATCTGAATTAGTTATGAATAATAGGTAAATATTAATATTTATATAAATATCAATTAGCAATATCAGTATGTTATATCCCCTAGTAATTACACCCAATTAATCAACAACTGATGATTTCTGTCATCCTGTTGTCCTAGGGAGCTGGTAAAATGATACCAGGAATGGCAGAACCTTATTTTCAAGAAACTGCTTATTCTATTTAAAGATATATCATTAACTTGACCATTTTTTTTTTTTTTTTTTTTTTTACCCAAGTTTTATGAAATAGTAACAGAGAAATTGTTACTATCATGAACATAACATTGGGTTTCAATTTATATTGTAGCTATAAAACCCAATTTTATAGAAACAAAATTAAGATGATGCAAATTAATATTTAAATAAGAAATAATTAATATCGTTTATTTTATTTAAAGAGGTTGTTAAATAGGATTGTTAATGTCAGTTAATTAACAGTATAAAAATGTTCTGATAAATGATGGCGCCTTTAAGCCCGCTGGCATAAATCATTTTCAGTTTTCAATTTATACACTGGTGGACACAATTAACGCACCACTCAATATGTTTTAGTTAAAATTAAATACATGATCTTCCATTTTAATTTTGACTAACTATTGGTATTTAGATGGTAATAGTGTAAATATAAACAATAAATAATGCTTTGTTTACTCTTATAAACCCTTCACCTACAGTAGCATTATTTAGCACAATGTAAAAATGGTTTTCACATCCATTCTTTCTCTTGTATTCATCCGCTCAACTTGTAAACGTTTTTAAATTTTCTTTAATGGCCCCAATAAGGCATGTAAGTGATTACAATTGTGTTAAGGCTGTGACATTGATAGAAGAGGGATACAGCCAGCGTTAAGTCGCTAGGAGACTGGGTGTACATCACTCTTCAATAACTAGAGTTCTTAAGCGCTTTAGGGAGACAGGGTATCACTCTAGAAGAAAAGGGAATGGCCGGCCTAGATGTACGGCAGAAGAGATGATGGGTAAATCCGACACCTAGCTTTACAAAACCTGAGCGATACCGGAAATGAGATAGGGAGTCTCATAAGTCAAGTCCGAAATATTTTCATTCTACCAGGTCTGTAAGAAGAAGGCTTAATGAAAATAACCATAGGGCTCGACATTCTGCCCGTGGACCTCTCCTTACGACAGCTAACAAAACGGCCAGGCTTCAGTTTGCACGTGAACATGTAAACTGGACTTAAGATGACTGGAAGAAAGTTCTCTTAACAGGTGAGATGAGAGGAGGCCTCGGGTCTTCAGATGGCTGTAACTACACATGGAGGGACCAAGAAGAAACGTACGCGCCATGCTGTATGGTTCCCGAGGTGGCATTTCCTGGCGACTCACGGATGTTCTGGGGTGGCACTTCCTTTGACTCTTGTACTGAATTGGTTGTTGTGCGGGGAAGGTATTTAACATCACAGAGGTAAAAAGAAGACGTAATCGAGGAACATGTATTGACTTTTGCACCCTACATCGATGCTGGATTCTTGTTAATGGATGATTATGCCAGACCCCATAGAACACGAATTGTTGATGACTACCTGAATGAGAGGCATTCAGCACTTGGTGTGACCACCCCTGAGTCCTGACTTGAATCAAATTGAACACATCTGGGATCAAGTTAAGCGAAGAGTACGACAACTGAACTCTTGCCCTACCACCTTTGAGGAACTGGAAAGAGCTGTTGTTGAAGAGTGGAACGATTTTGCTCAGGATTCAATAAAAAACTTTTTGAATCAATGGAAAGCATTTCAAGAGATGTGATTGAAGGTTGAAATACTCGTTATTGATAAACAAGTTTCTAAATAACTGTAAAAAAGTATGTTTTCTCTTTTCAGTTTTATTATCATTTTTGTACATGTTATTGTCTATGTACAATAAAATTTTGTATTAAAACCACTTACTTTTTCAACCAAAAATACTTTTCAAGATGAAAATTAGCATAGATGGGAAATTTTCAAAGAAATAAGGGTAGTGCGTTAATTTTGTCCATCAGTGTATTATAGCTATGAAGCATTTATTTTAGTAGTCATCCTTGGGTATTTTATAAAAATTAAAAAAAAAAAAATAATATATACAAATTTAATATCAATGTTTATTAATATTTACATAAGAAATCATTAATATCAGTAACTAAATTGTTAGACAATTATATAAAGAATTAAAGTAATTAAATTGAAATATGTTTTAAAAATATACAAATGTAAAAATGTTTGATAAATGACGGTGCCGTGAAGCCCGCAGGTTCAAAATAATTCAGGATTTTTATGTATATTAAATTTATAAAGCCTAATTTAGTAGCAATCTTTGTATCTTTTATAATTTATTAAACAATTGTATCATTCATTAAAGAAGTTAAATTAGGATAGGTTTTAAAAATACGCAAATATAAAAATGTTGGCGCCGTAAAGCCCACTGGTGCAAAATAATTCAGGATTTCAATTTATATTAGTATACTAGCAGACCCGGCCACGCGTTGCTGTGGCTCAGTAGTTATATCCTAATATTTGTAAACAAATACAGTGATACCAATATTCATTGATAAAGATGAAAACCTTTCAGCTAATCAAAATCCAACGTGATTGAGAATAGAGCATTACACCATTTAAAAGTATTTGGTAAAGAATATAGGAAAGTTAAAGTTTTTATTTTTTACATCTCATATTTCAATGTAGTTTGATTAATAAGGAGCTGATTGTGTTTAGGACTCACAGAGCTGCCAACACTCTCGCCCTTTTTTGATGGATCGGTATAAACTAACTCGAAATAGCTGTATTTTTCCACTAATTTTAAAAAGGATGACTGAAGTAAGTTTTGGTAACCTCAGCCATTGATCTATTGATTATTGGGCTAACACTACTTCAACTTGGTATTGTTAGTTTAACAACGGGTTTAATTTTGCTCAGGGTCATGCCAATCTTGGTTAACGCGTCATATATGTCCTTTTGATAGGCGTTTTTCTCAATTTCTTTGAGACCTCGATTTCCCGACCCTTCGGCAAATAAGTGTTCGGTAGGAGGGTGGTGTGTTGAAGCTTTTAATTTAGCAATATATTTGAGTGATAAGAAATCTCTTCTTAAAGAGGTTTTTACATAATACAATTAAGAATTTTTATTTATTTAAGTACTAATTTGTTCAAAATGTTTTGGGTTAACCTGTTTTGTTTTTTTAACACAAACCAAAGATTTGATGGCTTCCACACACGTGAGCAGGCGATGCCCATTTCCCACGTGAGTTATGCCATTGCCCATGGGAAAAACACGGATTTTCAAAGTCCTAGTGGACATTGTTTGCCCTTGGGATTTGTTTATGGTCATGGCAAAAGCCAAACGAATAGGATATTGAAGCCTTTTAAATTTTATTGAAAATTCTGTCGGTTCCAGGGGAATAGGTGGCAACAGGGCGATATCTCCTGTAAACCTTCCAGGCAACATTTTTGCTTCAATAACATTTCCTGTGATCCTTTTAATGACCAAACGTGTACCGTTGCACAATTGAGGTGGATTTAACTTACGAAGAAGAATGATCGGTGAGCCAATCTTCAACTGGAGATTGTTCGGGTGTATATCCAGGGAATTAAAAAATTCAGATGGGAAATTTACGGCTTCGTTTACATCTAGAACATTGTCAATTGATTTTGGAAGTTTATTTCATCGAAATCAACATTTTTTGCTGCCAAAATAGCACAACTACCCAGCCAATTATAGTCCAAATAATTGTTCAAAATATCAGGACAGACACTTTATATTTCGTAGACAGTTCATTTCATTTCATTTCATCTCTACAACAGTTCAGAAATTTTCTGGTAATTTGATAATTTTTAATTTCGATGCAGCTCTATTTCACCGTTTCCAATATACAGCAATTGTTTAGAAAATATATCTGCTGATGGATCATTTTGCAGTAGTACTCTCATATTTATGGTGGATAAATCTGAAACTTGCGATTACCCAAATAACAATTATTCCTGTTCAGTAGAGGTGTTATAATCATTATATGTAAAATTTAAAAAATGCCACGATTTGTAATCCTTTCTTAATCAACAATCATTTAAAGATAAGTAAAAAATTGTATTCTGGTGAAATTAACGACGAAATATCATTCCCAATAATAGCCTACTTTAAATTAAAGAAAGGATTAAAATCTTCGCTAACATTTCTTAGATTTTACATATAAAGATAATTACAACTCTGCTGAACAGGAAGTAACAGCCTCTATTCGATTGGGATTAAATTTTCTCAACTTTAAATTATTATATATAAAGGAGGAATTACAAATCTTCACTGACATTTTTTAAATTTTACATTTTAGAGCACGGGATAAAAATAATAAAAAGATTTGGTAAAATAAAAAAAACGCTGTATTTAAATAATAATAACAAAACGAATAATGAAAATAAAGAAACTTCTGTTAAATAAATAAATAAATCAACTGAAAATATAATATTAAAGTCTTAATTATGCAGTTCTTTAGCAAATCACAAAGTATCCCACAACACCTAATAAAAACACACTAAGGGAGTTTGTATGACTGGTTACCCGCAGTGTAGCCAACTCACTAATTTTTGGCAACACTGACTCCCCAAGTCAGGTTTCTATCATAGGTTACACCTATGATATTAGGTGCCATTACAACATTTATAGAGTATTATTTCAAATAATAGCCTAATTTAAATTATTAAAATGTATTTACTTTACTAAAAGTTGATATCAGGGTGGGCCACAGCAAAGTGTTTCAGCGCTTAGCTAGTAATTTAATTTAAATACAAATAATAAAGGAAAAGGAAGAAAAAGTACCTACAGTGGCTCACAGTCAAAATGATGCAAACGAATATTTTTATTTCAAATGCTATTTACTTCCTCTTTGTTATAATTTTTAAACCAATGCACATGAGGCCATAATGATTTATTGTCATACATCAAATTTATATAAGTAATCAAATCAAATCAACAGCAATTATAGAAAGAGAAAAAAAATTCTTCATTAAAACTCGTAGGGATTGAAGGTCACAGTGAAAAAGATGCACCGTTTACTTCCGGCTAGAAAAAAGTGAAAGTAACTAGTATTCTTCAATTATCGGGTAAATTAGTTTATTATCCTTTTACTTTCTTTTCATTCTTTCAATAAAAAGAAAAATAAACAATATGAATACTAGTAATCAGTCTAGTTCGAGCTTTTGCTAAAAATGGGTGCGCAAACAACTATTCGTGAACGAGAAAAAGTGATTAGCAATTTAAAAATGGACAAAACACAATGAAAAATCGCCTCTAGTATCAATAAGAGTTATGCCACCGTTCAAAATATTATTGAAAGTTTTAAAAACGAAAATAGAATAATAAGAAAAGCTAGTGTGAATGCAAAACATTTTTTTACTGGTAATGATTTTGCGCCAAATAACAAATAATCCAAAATTTGGTGCTCCAAAGTTGACCACATTAGTTAAAAAACATTTAAATATAATGGTATGCGCTGAAACCATCCGAAGGGTCTTAAGAAAAAACCAATACAACGGTAGAGTTACATGGCAAAAACCTTATATCAGTGACAAAAATAAAAAGCTTCTAATCAATTTTGCTAAGGATTGTTTAACAAAAGACATGGACTTCTGGAAGTGTTCTGTATTCAAATGAGCCAAAATTTAATTTGTTTGGCTCAGATAGAAGAGGTTTCGTCGGGAGAAAGTCAAATGAAGAGCGCCTTGAAAAAAATCTTCGCGCGTTCATCAAACCTGGAGGTGGTCATGTCGTGTTTTTGGGGGTGTATAACTGCCTCGGGGGTAGGAAATCTTCATTTTATTGAGGGAACAATGGATAGAAATTTATATTGTCACATCCTGAAAGAAAAATTTTAAAGCAAGTGCAACCGAGCATGGAATAATAAATAATTTTGCTTTTTATAGTGATAACAACCCCAAGCATTCTTCTTATCTTGCAAGAGAATGGTGTTTTATATAATTGCTCCAAAACTATAAAAACACCTCTCCAATCACCAGACCTAAACATCATAGAGAATTCATGGAGTAAATTAGAAACAGAAGTGATAAAACATAAGATTTCAAACAGAGAAGATCTCAAAAAGGTGCTACAAGAAGAATGGGACAATATAAGCCCACCTTAAACAGAAAAGCTTGTCCAATCCATGCCCAATTGTTCGAAAGAGATAATAAAAGATAAAGGCTTACCAACAAAGTACTCAAATTCAAAATATTTTTGATTGTTTGGATGTTTTTAATTTTGCATCCTTTTCACTGTGACCTAAGAAGTGTATATTTATTTATGAGGTTTTAGTTTAATTTTAGGATTTGACCTCAAAGAAACTTTTAAGTATTGTAAATTCTATCCTAATGTTTGTACTTTATATTTGTAAACAAAGATTGTTGAAAATAAATTTTGGCTTGGTATAAAATAGTTTTTTTTCAAAGTTAATTCCTTGCATCATTTTGACTGTGAGCCACTGTACACTTTTGAGAATTTATTTTAACCTTTTCTTGATTTATTTATTCTTTAATGAAAATTAACAATAAATACAAAGATTTGTATTACTAATAAATATTAATATAGGGACAAATAACTGCATTCACATAACACAATTCAAAATTATAATAATGATAACCCGTATTACAATAGCATGCTTATAAACAAAAACGTTATGAAATCGACATATGACACCATGTTAATAAATCGAAATACGACCTACTGTATTTGCAATAATTCGCTATATAAGAAGTATTTTGATCACTAATCAAGTTAAAAACTATCCTATCTATTAAGTTGGCAAAACCTATATACATTGAGCCAAATTTCATTAAAATCGGTTGAGTAGTTTCTGAGAAATAGAAAGACAAACATCGGGACACGAGATTTTTATATATATAAGGAAAGATTTATATTGCCCGCTTTTCTAGTTATCAATGTATCTTTTATAAACAATTACATAATTATGTAAATAATTAAAGAAATTTAATTAAGATAGGTTTTAAAAATACACCGATATAAAAATGTAGACGAGAGCTACCAGCATTACCAGAACCTGCTTTTCGAGACTGCTTATCTAATTAACCCGGGTCACTATAATTTGTTTTCGAAGAAGAAAGAAAAAAAAGGCATTTTATAAAAAAAATTAGACCGACTTCGAAACTTAGGAACCAGTAAAAAAAAATGCACAGAAAAGTATGAAATAATTACCTTCTGATTTTTATGAATACACAGCAAAATTGAAAATGGTATAAAAAGCGGAAAAATGCTATAAGACGAATAATTTTATTTTGATTTTTACAAATACATACTGATTGTTATGTTATTCAAAATTGTTAAATTAAAATATTTGATACTATGTACAATACAACACAATCTTTTCGGAGGCGGCCCTAAATATAAATGACATATTACTGATACAATTCCATTAGTAGGCAGTAAAATCAATAGATGAGAAGAGAAGATCCATTTTAAGGTTTTCATAATATCTAGTGTTAAAATTTTAAATTTTGCGCCGCCTCCGAAAAGATTGTGTTGTATTGAACATAGTATTAAATATTTTAATTTAATAATTTTGAATAACATAACAATCAGTATGTATTTGTAAAAATCAAAATAAAATTATTCGTCTTATTGCATTTTTCCGCTTTTTATACCATTTTCAATTTTGCTGTGTATTCATAAAAATCAGAAGGTAATTATTTCATACTTTTCTGTGCATTTATTTTTACTGGTTCCTAGGTTTCGAAGTCGGTTTAATTTTTTTATAAAATGCTTTTTATTTCATACTTTTTAGTTGGAGAACATAACAAATGTATAAACCCTTTAAAATTGGTTTAAAAAAAATTTCGAAATTTTTTTTTACGCTCTACCACGTTCGTATTTCCCGGGCCTTTTTATTATAATAGAATTATTATAATATTTAATATTATGATATTAAATTATAATATAAATAAATATATATATATATACATATATATATATTTATAAATATATTATATAAATATATAATATATATTAATATATATTATATTAATATATAATATAACATTATATTATATTATGATATTATAATATTAATAATATTATAATATAATTATATAAAGTCACCTTTTCAATTTTATGAATACACACGGAAAAGTGAAAAAGCGGTGTGTGTATTATACAACTTTCATCACCCTACCTTCTATGATTATAATCGGATATATTTACTTTCACTTACCTATATATGAAATATATAGTAAGTGGAAGTATTGCGATCGTGAAAAATTTCTACTTCCGCTTTTCAACGGAAATACGGGTCCCCTGAGTCCTAATAACTAAGTCCCGCGAAATGATCTGTGTGTGTGTGTGAGTCTGAGTGTGTGTGTTTTTGTTTGTTTGTTTGTTTGTGTGTGTGTGTGTGTGTGTGTGTGTGTGCGCGCGCGCGCGCGCGTGTGCTCGTGCTGGTGCGTGCGTGCGTGCGTGCGTGTGTGTTTGTGTGTGTGTTTGTGTTTGTGTTTTTGTTTTTGTGTTTGCGCGCGTGTGCGGGCGCGCGTGTGCGTGCTTATGTGGGTGGGTGCGTTCTTGCGTGCGTGCGTTTGTGCGTGTGTGTGAACAGACTAGCTCAAAAACTATTAACCGTGCGAACCTGAAATTAGGTATTTAGTGTATATATATACCCGCGATGTGACAGCAAAAATTTTATCGAAATTGGTCAAAGGGTTGGGGTACTTAATTTAATAAATTTTTACGTTTTTTTTTTCGATTTTCTCAAAAACGGCTCTAACGATTTTGATTAACCTAAGTATTTGATGTATTAATATGCACGAGATATGACTGCAAACATTTCATCAAAATTGATCAACCAGAGGGAGCACTTTACTTAATAAATTTTTTCTCATTTTCATGTGTTTTTTTTATTTACTCAAAAATGGCTTTTAAGATTTTGATCAAACTGGGTATTTGACGTATGTATATGCCAAAGATGTGACAGCCAACATTTCATCAAAATTGGTCAAACGGAGGGGGCACTTAATTTCATAACTTTTTTCCAATTTTTACCTTTTTTTCGATTATCTCAAAAACGGCTTTAACGATTTTTATCAAATTCGTCATGTTTAATGAAAATTAGGTGTTCAATAATATCAGGTAAGTTTTATCAGTATTAAAATTTTCTGAGGGGGCTTAAATGGGAAAGAGGCCTTTTTTGTTTTCCTGTAAAGTACCTTTGTTTTAAATAATTTATTTTTTGAAGAGAAAAGACTTGGCTCCGCCGGGAGTCGAACCCGGGTCTCCTGCGTTACATGCAAGGATGCTAACCGCTACACCACAGAGCTCGGCTCAAGGCAGAGCAAATCCTTCCTCTTCACTGATACCTTTTGGAGCCAAATCTTTTCTCTTCAAAAAATAAATTATTTAAAAATAATTTAAAATTGGTGGTCAGCCACAATTGAAGATTGGATTAATTAAAATACCTTTGTTTTAGTTTATATTGAGAAATTAACTATCCTCGTCACGCCTAAAAATAAGAAATGGCTAAATATGATATATGAAAAAAATCAAGTAAATATATACAGGAGAAAAAAAGAAAATTCATATTCCTTCAACTCATAAAACACCTTGAGCCCACGCATGCGGCGTACGCCTTTAATGACAAACCAATGCGTTATAATTAAAGATGTTCTGTTCATTTAATGAAAATTATTTGATTCATGGGAACTAAATGAAATATTCAACAAGTACATAGAGAATTATAAAATCAGACGACTTGGAGTATTATGCTTGCATTGCCGAATTATCAGAAGTAAAAACTATTATTTAATAATAAAAGAAATTAGTGGTTTTTTTTTTTTTGAGCAAATGAAAACAAAAATAAGAAATGAATGTGGAAAAATGTATAACTTTGAGAAGAGGCAATAAACAAAACACATTAATTTCTAACCTAAGTAAGTTGGTAAGTGAAAGTTGCGTGTTGCGCGCACGCACCAGATTTTTTTTACTAAGATCAATGTTGCGTCAATTATGTTCGTAATTCAATTCGATGAATTTTTGACTAAAGTTAATAGCGAAGTACTAAGAATAATATACTTCGTAATAAAAAATTATTCAGAAAACAAATTGCTAAACACTGTTGCTTCAATTCTAGTGGGGTAGCATTTATGATATTAAGCATTTTCTTGGCTGCCAAATTTTTGCTGAGGGGACTTTCATATAAAGAGGTTGTTTCTGGGAGATATCAACTTTTAGTTTGCAGTTTTTATTAATGAATGAACATCAGCATAAGCTTTTCCAGGAATTATTTTATTCCTTTTTAACGTGCATAGCGAGTAAAAGTCGGAAATCAAAACCTAATTTAAATCAATAATGGCTACGAATTTAAATTTAAACGAACCTTAGGGAACCTGAAGGAGTCTTACATTCTGCTTTAAAACGGTTATCAATACTCAGTCTTTCTTGGAATTCCACTAATTTCGTGGTCTTATGATTATGGTGTCCAACCGTCGACTTGATCTAAATCAAGAAGGTTTACTGTCATCGGTGAATATCGCTACAGAAAACGACACCGATATATTTTGCGGATATTATACATCTTTATTGAAATCTATTGTTGAAAAATTAGTTAAGGTTATGTATACGTTGGTTCCAACAAGCACTTAAAACACGTCGATAACTAACAGACTGCTCATGTTCTCCCCCCACTCTCTTGATTCTAATTTGATTGGTTGGTTTTCTCGTTTGATTCATCCAGCATTAAAACAATAGGCGGGCGCAAGCGACGGTGCTGCTTCTGCGACGGCGCTGCAGGTACTAGAGAAACGGGGATAAAAGCGGGACCATTACCTGGGATTCATAGGGTTTTTTGGCGTTTTTAATTTATTTTTCCATAATTAAAACCCGATTGAGCAAAAAATCATTTGAAAAATATCTAATAGGTATTGCTCGGTCCCTCAGTGTTCAATTAGAAAATCAAAAGACGTGTCATTCCCTTTCATTTCCAAAAAATAAAAAGCTTCTTAAAGAGTGGATTGTAAAATTAAGAATAGATAAGCCTGTTTCGAAACATATGACGATATGTAGTCTTCATTTTAAAGAAAGAGACTATATTTATCCAGGTAAATATTAGTATTTGACATTTTATTATTCCAAAATGCTAGTTTTATGCAGATAACATTGAGACCATAGTGTCATAGATTTGTTTTTCTTTTTTAATTTTCCCCATTTTTCTATTACATCCGTTGTGCTTAATTGTTCCATGTTTTCAATGCTATGCCTGAAAGTTTTGAGGAATAAATAAATAATATGACAAAGAATCTAAGCTGTCATAACAATGATTGTGTGAATAGGTAATTAATGTTATTACTAACCGAAAAACGTCGAATAAAGTTACAATGATGTGTTTGCATTTACCAGAACTATCAGCTTTACATGTACAATGACAAGAAAATTGCTTATTATTATTAATAAATTTGATTTCCACTTTTATTTGATGGGGCAGTCCTTTAAGATTGCTAGTTTAAAGGCAAGAGGCTTGTAAAATAACTGTTTTTTTATTTTTAGATATTATTCCACATGTAAATATGTTGTTTGCATCAAGAATAGCCTGCCCATCAATTAATGGTCTTTTAAAATTACCAATTATCTCTATCACATCAACTAGGTCTAACACCGTTCTTTCCGACATTTTGCAAAACTACTAGCGCACCCTATATGCGATTGCGCCCGCCTATGAGTTTTATAGCTTGTTGGAGTATACCTTATGTTATATATGCCATATATTTTTCCAATAAGTAAAAATTTTTAGCGATATTAAATATTTATTTTCATGTTTTTTCCCGATAACTTCTTAAATAAATTAAGAACCCAAAAAAGGTTGTAATGGGACCACCTTGGGAAAATAATCTACAAGATGCAAAAGGTTTCGTACCAATTGGTCCATCCATTTCGGAGTAATCGGTGGACATACATAGAAAAAAATAAATAAATAAAAAAGCGCATACGTATCGAATTGAGTAACCTCCTCTTTCGTTCGAAGTCGGTTAAAAAGAATGACTTCTCTCTGCAGTTGAGTTTTAAACTGTAAAAAATTGAAGCAATTAAATGGGAATGGGTTGCCTTAAAAATACTAAAATATAAACATCAATATGTCGATGAGTGTCATTGCCGTAAACCCCGCTGGTGCAAAATAACTCTGGATTTTATATTATAGGATTTCATAATTTTATATTATATTTTTATCATTGGAATTTTGATTATAGCCAAATAACCCAATTTAGTAATAATCACTGTATCTTTTACAATTAATTAAACAGTTAAATTTAGTTGAATCAAAATAACCAATTGGGACCAATGCAAATTATTAAGGTAAGATCAGTAATTTCATATTCTATGTTATTAGAAAAAAACTGTACGACCTTAAATATCAGTTAAGTATAAAATTATATAAACAATTAAAGAAATTAGAATAGGTTGTTCTAAAACAAGACATACATTTATTCAAATGTATTTCGCAAAATATCGGTGCCGTAATCTTCGCTGATAAAAAATAATTCTGGAATTTAATTTATATTATAGTAATAAGGCCTAATTTATTAATAATCCGTGTATCTTTTACAATTAATTAAACAATTAAATTTATTAGAATCAAAATAGCAAATTATTTATTCAATGCAAAATATTATTTACGTAAAATCATTAATTTCATATTTTATGTTATTAGTAAAAGCTGTGCGATCTTAAATATCAGTTAATTGTATACTTATATAAACAATTAAAGAAATGAAATTAGGATAGATTGCTCTAAAACCACGCATAAATAAAAATATTTCGATAAATTACAGGGCCGTGAAGCCCGGTGGTGCGATGGTGTGAGGCTAAAAGAATAGAAGCTCCAATTGTTGGGTTTGGTGCGGTGGGATGGGCGAGGGTGTGGGGTGCACTTTCTAGGTGCGGTGCGCCGGCCTGGCCAGCCCCATTGCAAACGCTGTGTTCATTTTTTTGCTTGGTGCGAGGGGCTAGGGTCGGTGCGCCAACGTTGACGAGGCCTTAAATATTGGGCCCCTTTGAAGAGAAGCCTCCATTTCGATATAGGCTGTATTTCCAGAATATAGTTTTCCTATAATTGTTACATAGTTCTGTGGTGTAGCTATTTCTTTTATTGACTCAAGAATACTTCTATGATGGACACTGTCGAAGGCCTTCTTGAAGTCAACAAAACAGAAATAAAGAGAAAAATTATACTTGGACTTTTCATTTAATTGGATAAGAACTTGTTGATGGTCTGTTACTACATATTTTTTCCTGAAACAAGCTTGCTCTATTGATATTGTTGCTGAGATATATGGTGCTAATGTTCTATTTATAATAAAAAACTAAAAAAAAACTTGCCTACGACAGAACAAAGGGATATGGGTCAATAATTATCAATTTTTAACCGACTTCGAACGAAAGAGGAGGTTACTCTATTCGGTACATATGTGCCTTTTTTCTTTCTATGTATGTTCACCGATTACTCAGAGATGGATGGACCAATTGGAACGAAACCTTTTGCATCTTGTAGAATATTTTCCCAAGGTGGTCCCAATGAAACCTTTTTTGGGTTCTTAATTGATTTAAGAAGTTATCGAGAATTTAACAAGATATCCATTAACGATATCTTGTCCAAAACCGGCCAAAATCTCGACTGTTCAGTGACTTCATCTTGGAATGACCGGATTTATGTATAATTAACTCAACACATCTCGGAAAACTGATGATGTATGTACATGACAAGCACTGACAACAATATTTAGCACAGGAAAAATACAGTCGTGGAAAAACATTTTATGTGTTCCCTTTCCAATGGAACATTGATCCTTTTAAAAAAAAAATCCATTTATAATCATAAAACGTAGTGTGTTGAAAGTTGTATAATACACGCACCGCATTCCCGCTTTTCTGTGTGTATTCATAAAATTAAAAAGGTAACTTTATAAAGAAAGAGAAACACTTTATTTATCATAAAAGAGTTGCTACCCAACTACATTGGGTTGCTAATACACAGTATACTATATGTCTATCTGAGACTATTTGTAACATCTTATTGTAATAATATAGAATAGTAAAAAGGCCCGGGAAAAACGAACGTGGTAGAGCTTAAAAAGATTTCGAAATTTTTTTTTAGGCCAACATACGGTTTTCTACATTTGTTATCTTCTCCAACTAAAAAAGTATGAAAAAAAACATTTTATAAAAAAAAATAAATAAACCTATTTCGAAAGCGAGGAACTAGTAAAACTAAATTCACTGAAAAGTATTAAAAAATTACCTTCTGATTTTTATGAATACACAGCAAAATTGAAAATGGCATAAAAAGTGGAAAAATGCAATAAGACGAATAATTTTATTTTGATTTGTACAAATACACACTAATTGTTAATAAAAATTATTAAATTTAAATATTAAATACTATGTTCAATACAACACAATCTTTTCGGAGGCGGCGCAAAATAAAAATGACATGTTACGTCATGACGTCATGAGAAGATTTTCATAATGTCTAGTGTTGAAAATTTTAAATTTTGCGCAACCTCCGAAAAGATTGTGTTGTACTGAACATAGTATTTAATATTTTAATTTAATAATTTTTATTAACAATTAGTGTGTATTTGTACAAATCAAAATAAAATTATTCGTCTTATTGCATTTTTCCAATTTTTATACCATTTTCAATTTTGCTGTGTATACATAAAAATCAGGAGGTAATTAATTCATACTTTTCAGTGAATTTAGTTTTACTAGTTCCTTGCTTTCGAAGTCGGTTTAATTTTTTTTTATAAAATGTTTTAAAGTTTTGTCACCTTTTTTGTGTAGTAGTATTATTTTTGCGCTTTTCCATTCTTCAGGTATATTCTCCTCTAACATAATTAAGTTTAATAACTTACATAATTCTACTGCCAGAGTTTCGCCTCCTGCCAAAAGCATCTCATTCTTTACTCCATCAGGGCCAGGCGTTTTATTGGGTTTTAACCTTATGATTGCGGCTACCACTTCAGAGAAAATTATTTAGGGAACATCTTCTGTTGACACGTGTTGTATTGTACTGTGCTTATTACAATGATCGTATAGTTCCTTTAAGTAGTCTTTTGCTATATGGATGATGTCCTTTCTTCTGGTTTTTTCTTTCCCTGTCTTGCCTTGGAGTGAATAAAACCATTGCCTGCTAGGTATTATTTCCTTCATAATTTTCCTACTAGATCTATTTGTCTCAATGATATCCCTTATCATCATATCTTTGTGTGCCTTTATATCTGCTTTAATATTTTTCCTGATATGTTTATTGAGTTCTGCGAGTTTCGTTCTATCTAGAGGAGTTAGATTTTCTTTTCCTTTTAACATTTTTCTAAGTCTCAAAAATTTTGTTGTTTCCTTGCTAATCATTTCTTCTGTTTTGTGTTGAAGAGCATGCCTGTTTATAGCTTTCTTGTAGCGCATTAATTATTTTGTTGTATTTTGCCTGCAGCGATAGTGGGGTCCCATTTTCTTCAATGTTAGCAAAGTTCCTTTCCAAGATATTTTCAAATTTTTGTATGTAGTTGACTTTTATGGAATTCACATTCTTTGCTATTAGGGAAGGCCTTTCTTTCTTAACACATTCGGTGCGGACCCAGTAGGTGCCTGTATACTCACCCTACGGGTCCAGTAGATCTACTGGACCCGCACGGTGAGTAGACAGGCACCCAGTAGATCTACTGTGTCCGCACCGAATGTGTTAAATTGACTAAATTGACTGGTAAATACTATTGCCCTAACCAACCTATGGTCAGTCGTATCACCTGAATCACATTGACACTTTTCAGGAATTTTATATGGTTCTCTAATATATAGTCTATCTGGAACTTTTCTTCTTTGGGAGATTTCCTCGTCCATTTATTCTTTAATTTTGTACCAAAAAATGAGTTCCCAATTTTAAGTTTATGGGCCAATGCGAAATTTATGTTGTTATTACCTCCTTCATTCCTTTTGCCTTATGTCATCTTCCCCATTACCTCTTCCTCACCCGATATCCGCTTACTAATCCGCCCATTAAAGTCCCCCCTAACAACTATATAATTGTCCTTTCTTCTCATATTATGGAGAACTTTATCTAGCTTCTTGTACTTGTACTGCTGACATTATTTTAGTTTTGGCCAAGGACACAGTTAAAAGTCCAATTCCCACATTAATTTCCTGAAAATTCAATATTTTATTTTTTAAATTACATGAGACCCAATCCATACTGACCATTCAACGAAGAAGTGTGCATAATTATTGACCCTGATTTCAATTCCGCAAGACCAATAATATCCTATTTAATATCCTTTATAGCAGTTTCCAAATCCAATAGCCTATCTTCTCCCAACAGAATTCTAATACTAAGCGTGCAAACGCTGAGGTGTTCTTTGGCAATCTTAACTCGGTTTGTTCCCACTTTTACCAGCCTATTAATATCACGTTTTTCTATTGATATTGGTAAATCTGCAACCCTTTCTGTATCCATATATATATTTATATTTATTTTGCTATATTTTTCCTAAGGTCAATATTTTCAACCCCCTTAAGGGATGTCAAAATGTAATATATCTACTATGCCCAATGTTTTGAATCCCCACAAGGGATGCCAAAAATTTAATATTTTTCCTTAAGTTAATATTTTCAATCTCTACAAGGGATGCCAAAAATGTAATATCTCTCCTTAGTCTTAATGTTTTTAAAATATACTAGAAATGACCAATATGCAATTACTCTTTTAAGGGGCTCTTAACTATCTCTCTGTATGTTTTACCTTAGTAACTCTAACATGTCTTAAGAGTGATGATCTTGCCAGAGCAATTTAAATGCATTTTAATTTTATTTATCTGTGAAGTGAATCACCAAGGTTAACTAACACCAAGGGATATGCATGGGTCTTGGTAATTTAAGGGCGCTATCTAAGCAAGAATAGAAAAAAGGAGTCTGTTTTAAACCAATTATAAAGGTGCAAGGTATAAGGAATTGCATCATAAGGCGTTAGATGCCAGAGCCGAAAGGAATATCCTTGCCAGAGCGATGCCACCCCTCTTACCTCTAGCGATAAAGCTGGTCAAAGGTCAAAGTAGACAAAATATAAAAGAATTTCTCTTTTAAATTAGATTTAAAATTAAATAAGTTCATAATGTTTTAATTAATGTGTCATAATGTAGTTGCAGTACCGGCCACAGATGATGCATGTGTTTATTTACACTTACTGAGGCATTGGCTCAAATTTGAATTACAATAAATCTCATTTTCTTTTATATCTGTTTATCAAACATAATGTCATTATTTTACATTTCTATACTGCATCATAAGTACAATCAAACAAAAGAAAAGACTAACTATTTATATTGAATAATCAAGTAGGTTATCTTATTGATCTCAATATTGTATCTAACATTCAAACGAAAATCAGTATTAGTTACCTTCATTACTATTAAATTTCATTCATATACATTTCATTAAATAAATAAAAGCAATAAGATTCTAAAATTCACAAAGATCAACATTTATTCAACAAAAGGGATCAATTGGATAAGGGGATTTGATAAAATTTTCATAAAAATAACTATGACAGACAATTGCTTGCTTGGCAAAATTTATCTTTAATTTTAATAGATGGAAGAAGGCTGTTTAGTAGTTCAAATTGGTTTATACTTCAAAAACCAAAGTCCTAAGACGAAGTAAACACTACGAATACTTTAATTTTTTTATGCCTTTCCTCCTACATGTAAGGAGCTTGTTTCATGCTGAATTTGACGCTCTGCCACTTTTATCTAAAACATTTTTCATTTAAACTAGGTCTTTTTGAGTTATAGGCGTTGGAATACGGTTTCCACCAAAATCGTTAAAAAATACAGATTTTTGATGTTCTAAACTGGGCTAAACCACTAAACCGATTTAAACTTCAAATATATCATAGTACACCCTTTTATAGTAAAGAAAAAGTAATTCTTTGTGACCTGTATAGGCTGATTTATATGCGAGGAACTGGAAAAACAAATCCAAAAAATTCACGGATTTTAGGCCACTCAGCACTAAATACGGTCACGTTTTAATTACTTTGTCTTCCCAGGACTCGGCTAATTTTAAAATTAAGGAGCTCGTTTTACAAAGAATTTGATATTCTGTAACCATTATAGGTAACATTGTTTATTTCAAGTAGACCTCTTCATATTGCAAGCTTTGGAACATGAGCGTAATACATTTTTCCGCTAAAATGGCAATTGAATGATTAAAAATGACAACCGATTTTAGCTTTGATGAACTCAGTCATCACTACATTGTATGCCTTTTATTTTAAAGACAACATAATTTTCTCTGTGATAAATTGTTTTCAAGTTAAGTGGAAAATTGAAGAAAGTTCGAAAATTTTGATTTTGGTAACCGATCTGAGATAGCAGGCATTCACATTTGTTGTCTATGAAATGAGTACTTTCAGCCCCAAAGATCAAAAACTTTCTTCAAATCAGACACTTTTTTGGCCCTCAGCTCCCGGATTAATTGGTTCTGCTTGCCGATTGCTGCAGATATACCCTTGGGTTTTCTTTGCCAAATTACTGCAGTTTGAAGACTTCTGGTACAAAGCCAATTATGTTCCTTCCAAATTACTTAAAATCTACCTTCTCCTAATGTCGATAAGCTGAATATCAGTGTTTCAATTCTTAGAAATTATTTTTAAGTTTTTCTATAAATTTAGGGTCCAGCTGTCCACTATCAATATCCTTTTTTTTAACTTTATTTTTTTCTTCCACACGTGTCTAAAATAACGTCGACAATCAGTGGATTGTCTATCTATAATACTTCTACAATAATCGCATGGCATGAAGAAAAAAATATTTCACTGAGAAGCGAGTATTGAACTCGAGTCTATATAATTTGAAGCAGGCACTATACCTTCTAGCCACTGGGGCTACTATCAATACTTAAATTTATAGTAAAAAAATATTTTCTAATAATAAATATTTAATTTTCATAAACTCATAAAATATTGAAAGGTAAAGGAACACTATTTTAAACAATTTATTTTCAAATATATTATGATTTTTATCATGTTGAGTGTTTTCTTTTTTAAGTATTGTGATGCTTCCTATTAAAGATTTCTTCACGGATTTGTAAGCAGGTGTTGTTTCGTTGAAGTTATTTTCACTTAATAAATTAAAATTTTGTTGGCCAGATTGTGGGCTGTCGACTCTTTGATGTCTACCAGCATCCTTGTAAGCTCTTTTTTGTCTTCCGTGATTTGTTGAATTAATTGACTGTGTTGCGAGATGTTTATTCAATTTGAATCATTTCGTATAGTAAGCATATTTCTTTGGAATTTAGAGTGTAATTCTAAAATGTCTTCCGTAGTAGGTTTTATTTTTTGTTGTATTGATTTTAGCTAATTTTTTTTTAAATCTTTATTGATGAGTCTGATAGTTTGCTCCCGAGTATTTTAAGTTTGTTTTGTATATTTGGGATTATCTTTTGTGGATTGTTTTTTTCTGCTGTTATTTCCGTTGGTGTCGCTTTATAGTTCTTAATTTCTCTGGTCACTGTACGTGTAGGTGTACCTTATAAATTTGGTTGGTATACGTTATAAGTAAATACACATAACAAAAAGACTATATTTACAATAACAAAGCAGGCTTGTTTCACTAATGTGCTCATGCAGATTAAATACGTCCACAATTGTCCTTTTCCAACCTTCGTTATATGCTTTGTAACACTCGTCATATGTCTGGTAGATGTCATATATCTACAGCCCAAAGAAGTCGGGATGTGATTATTTCTTAGATAACGCATCACCGCTACAAGTTTATAGACTCAGATGGTTAATGAGGAGTTTTAACTTACCTGCATCATCAATATCAAGAGAACGTAGCAGTAAAGTTTTCAAACGTTTTTATCCAATACTTCCATTCTTGTGTGGCTGTTGGCGAAGATAGGTTGACATTGAACTTCTCTGGTTTCAAGAATTGATCCATCGTTGATATTCAATTAAGATAAATAAATTGTAATGAAAACCTTGTTATTAAAGAGAATGATTAACCTGGAATTAGGCTTCATTGTAATACATGGTTAACTAACCATGTTCATATGTGTATTTAATATTAATATTAATATGTGAAATATTAATATTAATATGTGAAATTAATATTAATAATAGACATGTGATTGAAAACTTATGTTAACGATTAAAATAACATTCATGCACCCTAGTTCTGTCACTAAAAGTTCTCCAATCTGTTCGCCTGGCATTTTTTTCTTTCATTAAACAGTTTAAAAAAAATAGATACAACTGTTTAAAATAGTAATATATGGGAAAAAAGAAAAAAACTGGTCCACTTCGCATTCCAGCATTCTTTTAATTTTTGAAATATCTAATAAGTTTGAATGACAATTTCTTATAAAACATTTAATATAAAATTAGGCTTTACGTAAAATATTTAAACCGTACTAAAAATAACTAATATATCAAAACTTTTAATAGGCATTAATTGATTTTTTGTTTATAAAAATTATGGTTTAATTGAATAAAAAAACTGGAGAAACATAATTTAATAATTAGAACATTTAAGAGCCACATAACTCAGAGTAGCAGATTTGCGAATGAATTAAATAGATACAGTAAATAAAACACAAACAATTAGCTTGCAATAGCACGGGCGCGACCTTTTTAATGAACAGTTTCACTGAAACAGTTTCGAGAAGCAGGCAGAATTTGCAGGTTAACAGGCTGTTTCGAGAATTAACAGGTTAACAGGCTGTTTCATTTAACAGCCAGTTGACCGAAACAGTTTAGGAAAATGTTTCTTTTTCAAGGCCACTGTTTCAACTGTTTCACGCACCTGTTAATTCTCGAAACAGCCTGTTAACCTGCTAATTCTGCCTGCTTCTCGAAACTGTTTCAGTAAAATTGTTTATTAAACAGGTTGCGCCCGTACTGTTTCTGTTAAATTCATTCGAAAATCTGCTTACTTTGAGTTATGTGGCTCTTAAATGTTTTAATTATTAAATTATGTTTCTCCAGTTTTTTTATTCAATTAATCCACAATTTTTATAAACAAAATTTCATTTAATGTAAATTATATTATTATATGTTTTAATTTATTGTTTATTTTTATGATGTTTAATTTGATTAAATAAAATATAAAAAGAAAAACTGGCCCCATTCCAATTTAAACTTCAGCCATGGGTGTCCGCAGAGGGGGGGGGGGGTGCAGTGAGGGCAGCTGCCCCCATAGAAATTTTAAGAATCAAAAACTACAAATTAAATAAATTTGTTTTCATTTACAACACATAGGGGGTGGTAAGATACTGAAATGTTAAAACAAAATGATTTATTCGATTAAAAGTAATACTATTATACTTTATAGGTTTGCTAAACACACTGAATACTATGCAGTCTTAAAAAGACACAATATCGATTGGTTATTTGTTTTGTTTTATGTGATTAATCAAATTATACATCATAAAAATAAACAATAAATTACAATATATAATAATATAATTTACATTAAATGAAATTTTGATTAAATAAAATATAAAAAGAAAAAATAGTCCCTCTATTTTCTTCCTATCTTTTATTACAAATTACAAAAGAGAAAAATACCAACGTTGACTTTGTACTGTATATAATCATATAAAAGAAAACAAATATACCAATCGATATTATGTCTTTTTAAGTTTGCTATAGTACTCTGTGTGTTTAGCAAACCTATAAAGTATAATAGTATTACTTTTAATCTAATAAATCATTTTGTTTTAACATTTCAGTATCTTACCACCCTCTACGTGTTGTAAATGAAAACAAATTTATTTAATTTGTAGTTTTTGATTCTTAAAATTTCTATGGAGGCAGCTGCCCTCACTGCACCCCCCCCCCCCCTCTGCGGACACCCATGGCTGAAGTTTAAATTGGAATGGGGCCAGTTTTTCTTTTTATATTTTATTTAATCAAATTAAACATCATAAAAATAAACAATAAATTAAAACATATAATAATATAATTTACATTAAATGAAATTTTTTTAATAAAAATTATGGTTTAATTGAATAAACAATCGGGAGAAAACATAATTTAATAATTAATACATTTAAGAGCCACATTACACAGACTAGCATATTTGCGTATGAATTAAACAGATACAGTACGGGCGCGACCTGTTTAATAAACAATTTTACTGAAACAGTTTCGAGAAGCAGGCAGAATTAGCAGGTTAACAGGCTGTTTGGAGAATTAACAGGTTAACAGGCTGTTTCGAGAATTAGCAGGTTAACAGGCTGTTTCGAGAATTAGCAGGTTAATAGGCTGTTTCATTAAACAGCCTAAATTTAAACTTCATTTGAACTTCAGCCATGGGTGTCCGCAGGGAGGGGGGGGGAGGGCAGCTGCCTCCATAGAAATTTTAAGAATCAAAAACTACAAATTAAATAAATTTGTTTTCATTTACAACACGTAGGGGGTGGTAAGATACTGAAATGTTAAAACAAAATGATTTATTCGATTAGAAGTAATACTATTATACTTAATAGGTTTGCTAAACACACAGAGTACTATAGCAAACTTAAAAAGACATAATATCGACTGGTATATTTGTTTTGTTTTATATGATTATATACAGTACAAAGTCAGCGTTGGTATTTTTCTCTTTTGTAATTTGTGATAAAAGATAGGAAGAAAATAGAGGGACTATTTTTTCTTTTTATATCTTATTTAATCAAAATTTCATTTAATGTAAATTATATTATTATATATTTTAATTTATTTTTTATTTTTATGATGTATAATTTGATTAATCACATAAAACAAAACAATAACCAATCGATATTATGTCTTTTTAATACTGCTATAGTATTCTGTGTGTTTAGCAAACCTATAAAGTATAATAGTATTACTTTTAATCGAATAAATCATTTTGTTTTAACATTTCAGTATCTTACCACCCCCTATGTGTTGTAAATGAAAACAAATTTATTTAATTTGTAGTTTTTGATTCTTAAAATTTCTACGGGGGCAGCTGCCCTCACTGCACCCCCCCTCCTCTGCGGACACCCATGGCTGAAGTTTAAATTGAAATGGGGCCAGTTTTTCTTTTTATATTTTATTTAATCAAATTAAATATCTTAAAAATAAAAAAAACATTTTATAAAAAAAAATTAAACCGACTTCGAAACCATGGAACCAGTAAAAATAAATGCACTGAAAAGTATGAAATAATTACCTTCTGATTTTTATGAGTACACAGCAAAATTGAAAATGTTTTAAAAAGCGAAGAAATGCCATAAGACGAATAATTTTACTTTTATTTGTACAAATACTAATTTTTATTAAAAATTGTGAAATTAAAATATTAAATACTATGTTCAATACAACACAATCTTTTCGGAGGCGGCGCAAATATAAATGACATTTTATCGATACAATTCCATTAGTAGGCATTAAAATCAATAGATGAGAAGAGAGGATCCATTTTACGATTTTCATAATGTCTAGTGTTAAAAATTTTAAATTTTGCGCCGCCTCCGAAAAGATTGTGTTGTATTGAACATAGTATTTAATATTTTAATTTCACAATTTTTAATAAAAATTAGTATTTGTACAAATAAAAGTAAAATTATTCGTCTTATTGCATTTCTTCGCTTTTTATAACATTTTCAATTTTGCTGTGTACTCATAAAAATCAGAAGGTAATTATTTCATACTTTTCAGTGCATTTATTTTTACTGGTTCCATGGTTTCGAAGTCGGTTTAATTTTTTTTTATAAAATGTTTTTTATTTCATGCTTTTTAGTTGTAGAATGATAACAAATGTAGAAAACCGTAAGTTGGGTAAAACAAATTTCGAAATTTTTTACGCTCTACCACGTTCGTCTTTCATGGGCTTTTTTATTAGATATAATTATATAAACAGTCACCTGTTCAATTTTATGAGTACACACAGAAAAGTTTAAAAGCGGTGCCTGTATAATACAACTTCTACACCCTACCTTCTACGATTATAATTGGAATTTTTTTTTTAAAAGGTCAATGTTGACTAAATTTAAATGTTTGACTAAATTTAAAAGCGAAGTACTAAGAATAATATCCTTCGTAATAAAAAATATTTAGAAAATAAATTTCTTCAATTCTAGTGGGGTAGCATTTATGATATTAAGCATTTTCATGGCTGCCAAATTTTCGCTGAGGGGACTTTCATACAAAGACGTTGATTCTGGGAGATATCAACTTTTATTTTGCAGTTTTTATTGATGGATGAACATCAGCAAACATTGAAATTTCAATTTCTTTGTTAAATAGTGTAATGTCTTTATGGGGAAAGTGTCACAGAAAAATTTTCATGAATTGGGAAATACAATACACAATATTTGTGTTAGTTATTTCGATACCTGAGAGATGACTACCTCGAACGCGAAAAACTCCTAAACACATGCAAGCTCATTTTCACTGTCTATTTCAATAAAATCCATTCATTTATTATTGGACTTAGGCTCTTAACAACACTCTTAGGCTCTCACGAACCGCAAACGCTGAACTTATGACGGTTTGGCTTTTGAAAATTTCGGCAACCTTTAGAAAATCGAATATTTAAATTTCTTTCGATTTAATAAAGATCGATCGCAACCTCAAAATCAATGGAAATTTTCTTAAGACAGTCTGGCTCTTCTACTACATTTCAGTTAATTCATAGCAAACAATTACAACTCACAATTTAGGCAAGTGGAAAACTGTAAAA
Organism: Aelia acuminata; assembly: GCA_911387785.2. NCBI lineage: Eukaryota > Metazoa > Arthropoda > Insecta > Hemiptera > Pentatomidae > Aelia > Aelia acuminata. The sequence goes on from OU426979.1 coordinate 97,323,531, forward strand.
AATCGAAAAATCAACTGGAAAATGATTGATGGAAATAATTCCTAATAAGTGCCTATCTTAAAGATTTTTATATCTAGACTCTCCTATCTAGACAATAGCAAAGCCTGTGTGCCACCAGCTAGCATCGTAAAACAAAATTAGACAATTAGCCATCATAGATGAAATTGTTAATGGAACAAACTAATATTGAAATTATTTAGCAGAACGTAAATTATTTCATAACTGCTTTTTTGGACTGAAGGTCCAAAAAAGCAGTTGAGAAGGCCTTTGTACGTCTGGAAGCAGAAGCAAGAAGATTAGGATTGCTGGTAAATGAAGGTAAGACCAAGTGCCTGGTTACGGATCAACCTGCAGTTCCTGGAGAGAGCGTGAAATTTGGGGAATATTCCTTCGAGAAGGTCAACGAATTCACATATCTCGGTTCGGTTGTCAATACCAGCAATGACGTCTCATCCGAGATTAAGAAGAGAATACCAGCTGCTAACAGATGTTACTCTGGACTAAGGCCATATCTTAGAAGCAACCTCATCACAAGGTCAACTAAAGAGCTTATGTATAAAACCCTCATACGCCCAGTATTGTGTTATGGGTCTGAAGCATGGACAATGACAAGGAGCGATATGCAGGCGATCCTCACGTTTGAGAGACGTGTCCTCCGGAGTATCTATGGGGGAGTGCAGGAGGGCGGAGTCTGGAGATGGAGAACCAACAGAGAAGTGGCTCACCTTTACAAGGATGTGGATGCCGTGTCCTTCATCAGGCTGGGTAGGCTCCGCTGGGCGGGCCATGTTATAAGAATGGAGGACTCTGCCATCCCAAGAAGGTCCTAGGAGAGGTACTGCATGGGACGAGACATCGCGGAAGACCGAAGCTGAGGTGGTTGGACGGAGTGTCACACGAGGCCAGAGAGCTCCTTGGATCTCGAAACTGGAAAGCGGCCGCACTTGACCGGAACAACTGGCGGAAACTGATTGAAGAGGCCTCGACTCGTTAGCGGGTTGTTGAGCAGAAGAAGAAGACATGCCCCTAATATTTTTTCGAGCCACATTTGAGCTTAGACAGCAGATTTTCGTCTTCTTAAAATAAATGATTTGGCACTGACAGACTTTCTAATTTATTCTAGTTGCAGAAACAAAATTAAAAACCTATAGTAGTAATACGGAAAACATAACAAGTTTCACTCCATGAAGAATCGTCGGAAATCAAAATCTGATTTAAAGCAATAAGGGCTACGATTTTAAATTTAAACGAACCTTGGGGAACTTGAAGAAGTCTTAAATTCTGTTTTAAAACGGTTATCAATACTCAGTCTTTCTTGGAATTCCACGAATTGCGTGGTCTTACGTTTATGGTGTCCAACCGTCGACTAGATCTGAATTCAGAAGGCTCACTGTTATCGATGAATATATATATATCTATCTAATATGTATACTAATATCGCTACAGAAAACGACTGCGATATTATATTTTGCGGATATTTACTGTTGAAAAATTAGTTAAGGTTATAAATAGGTTGGTTCCAACAAGCACTTAAAACACGTAGTATAACTAATAGACTGCTCATGTTCTCCCCCCACTCTTTTGATTCTAAATTTGATTGGTTAGTTTTCCCACATGATTCATCCAGCATTAAAACATTATTGAGATTTGTTAGTTACCAATGAGTTTACTAGCTTGTTGGAGCATACCTTATGTTATATATGCCATATGTTTTTCCAATAAGTAAACATTTTTAGTGATAATTAAATATTTATTTTCATGTTTTTTTCCGATAACTTCTTAAATAAATTAAGAACAGAAAAAAGGTTTTAATGGGACCAACTTGGGAAAATACTCTACAAGATGCAAAAGGTTTCGTTCCAATCGGTCCCTTCATCTCGGAGTAATCGGTGGACATACATAGAAAAAAAAAAAAAAAAAAAAAAAGGCACATACGTATCGAATTGAGTAACCCCCTCTTTCGTTCGAAGTCGGTTAAAAAATAAATT